>JAUJYZ010000859.1:0-100000 GCA_033675265.1 Actinostola sp. cb2023
CCTCTTTTCAAAACAGAAAAAGAGTCTTAAAAAGCATTCTGAATACTGTAAGAACTAGATGAAGAGAAAGGGGAAGAAGAACCATGATGCTGTTTTAAAATAACATTACCAAGAAAGGGAACGATGTTGTCATTTAATAATTTTAATAATTCTATGAGAGTACCATTCGTAATATATGCAGATTTTGAGTGTTTTACTGAGAGTATATCTTCATGCCAACCAGAAGAAGGAAAAAGTTTTACAGAAAAATACCAGAAGCATAAAACCATCAGGATACTGCTACCTGGTTAAATCTTATGATAACAAATTATTTAAACCGAAAATAGTGAAGTACACAGCTAAAAATAAAAATGAGGATATTGGACAACTCTTTGTAGACTCGATAGAAGAAACAGTAAAAACCCTTTATTCAAGGTTCAACTATAAGAAAAAGGTTAAAATGACAGACAAGGATCGCGAAGGTTATAAGAATACTACTGAGTGTCATATATGCAGAAAAGAATTAGGTGAAGATAAGGTATTAGATCACGACCACATTACAGGTAAATATAGAGGAGCAGCTCATAATGAGTGTAATCTTAATTTCAAAATCCCCCAAACACATTCCAGTGATATTTCATAATTTATCAGGGTACGACGCCCATCTCTTTATCCGAAATCTAGGAGTAACTGATGGTAAAGTTGATTGTATCCCTAACAATGAAGAGAAGTATATATCTTTCAAAAAAGAGATAATAGTGGACACATTCATAAACAAGGAAGGAAAAATATGTAATGTGAAACGTGAGATTAGATTCATAGATAGTTTCAAGTTCATGTCAGCGAGTCTAGATTCGTTAGTTAAAAATCTTAAAAAAGAGCATTTTAAAAATCTAAGTATGTTTTACAAATACAAAAAATTCAACTTATTATTGAGAAAAGGGGTGTATCCGTATGACTATGTTAATTCCTTAGAAAAGCTAAATGAAACATGTTTACCACAAAAAGAGGCATTTTATTCAAAGTTGGGCAATACAGATACACCCGTTTTCACAAACGTTGTCCAAATACAAAATAGTAAAAAGACAAATAGGGAAATAGGAATTTTAATGAACTCATTAGCATTTGCAGATTTATACAAAAGCAAAACAATTCAAGCTGAACTGCAAACAATGTATTGCAGTCATGCCGAAAGCATACTCGAACGACTTGCGATACAGGATTATTTTGGCGAAAAAAATCTGCTCTTACGAAGAGATGATGAAATTGCTGCCAGTCTCTTTGTTTCTTCAAGAACTGTCAGGCGGATTCGTAAAAGACTTGTTAGAAATGGCACAGTGTCTGCGCTTAAAACCGGGCGACCTGCTGGCAGCACAACTTTGCATCTACACGAAGAATACATTTTGATGCAAGCAGTATTGGAAAAACCCGACTTGCGGCTGCACGAGCTTGCCCACTTTATCGAGGAACGGACTGGTTCATATTTTAGTTTACCTACACTGTCTAGGGAGCTTCACAGGCGCGGTTTTACGAATAAGAAGGTATGAATGTTGCGAAACTGATTACTGTTTGGCAATTCATATTGAATAATGAAAAAAAAGTAAAGAGGTTTTTCCCGATCTTTATATTTTGTAGGTCCGTAAAGTTGCAGCACAACGCAGAGAGGACTTACGAGAGCAATACAGGTCCGAGATGCAAAACCATGCACCTCATGAACTGATATTTATAGATGAGACAGGAATTGATATGCGCCATATCAGTCGAGAGACTGGTTATGCAGTGAAGGGGAAACGACCTGAAGTTTCGCCGAGAAATGACAAATAAACCAGCGCATTTCAGTCATTTCAGCAATCGGATATGACGGTTATTTGAGTGTCTGCGTTCTTCAACCTGGAGAAACAGTAACCGGAGATGTCTTCGCGGAATACCTGCGTAATGATATAGTTCCTCTACTGAACCAATACACAGGAAGGAGCTCTAACTCAATAGTTGTGCTAGGTAACGTTTTGAAATTGTTACGGATATTCTCTGGCATCTTACTCAATCACGATGGTCCCCGAACCTTTCTATCAAACGATCCGAGGACTAGTAATTATTCACATTGTTCACGTCATTTGTAACGTACTGTTTGTTCTCTTTTCCCAGCAGACAATCACCGAATTCACCACGTCCAGGAAGTTGCAGAGAGAATATATGGTGCGGGAGCTCTGCTGAGATACCTTCCACCATACAGTCCCGACTTGAATCCAATCGAAGGGAGTTATAACCAGGCAAAACACTTTCTAAAGGAAAATGACTTAGCATTCCGGCACTGTCTTGAGCCTACTCCTTTCATATTACATGCCTTTGGACAGATATCCCCAAATAATTGTGAGGGCTACTATCATCACTGCGGCTACGTTTAAATATGCTGGAAAGGGGTTACGGTAGTATGACCCTGTGTACTACCCCCAGGTGGGGTACTCAGGGGGTATCAGTGACGGGGAGGTGCGAAGACCTTTTTTGGCAAGGACTTATTTTGGGGTTGATAAAAATGATATCCTACCGTTCATTTTGGTTTTATTGCGTCATCCGACCATGGGACGTCGATAGACGGTATACATTTCTGCTTTGCGCGCGATAGCTCTAGTTAAAGTCCTTCATGATAATGCTTTTTTTGTCTTTAAACTCCTCTTCGGTCAATATCCCCAAACTCTTTTAATTCATAAGTAACTGCCTTTGTATGGTGATTTACGACCTTCGAATTTATATCACCACTAAACTACTGTTAACCTATATGTTGCTTTGTATTGTTTAGATTCTATATCACCACTAAACTTTGTTAACCTATATGTTGCTTTGTATTGTTTAGATTCTATATCACCACTAAACTACTGTTAACCTATATGTTGCTTTGTATTGTTTAGATTCTATATCACCACTAAACTACTGTTAACCTATATGTTGCTTTGTATTGTTTAGATTCTATATCACCACTAAACTACTGCTTTGTTAACCTATATGTTGCTTTGTATTGTTTAGATTCTATATCACCACTAAACTATTGTTAACCTATATGTTGCTTTGTATTGTTTAGATTCTATATCACCACTAAACTACTGTTAACCTATATGTTGCTTTGTATTGTTTAGATTCTATATCACCACTAAACTACTGTTAACCTATATGTTGCTTTGTATTGTTTAGATTCTATATCACCACTAAACTACTGTTAACCTATATGTTGCTTTGTATTGTTTAGATTCTATATCACCACTAAACTACTGTTAACCTATATGTTGCTTTGTATTGTTTAGATTCTATATCACCACTAAACTACTGTTAACCTATATGTTGCTTTGTATTGTTTAGATTCTATATCACCACTAAACTACTGTTAACCTATATGTTGCTTTGTATTGTTTAGATTCTATATCACCACTAAACTACTGTTAACCTATATGTTGCTTTGTATTGTTTAGATTCTATATCACCACTAAACTACTGTTAACCTATATGTTGCTTTGTATTGTTTAGATTCTATATCACCACTAAACTATTGTTAACCTATATGTTGCTTTGTATTGTTTAGATTCTATATCACCACTAAACTACTGTTAACCTATATGTTGCTTTGTATTGTTTAGATTCTATATCACCACTAAACTACTGTTAACCTATATGTTGCTTTGTATTGTTTAGATTCTATATCACCACTAAACTACTGTTAACCTATATGTTGCTTTGTATTGTTTAGATTCTATATCACCACTAAACTATATGTTGCTTTGTATTGTTTGTTGTTAACCTATATGTTGCTTTGTATTGTTTAGATTCTATATCACCACTAAACTACTGTTAACCTATATGTTGCTTTGTATTGTTTAGATTCTATATCACCACTAAACTACTGTTAACCTATATGTTGCTTTGTATTGTTTAGATTCTATATCACCACTAAACTATTGTTAACCTATATGTTGCTTTGTATTGTTTAGATTCTATATCACCACTAAACTACTGTTAACCTATATATGTTTGCTTTGTATTGTTTAGATTCTATATCACCACTAAACTACTGTTAACCTATATGTTGCTTTGTATTGTTTAGATTCTATATCACCACTAAACTACTGTTAACCTATATGTTGCTTTGTATTGTTTAGATTCTATATCACCACTAAACTACTGTTAACCTATATGTTGCTTTGTATTGTTTAGATTCTATATCACCACTAAACTATTGTTTAGATTCTATATCACCACTAAACTACTGTTAACCTATATGTTGCTTTGTATTGTTTAGATTCTATATCACCACTAAACTATTGTTAACCTATATGTTGCTTTGTATTGTTTAGATTCTATATCACCACTAAACTACTGTTAACCTATATGTTGCTTTGTATTGTTTAGATTCTATATCACCACTAAACTACTGTTAACCTATATGTTGCTTTGTATTGTTTAGATTCTATATCACCACTAAACTACTGTTAACCTATATGTTGCTTTGTATTGTTTAGATTCTATATCACCACTAAACTACTGTTAACCTATATGTTGCTTTGTATTGTTTAGATTCTATATCACCACTAAACTACTGTTAACCTATATGTTGCTTTGTATTGTTTAGATTCTATATCACCACTAAACTACTGTTAACCTATATGTTGCTTTGTATTGTTTAGATTCTATATCACCACTAAACTACTGTTAACCTATATGTTGCTTTGTATTGTTTAGATTCTATATCACCACTAAACTACTGTTAACCTATATGTTGCTTTGTATTGTTTAGATTCTATATCACCACTAAACTACTGTTAACCTATATGTTGCTTTGTATTGTTTAGATTCTATATCACCACTAAACTACTGTTAACCTATATGTTGCTTTGTATTGTTTAGATTCTATATCACCACTAAACTACTGTTAACCTATATGTTGCTTTGTATTGTTTAGATTCTATATCACCACTAAACTAAACCTATATGTTGCTTTGTTAACCTATATGTTGCTTTGTATTGTTTAGATTCTATATCACCACTAAACTACTGTTAACCTATATGTTGCTTTGTATTGTTTAGATTCTATATCACCACTAAACTACTGTTAACCTATATGTTGCTTTGTATTGTTTAGATTCTATATCACCACTAAACTACTGTTAACCTATATGTTGCTTTGTATTGTTTAGATTCTATATCACCACTAAACTACTGTTAACCTATATGTTGCTTTGTATTGTTTAGATTCTATATCACCACTAAACTACTGTTAACCTATATGTTGCTTTGTATTGTTTAGATTCTATATCACCACTAAACTACTGTTAACCTATATGTTGCTTTGTATTGTTTAGATTCTATATCACCACTAAACTACTGTTAACCTATATGTTGCTTTGTATTGTTTAGATTCTATATCACCACTAAACTACTGTTAACCTATATGTTGCTTTGTATTGTTTAGATTCTATATCACCTACTGTTAACCTAATGTTGCTTTGTATTGTTTGATTCTATAACCTATATGTTAACCTATATGTTGCTTTGTATTGTTTAGATTCTATATCACCACTAAACTACTGTTAACCTATATGTTGCTTTGTATTGTTTAGATTCTATATCACCACTAAACTACTGTTAACCTATATGTTGCTTTGTATTGTTTAGATTCTATATCACCACTAAACTACTGTTAACCTATATGTTGCTTTGTATTGTTTAGATTCTATATCACCACTAAACTACTGTTAACCTATATGTTGCTTTGTATTGTTTAGATTCTATATCACCACTAAACTACTGTTAACCTATATGTTGCTTTGTATTGTTTAGATTCTATATCACCACTAAACTACTGTTAACCTATATGTTGCTTTGTATTGTTTAGATTCTATATCACCACTAAACTACTGTTAACCTATATGTTGCTTTGTATTGTTTAGATTCTATATCACCACTAAACTACTGTTAACCTATATGTTGCTTTGTATTGTTTAGATTCTATATCACCACTAAACCTGTTAACCTATATGTTGCTTTGTATTGTTTAGATTCTATATCACCACTAAACTACTGTTAACCTATATGTTGCTTTGTATTGTTTAGATTCTATATCACCACTAAACTACTGTTAACCTATATGTTGCTTTGTATTGTTTAGATTCTATATCACCACTAAACTACTGTTAACCTATATGTTGCTTTGTATTGTTTAGATTCTATATCACCACTAAACTACTGTTAACCTATATGTTGCTTTGTATTGTTTAGATTCTATATCACCACTAAACTACTGTTAACCTATATGTTGCTTTGTATTGTTTAGATTCTATATCACCACTAAACTACTGTTAACCTATATGTTGCTTTGTATTGTTTAGATTCTATATCACCACTAACTACTGTTAACTATGTTGCTTTGTATTGTTTAGATTCTATTCAACCTATATGTTGCTTTGTATTGTTTAGATTCTATATCACCACTAAACTACTGTTAACCTATATGTTGCTTTGTATTGTTTAGATTCTATATCACCACTAAACTACTGTTAACCTATATGTTGCTTTGTATTGTTTAGATTCTATATCACCACTAAACTACTGTTAACCTATATGTTGCTTTGTATTGTTTAGATTCTATATCACCACTAAACTACTGTTAACCTATATGTTGCTTTGTATTGTTTAGATTCTATATCACCACTAAACTACTGTTAACCTATATGTTGCTTTGTATTGTTTAGATTCTATATCACCACTAAAACTATTGTTAACCTATATGTTGCTTTGTATTGTTTAGATTCTATATCACCACTAAACTACTGTTAACCTATATGTTGCTTTGTATTGTTTAGATTCTATATCACCACTAAACTACTGTTAACCTATATGTTGCTTTGTATTGTTTAGATTCTATATCACCACTAAACTAAGGAATCCACACTACCTTCCTGAAACAGCAGTAAAGGTACGCTTTAGATAAACGATGTTTTATTTTAAGTGAATGACTAAACGAATGAGTAAATATTTTTATTATTTTTATTTTTATTTTTTAATAATCTGAATATTTATTACAAATCTGCTACTCAATTCACATAGTTTACAAATTTACATAATATATGATATAATATAATGTGTAAATTTACTGATTGAACAAATGACTGAAAGAAGGAAGGAAGGAAGGAAGGAAGGAAGGAAGGATGGATGGATGGATGGATGGATGGAAGGAACGACGAAGGAAGGAAGGATGGATGGAACGATGGAAGGAAGGATGGAAGGAAGGAAGGAAGGAAGGATGGATGGAAGGATGGATGGAAGGAAGGAAAGATGGATGGAGCGAGGAAGGAAAGAAAGAAAGAGGAGAGGAAGGAATAAATGAACGAACACGATCAGGTGTTTTGATGCATAGCTGATATGATACGTTAATATCGTGGCATCATTACTGTTTCAGGTTACTCTGCTCAATTTCATGATCACTCCAGAGGGATTACAAGATCAGCTGCTTGGTATTGTTGTAGCTCGTGAGAGACCAGAATTGGAGGAAGAGAAAAACGCTCTTATTATACAGAGTGCTGAGAATAAAAGGTGAGAAAGGAATACAAAATAGAATCAACAAAATTAGCGATGAAATTTGTGTTGGACAATCTGTAAGGATTGAATGATGACAGGGTGTTACAACTGTGTAGTAATGTAAGTGTGGTAATCTTCTTAACCACCAGGCAATTGAAGGAGATCGAGGACAAAATCCTAGAGGTTCTGTCATCTTCAGAGGGTAATATCCTAGAGGATGAGACAGCTATTAATGTGCTGTCATCTTCTAAAGTACTGGCTAATGAGATTTCAGAGAAACAGGTATGGAGGCCAGGAACACGAACGATGGGTAAATATAATGATATCGGTGATGATAAGGATGATTGTGAATTATGACGATGATGATGATGCATAGGTTTCGATGCATATGGTCGTCGTCGTATAGTGATGACATTGAATATTATGATGATGAAGATTATGATGGTAGTGATGAAGATTATGGTTGTAGTAATGATGACGATGATGATGATGCATAGGTTTCGATGCATATGGTCGTCGTCGTATAGTGATGACATTGAAGATTATGATGATGAAGATTATGATGGTAGTGATGAAGATTATGGTTGTAGTAATGGTAATGATGATGATGATGCATAGGTTTCGATGCATATGGTCGTCGTCGTATAGTGATGACATTGAATATGATGATGATGAAGATTATGATGGTAGTGATGAAGATTATGGTTGTAGTAATGGTAATGATGGTCGGCGTCGAACAGTGATTTTTTCAGGTTTATTATTATTATTGATGTCAATGATGATGATGATGAATAACGATGATGGTCGTCCAGTGATGGTAGTTACAATGCAGTTGATGATTGAGGTGGCTATGATAGTGGTAGAGGCTGTGATGACGATTGTTGTCATGGTTGTAATGTGTTTTAAAAGTAGATATATTATTCAATCACTAAAAGTTGTTGTTTACAAATCCAGGCCATTGCTGAAGAAACCGAGCAGAAGATCGACGCCACACGTATGGGCTACAAACCTATTGCTATCCATTCGGCTATTCTGTTCTTTTCCATCGCTGACTTGGCAAATATTGAACCTATGTACCAGTACTCACTAACTTGGTTTATCAATCTATTTATCATGTCAATTGATAACTCTGAGAAATCTGATGACTTGGACTCCAGGTGAACGACCTTGTAGATCTATTGTACTTAACAAACTATTGCAACACTGCGGCGAGTAACGGGAGATCCACGGCACTGTCACGACACGGATTCATTTGTCGGTGCTGTACGTTTTTCAGTCATGCTCTATTCCTGGTATTGGTACAGTTTCAACCTGTGTTCACCTCTGCATTGCACACAATACTGCAGAAGTAGCATAAGCTTGGTTGCAGTATTTGTAGAGGTGGACACACGCTGCAATGCCGGTATCAGTTACCAGCAATGTTGTGCGCAGTATTGCACCATGCCTGTACCTAATGCAGCTTAGTAATCAATCCACGTAGCAGAAGCGTGTCAATATACTCAATTGTAAACTAAACACTTATTTTGCAGATTAAGTAACCTGAGGAGCCACTTCACGTTCTCTCTGTACTGTAACGTGTGCAGATCGCTTTTTGAGAAAGACAAGGTATCGTTACTATCTTAACATGGTATTTTCTCTTGTGTTTAATTGATTCCATTTTCACTGCATATACAACATTAAAAATATCAAACATAAATACATCAAATAAAAATTTGATAATTGAAGAAAATAATAATTGACAGACAAATAAGGGGAGCAGTGGGGAAGGTAACATAGGAACCATACCACGACATTGACTGACGTTGTTTTCGTTGTTCTAGCTTCTATTTTCATTTATTCTGTGTGTGAATATCTTGATGCACGATCACGAGGTCTGTAGTGATGAATGGCGGTTCCTACTGACAGGTGGAGTAGGCCTGGACAACCCTCATGCTAGTCCTGCTACCTGGTTACCAAGCAGATCATGGGACGAGATCTGTAGATTGGACGAGCTGCCTAAGTACGTATACAGTCGCCACTACTGCCGTTTTCTATTCTTCTATTTTGTTGTTTTCCTCAAACACTGTCACTATATCTCCTTACTTCGATAGTTAGATACTCCTTTCTCCACCTGATCCAGAAATACACTAACCTATTGAACGCTTAAAGACCTCTAACTATAACTATAGAACCATTTAGTTTATACTGGAGTGAAACCAAACACCTTTGCCACGCAGGTGTAACCCTTGACCCTATCACGTGTCATCACGGGATGGGTGGAGCAGCACGTGGCGGTGGCCATATAAGGCGTTGTATATACGTGGCGGTGGCCATATAAGGCGTTGTATATACGTGGCGGTGGCCATATAAGGCGTTGTATATACGTAGCGGTGGCCATATAAGGCGTTGTATATCAATCTGTATCGTTTCTTGTAGGTTCAAAGGCTTCCGTCAGAAATTCCCCAGAAGTATTGAAGGCTGGAAAAAGATCTACGATAGCAATGTGAGTTAACACATGGTTTGCTTGTAGATATCATATATTAATATTTAATTACTGTTGTTGTGTTTTCTCTCAAGGAGCCACATCATGAACCACTGCCTGGGGAATGGGAAGAAAGGTTCCATGAATTTCAGAAAATGCTGTTGATACGTTGCTTGCGGCCAGATAAGGTATATCCCCTAATAATAACAATAATAATAATAACAACAATAATAGTAAAACTTGAAAACTGTTGTTGTAATATTATTGTCAACTTGTAGATTACTCCATGTGTGCAAGACTTTGTAACCTTGAAACTTGGCAAGGAGTACGTGGAGCCACCGCCATTCGATCTTGGCAAGGCATTCGCTGACTCCAACTCGTGCGCTCCTCCATCTTTGTGTTATCACCAGGATCAGATCCAACGGCTGCATTACTCAAGTTTGCAGATGATCAGGTAAAGTGAATGATGATGGTGACGGTGATGATGATGCTGCTGATGATGAAGATGCTGCTGCTGATGAAGATTATGATGTTGATGATACTGCTGCTGATGATGATGAAGATGCTGCTGCTGATGAAGATTATGATGTTGATGATACTGCTGCTGATGATGGTGATGATACTGCTGCTGCTGATGAAGATGATGGTGATGATACTGCTGCTGATGATGATGATGGTGATGATGCTGCTGCTGCTGATGATGAAGATGCTGCTGCTGATGAAGATTATGATGTTGATGATGATGAAGATGCTGCTGCTGATGAAGATTATGATGTTGATGATACTGCTGCTGATGATGGTGATGATACTGCTGCTGCTGATGAAGATGATGGTGATGATGCTGCTGCTGATGATGGTGATGATGATGTTGCTGCTGATGAAGACGATGGTGATGATGATGAAGATTATGATGGTGATGATGCTGCTGTTGATGATGGTGATGATACTGCTGCTGATGATGATGATGGTGATGATACTGCTGCTGATGATGATGATGGTGATGATGCTGCTGCTGCTGATGATGATGATGGTGATGATGCTGCTGATGAAGACGATGGTGATGATGATGAAGATGAAGATGATGGTGATGATGATGCTGATTGATGATGGTGATGATACTGCTGTTGATGATGGTGATGATACTGCTGATGATGATGCTGCTGCTGCTGATGATGGTGATGATGATGCTGATGATGATGGTGATGATACTGCTGATGAAGATGATGATTATGATGGTGATGATGCTGCTGCTGCTGATGATGATGATGATGGTGATGATACTGCTGATGAAGATGATGATTATGATGGTGATGATGCTGATGATGATGCTGATGATGATGATGATGATGATGATGATGATGATGATTATTATAGTGATTGCGATGCTGAACATGACAGGGTTGTAATAATCGACAACACTCATTGATTCTAACAACTATTACTCTTATAGGGTTTCGGTGGACCCAAACTAAGTTCATTGTCACTCGGTCAAGGTCAAGGCCCCATTGCATTGCGCATGATCGAGAAGGCTGTAAAAGACGGGACTTGGGTGGTACTTCAGAATTGCCATCTTGCTACATCATGGATGACCACACTGGAGAAAATTTGCGAGGTATTGATATGCCGAGATCTTTATTCTAAAGTTTATAATTCTTATTCTGTGGTCTTACACGATTCTTGTTCTCTTCTCCCATACACAAGGGAAAAGTACAACTGAGACAATTTTACTCGATGAATTTAGAGAAGACTTCACATAGTGGTACAAATAGGCGTGGCTGCAAACCAATAAGTACTATATACAATATGAGCGGCCGATCCCATACAGATCGGATGCGAATATTGTATATTACTTATCGAATCCAACGATGTACAAGTGGATGTTTTACTATAATTTTGATGTTAGGAAACAGTTTGGCCAAGAAATCCAAGTTAAAGTTGAATGCAAATGAGGACGAATCTCTTGCCGATTTACAGATGTCTGCTACGCTTATGATTTCTATTGTATTTCCCTCATTAATTATTCATGAATTCGATAACTGACAGTAACACTCTTTTATGTGTTGACTAGGAATTAAACCCCGATACAACTCACCCTGACTTCCGTCTGTGGCTGACGAGCTATCCATCGCCAAACTTCCCCGTCACAGTGCTACAGAATGGCGTTAAGATGACCAATGAACCACCCAAAGGAATAAGAGCAAATTTAACAAGGTCATACCTTAGTGATCCTATTTCAGATCCCGAGTTCTTCACAAGCTCTAAGAAACCCGTAAGTATATACTGTCCTTGGTTATCAATAGTTAATACCTGCAACTCAAATCATCTCAATTCTTTGGTCGTAGATGGAGTTTAAGAAGATGTTGCAGGGTTTGTGTTACTTTCATGCCTTTGGTGCAAGAGCGGCGTAAGTTTGGCCCCCTTGGATGGAACATTCCCTACGAGTTCAATGAGACTGATTTACGTATTAGCGTACAACAGCTACACATGTTTATGAACAAATATGATGTAAGTACAACGAGAAATATTTTGTTGTTGTTGTTGCTGGTGGTGGTGGGGGTGGGGGTAGTGGTAGTGGTTGCTTGTGGTTGTTGATTGTGGTTGTTGATTGTTGCTTTTATTAGTTGTTGTTGTTGTTGGTGGTTGGTTGTGGTTGATTGTTGTTGTTGTTGTTGGTGTGGTGTTGTTGTTGTTGTTGGTAGTGGTGGTAATGGTTTGATTGTTGTTATTGTTGGTTAGTGTTGGTTGATTGTTGTTGTTAGTTGTTTGGTGGTTGTTGTTGTTGTTGTTAGTGGTGGTTGTTAGTGTTGTTGATTGTTGTTTGTTGGTTGTGGTTGATTGTTGTTGTTAGTGGTTGTTGTTGTTGGTAGTTGTTAGTGGTGGTTAGTGGTTGTTGATTGTTGTTATTGTTGGTTGTGGTTGTTGATTGTTGTTGTTAGTTGGTGGTGATTAGTGGTTAGTGGTGGTGGTGGTTGTTGTTAGTGGTGGTTGGTTGTGGTGGTTGGTTGTTGTTGTCGTAGATATTTGTCATGCATTCGAGAAATAACCCGTTATATTATTGGACCTAACCAATACGTATATTTCATAGGAAGTGCAATACGACGCCCTGAAGTACCTGACAGGAGAGTGTAATTACGGTGGTCGAGTAACAGACGATCGCGATAGACGTACTCTGCTGACCGTCCTCAATAGATTCTACTCCTCAGCCCTCATCGACGAACCAGAACACAAGTTCTCTCCTAGTGGTGATTATGTGTCAGCCCCTGAAGGGGAGTACGATTCCTACATTGAGTATGCCAAGAAGTTGCCCATCAATGACCACCCTGAGATATTCGGTATGCATGCTAACGCAGATATCAGCAAGGACCAGCAAGAGACGGTATCGCTGTTCAACAACATTCTATTGACGCTGTCACGTGCTTCGTCTGGTGGCGGCAAATCAGACGATGAGACTGTGTCTGGTGTGTCTGATGATATCTTGAGTAAGATGCCCAATGTGTTCGATACCGAGGCAGCGTTGAGGAAATTCCCTACTACCTACGCACAGAGTATGAACACTGTCCTGGTACAGGAAATGGTACGATTTAACAAACTGGTAGAAGTTGTGAGGTCAAGTCTGGTCAACATTCAGAAAGCTATCAAGGTGAGTGTAAAGAGTGTGTGATACAGACAGACAGACAGACAGACAGACAGACAGACAGACAGACAGACAGACAGACAGAAAGAAAGCTATCAAGGTGAGTGTAAAGAGTGTGTGATACAGACAGACAGGCACAGACAGATAGGCAGACAGGCAGGCAGACAGACAGACAGAAAGCTGTCAAGGTGAGTGTAAAGAGTGTGTGATACAGACAGACAGACACAGACAGATAGGCAGACAGACAGACAGACAGAAAGCTGTCAAGGTGAGTGTAAAGAGGGTGTGATACAGACAGACAGATAGGCACAGACAGACAGACAGGCAGACAGAAAGCTATCAAGGTGAGTGTAAAGAGTGTGTGATACAGACAGACAGACAGGCACAGACAGACAGATAGGCAGGCAGACAGACAGGCAGGCAGAAAGCTATCAAGGTGAGTGTAAAGAGGGTGTGATACAGACAGACAGACAGGCACAGACAGACAGACAGGCAGACAGAAAGCTATCAAGGTGAGTGTAAAGAGTGTGTGATACAGACAGACAGACAGGCACAGACAGACAGATAGGCAGACAGACAGACAGATAGCTATCAAGGTGAGTGTAAAGAGTGTGTGATACAGACAGACACAGACAGGCAGACAGACAGACAGACAGACAGACAGATAGCTATCAAGGTGAGTGTAAAGAGTGTGTGATACAGACAGACAGAAAGCTATCAAGGTGAGTGTAAAGAGTGTGTGATACAGACAGACACAGACAGATAGGCAGACAGACAGACAGACAGACAGAAAGCTATCAAGGTGAGTGTAAAGAGTGTGTGATACAGACAGACAGATAGGCAGATAGGCAGACAGATAGGCAGAAAGCTATCAAGGTGAGTGTAAAGAGTGTGTGATACAGACAGACAGATAGACAGACAGATAGGCAGACAGAAAGCTATAGACAGACAGACAGACATACAGAATTGTTTATCAGATTTTGACACGGTACAAACATCAGTCAAATACACATAGATCATATAAAGTACAGGAGTGGATGTACGATACAGCTTTAGGGGTTCCACAGCCTCCTTCGCTAGGTTTTCTCTGTGCTCCCTGACGCAATAGCGGCTAACCTGACCTTTTCTTTCCATTTTCTGAATTCAGGGTCTGGTGGTCATGTCTTCTGAACTTGAGGAGGTGTTCAGTAGTATTTTGAAGGGTAGGATCCCCGCTCTGTGGATGAAGAAGTCCTACCCATCGCTGAAACCCTTGGGTAGCTACGTCCACGATTTAATCGCTCGATTGAAGTTCCTTCAAGACTGGTACGACAGTGGCACGCCCTCTGTTTTCTGGATATCTGGCTTCTTCTTCACCCAGGCTTTCTTGACTGGCTCCAAGCAGAACTTCGCGCGTAAATACACCATTCCTATTGATTTACTGACGTTTGACTTCGACGTTCTGGAGGACAAGAAATACGACACGCCTCCTGAAGATGGGGTGTATGTGGATGGGGTATACATCGAGGGAGCAAGATGGGACAGAGCGACGAATAACATCGGTGAATCTCGTCCTAAGATCTTGTTTGATACTATCCCAGTCATGTGGCTATATCCATGCAAGAAAGAAGAAATCAAAGATCGCCCACACTATATTGCACCCATGTATAAAACAAGCGAGAGAAGAGGAACGCTCTCGACGACTGGTCACTCTACCAACTTTGTTATGGAGATACGCCTGCCGTCTGACATGCCGCAAGAACACTGGATTATGCGCGGTGTGGCTTTGTTGTGTCAATTAGATGACTAAATTAGCGTGCAAACTATGCGTGTCCACGATTTCAGTATCCAGGTTGAACTTGTTTTTCGATATTTTATAATTGTGGAAAAATATAATGTGTGTTGATTATCGAGTAGTACTCTCTACGTTATTTTATGACGATATTTTCCTCAAAACTGACGGCATTTTGTTCTGTAAATATGTATGGTTTATTGAAATATAAGTTATTCGTACCTCGGTCTAGACTACAATCAGTAAAACATATCTGTATCTCTGTGTTTTTTTGTAAATAAACAACACTGGGAGTTTTTATCTACACGTGACTTATTCTATCGAGGGACTGGGCATGCATGCCATCATTGTAAGAAGGTGAAACAACAAAAACCAATCAGGAGGGGAGATGCGCATAACGTACTGTAAAGCTATATTTGGCGCCCGGGGCGCTTATTACATTTTGAAGGTTTTATTAGACGACTGGAGAGGCGTAATAAAGGGGATTTCTCCAACTTCAAAAATGATTCTAAGAAAGTAAATCTCCTACGCTACTTGGGGTCAGGAGCTAAAACCCTGAATCCATAAATCGGTCTGTTCGCTCTTTGTCGATTCTGATGTAAAAGAGCGAAAACAGCGACTTTATATATAGTAAATCAGTCAAGTCCTTCCCCGCCCTGGCGAAAACCGACTTCACTCTTGATCACGTGGACACATCGGCATTCGGCCGATGAAAAGACGAAGTAAGTAAGAATACAAATATCTGCGCAGACTCGGAAAATTTGAACGAATCGTCGTTGCTGCTCGTGTACATAACAAACCTGACTTACAAAAGCTTACAGCGTTTATTATGCTTTCCAGCCGATTGCCTGGTCAAAAGGACATACGAGCATGCATGACAATGCAATCGCTTCGCTGCTGACAGAGCCTTGAGTCTTTCGTACTTCACGAAAACCAACATTTCTTTGCAATTTCAGCTTCATCAATTCCCCGGTCATTCATCTGGACAAGCCAGCTATTTCTACTAAGTCAAGCAGGCTACAATTTCTACAACTCATTTTCTAGCTATTCGGGTTGGATACATTTGGTCCCACTTTATATAGTCCAGAGCCCGACCCACTTTGATATTTGATAGAAAAAATGGCACGCGTCAAAGAAATTGTAGCAAGAGGGTCTTCGAAGATCGTCCTTGATCTCCTCGACCCAGATTTATTTTTCTGCTCGCGTTTCTTCAGACAGAGCGATCAATAAAAGTGAGTCCAGTTCTGGACTATTATCACTGGTAAGGTCCCACTTTGTATATGAGTACTTGAATAAATGAATACTTCACATGTTGTGGTCACCCTGTGGTAATGTCACCCCTTTTCAAGGGGAATCTCTGATAAAGTTTTGAAATTGGGGCTTAGACTATAAATGGTGAGTGAACTTATGTTTATGTAGTAGAGTACAAACACTAAAAGCGTGAAATAGTACTAAATCTAAATAGTACTAATTGGTGAAATATCCTTTGTTTTCTATTGTTTCATCATCACTCTATTTAATAGTACGATCAGAAAATCATAAGGGGGTTGAACAATCACTTATGTTTCTGGTACTTTAGTGCTGTTTCATGCTTTTATTGTTTGTACTCTAACACTAAAATGTTTATTATGTTTGAATGCATTTTTCCTTTTAGTAATAAAATGAAAGGTTGAGTTTGGTGTGTAGATTATAGTTTTATTTGATACATTTTCCAACAAGTTGTCAGTGAATCCTAGTACTAAGTGGTTTAGGTAAAGTTGTCACTGTTTTATCTGGCAGCAGCTATTATACTTGCAACACCTAAAAGATAAAAAAGCCAATGTTAATTCTAATTCATCAATACAAATAAATAATTCATGAGTATCAATACTTACAATCAAAATCAATCTTCTCAGCGATGTTACGTGACTTGACATGTGCATCTTGATTGGCTACAAAAATGTAGCCATTATTGTCGGTAGTCCATCCTCGTGCCTTTATCCACTCTTCAAGAACGCTACCTGAACAACATTAACATGTTACACTTTAAGGTGACTCAAAGTAGTTTTTTACTGACCACACTTACACTTTTCATTCGGCGAATTGATAGACTTATCCTAGACCGATCAAAACAACTTTTGCACCAGTCATCGGGCAAAGATGGAAATTTAGAATTATGTCAATTTCAGCTCAATCGAGGTTTCCTTGGCAACGATAAACAAAGATCGTTGAAATCAGTTTTTCTAAAATATCTCAAGATTTCGATGAGCTCTAGACAAGCGACTATATGCGTGATAAACTACATACTAAGGCAAAGTATCTGAGACAGAATTTAAACTTTTTGATCAGAGCGATTTTGAATAATTTACATAGACATTCTTTATGCAAATTATTCAAAATCGCTCTGATCAAAATGTTTGAATTCTGTCTCAGATACTTTGCCTTAGTATGTAGTTTATCATGCATATAGCCGCTTGTCTAGAGCTCATCGAAATCTTGAGATATTTTAGAAAAACTGATTTCAACGATCTTTGTTTATCTTTGTTTATCGTTGCCAAGGAAACTTCGATCGAGCTTAAATTGATATAATTCTAAATTTCCATCTTTACCCGATAACTGGTGCAAAAGTCATTTTGATCGGTCTAGGATAAGTCTATCAATTCACCAATTGAAAAGTAGAAGTGTGATCAGTTAAAAACTACTTCGAGCCACCTTAATTCATTACAAATTCTGAAAAGCACAAAACTACATGTACACATATAGTGTTATGATTATACATAATTAAAATGATATACACAGTCTCATATATCATTATATCATTACCTTGTAGGCCACCCAATAAATCTGTTGCGAGGCTTATCTCTATTGTCTGGTATGTGATTTCAATAACGTAGCTCACATCTAAAACAAAGACATTATTTTTAGTCATTGTAGCCTTCTCCTAATTATTATTATAATTTTTTTATTTTTTCTCCTCCTAATTAGATCAATCAAACCTTCTCTTTGACATTCATGCTCTTTCTGGCCAGTTTAAACAATGCTTTTAGCTGAACAAAGGTACAATTTATTATTACTGGTATGGTAAAGTGCAAACCATATGTCCGTGAAACAGTACTAACTAATTAGTACTAAATAGCACTGATGAAGCAATAGAAAACAATGGAGATAACACTATTTAGTACTATTTAGTAAGAGTACTATTTCACGGACATATGGTTTGCACTCTATGCTATAGTAACTATTTTAATTACTTACATCTTCTAATAGCTTCATGGAATCCTTTGACCTCTTCGATTATACCAGATTCTTCAGCTATGAATTTCTTTAGAATAAAGATGATTAAAATTAGAATATGACAGCACAAACTAGCAATAACTAATAATACATGCCCTGTTTTTGAACCTACCCAAGCTTCAGCAAAGGAACATGTTTCTAGCAAATCAGCTAAATGAATGACTTTTTGGATAGTTTGATCTTGTTGCTGTTTAATGTTTGTTAAGGAATAGTTTTACCAGGTAACAATATTAACATAAAGCATATCATGCCTTGCCGTTTTGCTGGTAGTTACAGCCACCTACTTTCTAGCAAGAACCTGCTACTGAAAACTCTAGTGAAAATCCTGGTAAAGTGTTAAGGATACAATGCTATCATCAATTACGCATCTACACATGATAAAGTCTGGATTAGGAAGGTTCATCAAAGCTTTCAATAGGATTTGTGACGTTATTGTTGTCTGAGAATAAGCTGGATTGAACTGATACCTGAAAAGTAAAGTATTTTAATGTGAGTACAGGCAATTCCTAGGAAAACCAGTAGAATCATTAAGACACTTACAGCTTTAGCACTGCTAAATTAGCATCAAGGTCGTAGAAGCTTTCATAGACCTACAGTGATATAATCAGGATAGAAAATTGTCATTTTTTTGTCCAGATATCGTTCAAATTGATAACATTGTTCTTCACAGATATTTGGATTGATACTTACCTGAAGATGTACATAGTCTTCGAGTGCACTAAGATTTTCTGGATTATATCTACAGTTGTAACAAATACGATGGTTATATTATATAAAGCTTATGTATGATAAACGTTTATATAACAGAGTTATTGAAAATCAATTCAACACACAACAGTCGATCACTGAGTGTTTACACCGATTTTATTTATTTATTTTGTATGAAAGCCATTACAACAGCACAGTGCTGGACAGGTTTCGTTTTCTAATAGTATTAAAGCTTATAAACCCCCACGTGTACTTATCATATCATTATCAGTCATCGTTCATATAATCGATGATTTCGTGTGAATGTTACTTCTGATGGTGTCTTACATACGCCACTATTAAAATCCTACTCATTAAGCATGCTATGACATCTTTTATAGAAGCTTTAAAGTAATATTAGATGGATATTTACCTGTCGATTCCTTTTAAAAGTTGAGAGACGGCCGCTCGCTTTTCTTCCGCCATCTTTTTTTTTTTTACTCGGTAAAGAATGGTAACTAAAATGACGTCATATACCACAGGAACCCCGTTAATGCTTCAAATCATTTGCATGACAATTAATGTATTTTGGTGTAATTATTAAAAAAAATTGTATTGTAATTATTGTATAAACTTTTCTTCTCTGTAATGATATTTTATTATTTGAAAGCCTTTAGTGCTCTTTTCTTTGTCATTACAGTCCGCTATAACCAAGGAAACAAAATGGCAAGTCAAATAGCAGCATCCGCCTGGTAACACTGCCATGTGGCTGTACAATGAAGCTGTTATATCAGGTATTTTGCGCTAATCAGGGTATTAACAATGTCTAATACCGGGATGGAATAAATAAATGAAAAACTCAAAAGTTTGATTCAAAATGAACTTGTTATGACCGATTATGACGGTGACAAACACGGCGTTTCTTGCTATCTGTTCTGATTGGTTGTGAGATGCGCGGCAATGGGCTTGTGTCACATGTCACGTGACTTTTTAAAATTTCATCGAAGGCAAACGAAAATATCATAACTTGAAAGAGCATACTAAAATTAGTAAAAGTTGAAAAATTTCAAAAGAATCAAGCAAATAAGACAAAAGTTAAAGGCTTTCAAAGTTTCCCGCTTTGATAAGGATTAATATTTGTATATGGGTTTTTCGCTTGGAGGGCAAGCATTGCCCTCCAACATACATTTCCATACAAAAAAACCGGCAAAGTTTGAATGCCTGTAACTATTGCCTTATTAACTTACTTCCTTTCAAACTTTCCACTTTTACTAACTTTAGTATGCTCTTTCCAGTTATTGTATTTTCGTTTGCCTTCGGTGAAAATTTAAAACAAGCTCATTGAGATAGTTGTAAGCCAGCTTTGTTGTGAAACTTCGCTTCTTTGTATTACCCGATGTGGTCAGTATTCTTTTGTTACTGCAGGTTTCTAATTTTCAAATTTCCTTTTCCTCTTGATACATGAAACTGAAGATCTTTCTGATACGTTGTAAATCACCATAGAAACACTAATGGATCGACATAGCACGTGACACGACACGTGACCATATCACTAGGAATCGCGTTCTCATTAATTGTCAAGTTAGTGGACGAAGAAGACGGATTATGAAAATATGGAGGTTTCTTTTCGTTATGGATCAGTACGTCCACTGCTTCACGGTATTTCAGTGATATCAGTAATTCGACGATTAATTCTTGAGGAGATAAAAGGCGTGGTATCTGACTGCATATACAATCATAGCAGTTAATATATTAACTGTGGTCGAAACGCTGCGTTGGCTAACGATGGTTTTCTTCACTGCACAATCAGTTTGAAGTCATCCGGTTGACAACAGCATCATCATCAATAATAATAATAATAACAACAACAACAACAATAATAATAATATAATAATAATAATACATGCACTAAGAAGATTGTATATGGCGTATGCGAACAGTAGCACGAAGGCAGTTCTGGCGCGGCTTTGGTATTTTTGAAAACGTTGAAGACCGTAGCTTGGGAAAAATTGAAATATGATCGTCTAACACGATAGGTACTTTTTTTTAAACTAAATCAGGGATATTTTAATGGGTGGGGTAGATAGGTGTCTCCAATTAGTTTCTTGTAAACTAGAAAACATGACACGTTAATAAAGTTATTATTATTATTATTATTCCGTGCATTCATCAAAAAAAATATTCTGTGTCCGACATTTTATTCTGTGTCACTCATAAGAAGTTCATGAGTTCATTGATTTTCAAAGCCAACGAGTACTTTGTCCTCCGCGTTCAGAGACATTCATTCGGACATAGAAAAAACAGTAAAATTCTTTATCAATATGGCTACCAGGTTTTATGGATGTCGATAGAAAGGTATCATAGTTTTCTTTCCTCTATTATCTTGATAAATATAAGTCGCAAACTGCTCAAAATTTCAGAATTTGTTTGTAGTATATAAATAAATAACACTTTATTGGGTAATTTAAAACAGGGTTGTTGTCCTTTCAAGTGTGTCGTCACGTCTTTCATTTGAGCTTGAAAACCTCTTTTATGCCGGGGCCGCATATGTAAATATGCATGTGTTTTATGCATTATTAGGCTAAACTAGGTGTTAAAATTCTATCATGACATTGGCTACAATTTTAGAGAATCAGCGAGTGAAAGACGCACCGCATACATGACACACCTACGATACGATTACTGAAGCCCCTTTAACCAGTCGAATCGTATAAGTTATCAAGGTTTAGCGAACCTTTGGACAACCTTGAAAACAGTAATACTACTGACATGATATTTCTTATTACAAAACGCACCAAATCCAATCCAGTAACGGTAATTACCGACTACGCCATTACATTTGAGTCGCTACTTACAGCGCCGCTACTGATATAACCAAGCTCAACGTTTGCCGGCCTCTAATTACTTCTAGCGATATAAGTGACATAGCGAAATCTAGAATTTATTCCTAAAATCAAACAAAACTTTTACAGTTTCTTCTGTATGCTCTTGGTTCTCCTCTGGCTGAGTTACAGTCAAATGTGGTTAATTTTAGGTGATTTCTCCTCACCATACAACAACCCAAGACTGATCGTTGTGGCAAAAGTCATTGTAACGGAAGAGAATGACTTTTCCGATAAAAAATATATGTCGTACAAAAATTATTGATCGTTTAAGCATCACCACCATTTAGTTTTTCAATTTGATCCGATCAGCAAATATTTTTTAGCCCGGTCTAAACGTTAGCGCGATTCCTCTAAATATAATCTACTGTGTAGCAGTTACATGAATTGTGCGGACATCAGAAAACGTAGATGCTCGAACACAAAGTACAGGGATAATGAATTGTTTTAGTTTATATGTTCGAAAGTAGGGACATTCGCCTGGATTTATAGCTATAATTTGTCTCTTCTTCGATTTTCATATAGAACACCTTATTTGACATGCGAAAATGGGTCATTTTTGGGAATGACGGTATTCAAGGCTTTGTACCTGATAACCAGCACTACTTTGTGTTTGGTCTGAGTAAAGCTTGGCATTAACTATCGCTATAAGTCAATGTTTTGTCATTACTGACAAGCTATAAAGAGCTACGGACGAGCAAACCCTGCAATTTCCCGATTTAACGGACATAGCGCGCTATGACCAGCAGTTGTATCAGAGATAAATATACATGGCATAATTCCACCAAGAAAACAAGTACTTTTACCTAATTCAACTCAGTGAAATAGACAGATTCCGAGTAGAAGACCTTGCAGCTAGAGTTTTCGCGTTCCGACCTCTAGTTTTAACACTTAAAACTGTAAGGAAAACTGAAGTGTTTCCTGGTGCGGTTTTGTATATGTTGAGGGGAAAAACTGTCTAATACACAACACAAAAGCTCTCGTAAATGCTTGGGACGGCATTAATGTCGGTAAAGCTAGTTGATGTGATAATTACCAAACTGTATTTAATAACGGTACAAAGAGAACGAAGCCGATAAGTAATAACTACCTTATTTTACATTACAAACCATCTACTTCCCTTCCAGTTAATGTCCATCAAAACTAAATCACGTCATTATGCGTTACGTTGTCATACCAATCCGTGTTTACCGCGATAGATAGAACTAATTTGACTAAACAATGACTCTATTCTTTTCAAACAGCCATTATCAACAATACATATCCAGTTTGAATTGCTCGACACGCCTATACTTTGCCACGAAAAGCGTGTAGTACTGTACTTGGCTTAGTTTCCCGACATTGAATATTAAGCGGTAATATCAGCAAGGTTTTTGCTATTGTTGTTCAGTAATTAGTTGAGAGAGACCGCCTTGGTGCGGTGTATAACTAGCCATTCATCAGAACGGTGTAAACCGCTTGCTTGGACGCGAGGAAATTAAGTTGGATCATTTTCAGAATTATGCTTTTCAAGAACATCCTAATAGTTCCTGAGGCGCTTCGAATTAACTCAAAAACACTGCATTTTTATTGATTGGTGGTCGTCCAGTTTCTATTTAGTGAATTTTGTAATTACAAAACTGCTACATCTCATTTCTAAATTGAACCCTCAAAGGACGTTTTATTTTTCTCATTTCCTCAACAAGCGACATTTGACTTCCTTAGAGCCCGTATGAATCATTTCTGCGTGATGTAAATCCCGAAATTAATGCTGCTTATCACGGCTTTTTTCTCTGTTTTATCTTTCCGCTTGTAAGTCAGTTGCCCGATTTAATAACTCGCTTGTCCTATGTCGGCAGGCGAAATAATTTTTCGCTCTTGTGTCAAAAGTAAAAGTGATTCACAAGTGATGGAGCATGACATCAAAAGTAACTAGCCGCGCTCTGTACATCGAACGAAAATAATTTATGTCGTTAAAATACTTCTACGTTTCGTTATACAATGAACTAGTTCGTAAAACTATGTGCTAGAAGACGTCGATCCTCAATAGAGAAAACACTCACAGACCGTTAAATGGTTTCTTCATCTTTGCTCAACAAAACGCCGATGATTTGTAGAATCATATTAGGGAGAAGATCCACACTGCACTGAAGACGGTCGTTGAGGTATATTTGCTATTATTATTCATCATTTGTTGATCTATACCAGACGAAATTCCTCGACATAAAAATACACTCTTGTTTTTGTCGAATTTCGATGAATGGAAAGAAGGAAGCCATTCGAACAAAACATGATGACAACGATGTGAACCGCGGGTTGAAAACTGAATCCGCCATATTGTAGAAATTATGATCCCGTAGGAAATCACGGCCAAAGCACTTGTCCCGACTGAATCAGCCATTCATGATTCCACTATAGCGAAATTCACCCCAAGTCTCGGCTTTGATGAAATAGTCATTTTCCTCGGTGTTCATCGAATCTACACACTGAACCAATCACAGTGGCGTTAATTCGATTGAGCATTTTCTGGCTGATTTCACCTGCTGTCTTTCACCCAATTCAGTTTGTGCAGCGGGTAATTTCCACATACAGAGTGGCCTGACCTGGCTGATGTGATGAGACCCTGTTTCAACTCATGATCAAGGTATTCGACTGTTTTGTTCGTTTATTTTAATAGTAAACACAAGTGTGCCTTTTGTAAATATTTACTATCTAAGCTCTCGGCTGTGAGGCATATTTCCGTCAAATTCGTTTTAAGCTGAATGTCGAGTTTTGTGTATGTGTACCGAAGTCTCATTTCACTAGTGCAATTGTTTGTACTTCTCTTATCGTCTAGCTTGCCCACTATGTCAATATTTATTTCAATATTTACTTGCTGACTATCTTCATATGACATCATAAACGACTGTGCTATATGTAAGCTGTGCTAGACTCGAAGCAGTCATTTCAAACTTGATTCAAGAAGGATTATTTACACAAAAGAAACTGCTAGAGTTGCATGTACTCTACTGTAGTGTTGGAAATGGCCAGTTATTGTAATAATGTACCGTGGGTAAGTGTTGATTCATTGGTTAATCAATCTTACTGTTCGAATCTTAGCTTTGTTTACGTTTAGTTTTCTGACTATTTTGTCACAAGTTGTAAGAACTGAAAGTCACTTTTCGCAGCTATGCGCACGCTCTATTGTGGAATTGTTACTGCTCGGCCGGCTTACAACCCAAACAAGGATGATTCACCTTGTTTGAAAAGCAGGTAGATTGGATTAGAAATCACTCAGTTGCCGCAAGTGTTCAGTGAGATCATTCCTCATTCTTCTGCATGATTTCTGAATTCGGTACAAGACTAAAGACCTTTAATGACAATATTTCCTTTTCGCTCTTTCTAAAATTCTGACACTGAATCATTCGCTGTTTGAGCGGTAACCAGTTTACAAAATTGAAACCGTAGAATGCGCGTGTACTGAGTTTAATGCTAATATTTCGATTCCTTGCACAACGTTGCTTGAGTGTTGAGACCGAGGTCTCCTGATGATGTAAGCAGTCAAGTTTAGGTCTCGTAAGACCAGTTTTAATTGTTAAAAGCATTTCCTTTAAAGTACTATGCATCACCTTGATGGTTTAATCGCCCCTGGCCTTTTACTAAAGATGCTAATTTAGATAAAAAAGTAAAAGAGCACTTTGACTAATCCTTGAGAGTTAGAGGACGTTTCTGTTCGTTGGACATGTTTAAAACAAAATCAATAGAAAATTAATTGAGACTGACACAGCGCCATGTAATCGGGTATGTTGTGAATGTCTTTCCTTTAGTGCGTGGTTGTTGGAAGAAAGAAACTGTGGTATACGACAGAAAGACAAACGGAACAAGAAGCGGGAAAAGGAGGAGTAGAGAGGAAATTGAACCTGATTGCTTGTAATCCGAAGAATGTAAAATACCAATATCGCGAAACAAACTTAACGCAGTCTAAATAAAGTATTCTGACATTTATAATTCCAGTCAATCTTTCCTAGTTTCATGTGCCAATACCTTTCAATTGAACCTTCACTATGTAGTTTTACGACACCCAAAAGTCAAACTTCCCCTGACAAACCGACACCAACACCTGCTGAGTTTTGGAATTCAGGCCAATTCGCAACGACAGCGCAACAGGAGTTTTTATCCTTCTGATCCAACTTTTTTTTAATGCTTTCCTATCGTCTTAATTCTTTCTCGTTAATTTAAGATTGAGCAATGAGTTTAAAAGGGCTGTAAATCTAAGGATCTCGATAGTTAAATTTATGGGCTATTAAACGTAGGCTTTTAACGACCGGAGGAGCAGTGAAGCCAAAGTCAAGTACCGTTCTATATATTTTGGTTGTGGTATTATATACAAATGACATTGAAAATGGCCAAGCGTTTATGTAAAACAGTCACATACACTTTCAATGAATTTAATGTTTTCCTCCTTTCTTCCTTTTTTTCCGCTCGGTGAATTGTATTTCAGTTTCACCGTTTCCATCAAGAACTGAGACTGATGAAAGCTGCTTATTATAATAAGTACGAACAGATAATTCAGTACACATACAGAACATGAGCTCAGTTATTATTAGGATTCGTGATGTATAATAATTGATAATCAATCAAAATCATGCAACAAAGCGAACTATCGATCGTAGCTTCCAGTTCTGTAGAACATCTCACATTGCACTGTTGAAACACAGGGTATGAGCTCAGTTATTATTAGGATTCGTGATGTATAATCATTGATAATCAATAAAAATCAATAAAAATCATGCAACAAAGCGAACTATCGATCGTAGCTTCCAGTTCTGTGAACTTAATCTAATGAATTGATAAAACTACTGTGTTTCTTTAAACCTGAAATGATCTTTTTGATATCACGCTCTCGACAAGGTAACTGAGTTTTTGTCTAAACATAGTACGTTACATGCAGATTTATTGAATTTGTAATTGAGTAAATCACGTGGTACTCCAAACCAAGCCCTCGGTGAATTGTTGGAGTCTTAAATGGATACTAAAATTCACATGTACTTGATTATAGATGCATCTTGATTGGAAACTACAAAGTGGGCTTTTCTTTGTACAACGCATCTAATAATGTTGAAACTGGAAAGTTGCCAGTTTGGGCGAAAAGACAATTTTTGGCTGTTTTTACTTCACTTGTCTTTTTTTCGGGTTTTTCTCTTTATTTAGAAAATTTGATCTTTGAATATCAATTATTTTTGTTGTATAGCTTAACAAAGTATCATAAAATATATAATCCAGGTATTGCAAGATCACAATGAAGTTGAATATCAATATTTTAAGGACATACGGCCCAGACATCGGACTTTGAAGCACATACAGCTATATACCAGATAACATGAGACAAAGTAAAACCTTACAGATATGGTTAGAGGTATATCGATCATGATTCAGTTATACCAATAAACTAGAGGTATATCATAACTTATGCTAATAAAACTAGACGACCCTGATGTAATAAGTAATGATAACTGCAGACAACTTTTAGTATCAAAAACTTCATATCTCTTTTTCAGTATAACGGGTCACTTTTCAAAGAAAATAATATTGTATTCCCATTGAAAAGGGTGTTCAGTCCCTAAATTTAAAGTACAGACCAGCTTGGTGTCTGAATACGTTAGTGAAGGGTTTCTGCGATGGTTTTGTAGCGATATCCTCACTATCCATGATCCTATTGTTCTGTAATCAAATGCCTGTTTTGTTTCAAACGAGACTTCAAAGAAAATCAGAATTGTTAGGCGTGTGGAACGAGCACTTTTCAAATACAAAAGAAACCTTATCGCTGCTCTACTTAGAGCTAAAACGGTCTGCCTTTCGATAAGAGATAACAGCGATAAAGTCATTAAATATTACTCTGAGCCTGTTGGGCTTTAGATGCTGTATATATTTAAAAACAAAATCAAATTAGAAAAATGAATGTGATAAAATAGTTAAACGAGTAAGACGGATACCGCTCTTTTTCCCTTTATTCAAAGAATTAGCGCTAATAAAATCTCTGGAAGGAAGACAATTTGTCAAGATAAAAGCAAAACCACTTTTTTCTCTCTCTCTCTCTCTCTCTATTTTTATCCTTGGTCTTTTGGAAGGGAATCTTCGTTGGACAGATGTTTAGGCGGCACGTGGATCGAACGGGCGAACCGAGGGATCCTGTCTGGGATTACCTATATATATCAATGTGTAGTTTAGGTTTACTCTTATAGCACCCGCAGTTGTGTATATTGAAAAGAAAGCCTTTTATTAGAGTTATTACTAGTCTTACAATGGTGTATAACTAGTTTAAAAGGATTTTAATTAAAGAGATGAAAAATAAAGGGGATTGGGTCGAGCATTTGAATGGTTTTCTGATTGAAAATGAAAACCTAGCTCAACTACTTCTCAAGGCGCCTTTGTTGTTTAATGTGCGCGTAAACCGGATACAGGATTCCAAGAAATTAAAATACATTTATCCTTTAAAAGAATAGGAATTTATATGTGATTCCGTGTAAGACGCTGTTCATTCCATTTGCTGCCGACTATCTTGGAGCCTTGAAACTCAGTGTACTTATAGACCAAAGCGGTTTAAAGACTGAAAGTACTAAAACATAATTACTTCAAAAACTGTTTGGAACAACTTCAAAGTGATTGAATAGAGTAGTTATAGTCATCGTTTTCGAATATCCCTTTTCAAACTTACTTTTTTTTACGAATTTGTACAAGAAATCCCGTTTTCATTTTTTGAAATGCCAATGTCGTTTTCTTTGCGTTTTGGCGCGAGCAGCATGTATGTATATGTATAGCCATGGTCTATCCTGAGATGGCATATGTTTGTGTATATGTATTGATATCAGTTACACGGATTATCATCAGAATTATTAGTCGCCAAGATTGCTTTGTGGCTAAAGTGTCAGGAGAAATGAGCCGCTTTTTCCAAGTGATATCGCTTTCGATGGATAGCGTTTACCACTTCGAAATACGGTGTGTTATTTTCGTATTGCTCACCGACCCGCGCTTCTGATGCTATGGCCACCTAACCATATACTACAGTATCGAGTTTCCTTTGAGCCTCGTTAGAAATTACAACCTGTAAGAAAGTCACGAATGGCTAGATGTCCCTCCTGCCACTGTCCGACAAACTGCTTCTAATTCATGGGCGCTTACGTTCTTCATATTGCGGAGTCTTTTATCTACGTTCAGATATTTGACGTTCGTTAACCAGTTCGTTTCTAGGTTTTTATATAAGTTTCGTACTGAATGTTTCACTGTTTAAATATTTATAGAGATACCATTAATGAGACTCAAAACATAGTTTCGTTTTAGTGTAATATGATACTGCTTTTGTGACATTGTTCGCGGTTTACTCGAAAATGAAAGAAAGAAGGAAAAGCTACTTACGAAGCCAGCTTTTTGATATAATTTCAGTTCTAAACTGAAGGTCTAGATGGAGTGAAAAACATACCCATCCCACTTGGAGTAAGTAGCTTAACTATGTTCCAAAAACGTGGGCGCCATGACAATCAAGCTTTATCAACATCACGATCATTTAACACAGAAACACGAAAATACAAGAATACTGGCTGAAATGTAAACTCAGTAATTGCAAGGATTGTTTTCACTCCACTCAGTTAGAATCCCAGTGCTCCAAACTATCAGTTATCAATACATTATACGGTCATTAATGCTTGCACTTGTCGGATTCTGTATTCCACTCCAACCATGCTGCATTTGGACGTCTGATTTGCTTCTAAAAAATCATGAAAAACAAAAATCATGAGAAAATTTGGAATATTGATTATTCTGGTTTAAAAGAGAGGCCGGAGTCATGCTCGTTTAACAGTGTACGATGTTTTTAAGTCATCACATCAGGCTAATGATCCATGGTATATTTAAATGGGCGCCATATATCTATGTCTCAAACAAGCCGCTTGATTTCACTATGATGGTCTTACATTGCCACTTATATGGTGTCGACCAATGACAAGCCCGTGCTAAAGTACAACTCTTGGCTTTGAGTTGCCACTTAACTGTGGTATCAATGAAGCGCGAGCAACCACATAGCCTTGTGTTTACATAGAGGACATATATTATCCTCTGTTAAACGTTACACGCACCTTTATTGTTCCTTTTAACCAATTGTTTTGAATTTAATTAGAGCTAAATTCGTCTCTAATTGATTGTTGTTGATCGTCTAGAAGGAACTTAGAGCCAATCCAAACTGCCTCATAAACAAAGCCATTGGAAGGACGACCGTAGGTTTTCCCGCCATCTCGCGCGCTAAAGAGGGAGAATAAGAGGTAAGAACGTTAAACACAGTTGAGCTGTTTACCAAACAGTCATTCAAAGTGAAAACTAGCCTTTGCAAACACTGTTTAAATATTTGTTTGGGCTTTCGATATTATATTTGAGAACTAAGGAAGCTATACAAGATTAAGTCGAATACTTTTTCCTTCCTCTTTGAACCCCTTGTATTGTTTGCTTTTCCTGTTTTCCGTGTGTTTTCTTTCAGTGTTTTTCCTTGGTATATTTTTGAGCAGAGGCGTTTTTTTCATCTTTTTAATTATGAAAGTTTTCTTGAGAAGTGTAGAACGTGATGTAAAGACCAACACATACACAGATTATGTCCACATCTTACATCAGTAGACAACATGACATGCGAAATAGTTTGTCCCGCACTTTGCAGCAAAACGTGTTATCGCCAGTTCATCTGTACTATCAACCAGAGCTCGATTTGTAAGAAAGGCGAGCAGAAATAGCTCCATAGGTGTCAGTAGTAGTACTTGAGTGGTTCTTCGTACTCTAACTATGATTTTTAACACTCTCTTACACACTTTTAAGTGTGTTAAAACACCCTTACGTTGACTCAATTCGCAGAACCGTACCAACATTGGTATCAGTTTTAGTTTGCGCTTCTTTGTTAATCAGGGGACTACGGAGCTTATAGTGCTTCTATATGTCGTCTCTATAGATCTAGACAGTTATGGAGTCGGTCCTGATTAAGCGCTCGCGTACAGGCGACAGAAACAACGCTACAAAACGACAGTTTCAAAATCTTTAGTAAGCACATCTTAAGATCTTCAACAAACAAATCATTTTGAAACATTTTTATTGCTTGATCACGTAACGTTTCATTTAATTCTTGGCACTCTTGAATTAATAGTCAAGTCTTCCTTGACGGGTTGATGGGCGGAAGGATAGTCGGTGTAACTTGATACTTTAAAAGGTTTCTTTATATCGCTTGGGTAACGGGAGACTTTGCAATGAATTTGAAAAGCAGTAGAATTAGAATTAATAACAAGACGAATTAACGATTATGCGATCTATTGTGCAGTATTCACACTCCACGTCCGACTTGTCACTCGCAAAATCATATCACGGGACTAATAGTTCCAAACGTCTTTGTCTCTATATTTATTTAGGAAAAACAAAATAATAAGTCAATGAAAAGTGTTCTATTGATCAGCATTGACTTGTTAGAGTTAGTGCTAGTGATTGGCAACATAAATAAAACAAGAAAACTGGGATGTTATGAGTGTTCCCGTTTCTTGATAAGCACCTGAGTGAAGTAGCATGTGATAGACTGGCTTTTGAATGGACAGGTATCTCAGAAAGACCAGGCTCCGGTTGCACGAAAGGTGAATAGCGCTATCCACCGGGGGATAAGTCTTTTCCAACGGATAAAAATGATGGAGTTATCCCAAAAAAAAAATCCGTTGGATAGGACTTAACCGGTGGATAGCGCTAACCACTTTTCGTGCAACAGGGGCCTGCATAACAAATTGCAACTCCTTTACTTAGGTAGTGTCCCCGATTAGTGTACCACTTGTGGTAGGCTAGAAGCCTGACACGTTAATAAAGTTTATGTATGTTGGTAGTTTGGGACCACTAGATCCCATCGATGAATTATTTTCTAACCGTTGACCACAAAAAGAACTTTACTGCCAAACCGTAAACTATGGAATAAAAAGTGGGTCACCGACTTCGTTTCTAAAGTTAAGGGGAGTAGACTGAGGAGGTTTTTTATCACTTTATAAGGCAAAAACTTACATGAAATGTTGTCTAAGGAATAGATTTGTCAACTTTTTTTCGATATTACTAACATGAACAAATAACTGTTATAGAAGTAAACGCTTATATTCATTTTTTTATGTTATAATTTTACATTAGAAGCTAGGAAGACACGAAATAGGTGAACGAAAAGAGGGATGCGTCATGCCTTTTGACGAACCATAATGAACGGCTAAAATGTGGAAATTACTCGGTATTTTTTATATTATTTTGAGGACTGTTTTGAGCGATTTATTTTGCCTTTCTACTCTATAATGATTGTAGAGCTTATTTAACACTAATTTAGATGCCACAGATGAGATATTCATTTTCTATTAAGAGGAGATTTATTTCAGCATCGCGCAGTATCCGCCAAAAGTGTCAAAAGCTAGCCGTTTTTGACAGTTTGAATTTCAATTTTCGCTTTGGATTAACACTCTAATTTTATTTTAAACTATTAAAAACAAATTAAAATATCTGCTTTTAACTGTTTTAGTATACACAAAGTGAAAGGTTCCCAAATCTATACTCCAATGAATGGTCAAAAGTATAAGATGCGCGGAATGAATGCGCGGTAGCAAGGGTCGAACTACCCAATCTCGTCCCCAGAGCCTGCGTTACTTTCGACCAGCGGCGAAGAACGTAGGCTCTGGCATAATCCATTTTTGAGACAATTTGATTGGCTATTCCATTTTAGAAACTACGCACGCGCAAGATTCCGGAAATGAAATATATCCAATGAAAATTGAGTTGTCAAAACAACCCGGTGTCCCAACTTCCGTTCAAAACAAAAATTAACATTTTTCAACGGTTTCATTGACATGTTATTTTAAACATGTCGCCTACCCTGCGAGCAGAGTCTTCTTTTAACCTCATGTCGCCTCGATCTGCAATAATAAAATATCTAAGCACAGAGAAAAATCCAGTTTATCTAAGCTTATATGTATCTCGAAGTGTCTTGACAAGTTTTCAAACGAAGCTAAAATTTACACGAAGAGATGTCGATCGTAAATCTAATAGTTCTTTAGGCTAGCAACTGAAAGGCAGTGCCAATCGAGGTGCTTACGAAGACGAAATATTCAAAAGAAATACATTTGAAGGAGAGACAACAATAACCAGAGAAGATGAAGATGATAGATTCAAATAATTAACTGATATGTAAAGTAGACACGAGTAAATATAAACCCGTAGGAAGAACTGTTCGCGTATCCTTCTGCTGTAAAACCACTGCTTTTAATAAAGACTTCAGATACTGCGCTTCTTTCACTGTTATATCTTCTTTACCAAGTGCTTTTAAAGGGTACTCTATTCCCTAATGAAACCTTTCGAAGGATTCCACTGAAACCTGAATCGACAATTTGAATCGACAACCAACTGCCCAGCTAACTTGCGCATGCGCTCTAAAACCGGAAGAACAAGAAATCCTGTTCCCAAAAAATGGATTATGCCAGAGCCTACGTTCTCGTCGCTGGCCGAAAGTAACGCAGGCTCTGGGGACGAGATTGCGAACTACCTTAATAATCAAGCGTTTTAGGAGCAAGTGAGGCCTAGTTGTCATGCGCACTGCCTACAAAGCGAGAGGTCCGCAGTTCGATCCTCGGTGACCTCACATACTTGTTTCGACTTCTCTCTAATCCGTGTGGCTTCAGTTTTAATAATAATAATAATAATAATAATAATAATAATAATAATAATAATAATAATAATAATAATAATAATAATAATAATAATAATGAATTCATAATGAATTAAATACCCGTAAAAAGGAGCACTGATAGAAAGAGGGGAGTAAATAGTATGTATATACTCACGAACCTTAGCCCTACCTGATACCTCCCAGGCATTTAATAATTAATCAAAGAATTGGTTCCCCTGACAACACCATGAAAAGGCCGAAAACATGTGCAACAGAGGGATAAAGGGATATGAAAACATTGATCGAAGAGAAACCGCTGGTTTTAGTACGTGTGAGATAGCGAGGTATGTGCTTCAGTGATCCTGTTGTACAGTAGCGCATAAAGCCTTATTTTCACTAGCGCGCCTCTTGAGCTTGCGCTTTAATACTGCGTGCGTCTGTGTCGCTGTGAAAACGGGAGTGACGCAAGCACAAGGCCTTATGTCCCTAGCACATGTCTTCGACTGGCGCTTTTACAGAACTTTTCACAAATGTAGAATTTTTCTAAGTTTCAATTTTTTCGAAGTTTTTCTTACTTTTCTACAAGTCTGATAATTTCGCTGACGAAGTTTGTTTTCATCATTGATTACACAACTTTACTCCCTAGACGGCTATGCATCATCTCGTTGGTCTTTGATTGTGTGCATTGAAAGAAGAACCTTTGATTGACTTTATGGGATTTAGAATTCAGTTGTTCATTTCATAATTATTTTCTGAAAACTAAAGCTAAATTTGTTTATTTATTCACAATTGTAGCAAAGTTACTAGGTGATTGATTGCTTTCTCCGCACTTTATTTGACTTCCGTTACGTTTTACTGAATTGGATTCAAAAAGAGACGATAACTGAAAATCTACCATTTGAAATCAGCCATCGAACATCGTTCAGACCGTCACTCGTCTGTCGTGTAAGTCTGTATGTTCTCTCTACGGTAAGTTATTACATCAAAATTTTATCATGACTTGAGTAAACAGGAAAAAAAGAAGGAAAGGATTTTTTATGTCATACATGGTACGACATTGACTGGCGTTTTGCTAGCATTTTAAACATGTTATGTAATGTTTCCCGTCTAGTCCGAATTCGAGGTTTTGGAACAACTTCTCATACTCATTAATTATTACATGCAATGGCCTAAAGGCAATAAATAAAGAGTTGCAAGATTTTAGCCCGGAAAAGCAAGAATTCCAGTCTGCATATTCTCTGCTCGTGCGCAGAGTCGAGGACATCGTATCCCACATGTGTTGGACTCTTGAGTAGCATGAAGTAGAGCCTGCTTTCAGATTGAATCTAATTCGGACAGAGTGGTATTGCCTCTACTCTGTCCAAGGTCCCGATGATTGTTATATGAGGGATAAGAACTCAGGAAAGAGTACTTTGAAATCCATCATTTCAAAGTCCTTGGACTTTGAAATGCATTTCAAAGTACTCTTGAGCGGACTTTCCGGGGTTTCCAGGTCCATCATGTGACCGGATTTGATGCACCGGATTGGCTGGTTACCTCATGAATAATTAATGAGTTTGAGAAATAACTAATAGGGACTAACGGTTAAACTGGTGGAGACTGCGTCAGTGTAATAACAATCAACAAGTGTGTAGAATGAAACTTTAACACCGTGTAAAAAAACGCTAAATTTACTGACGTTTTGGACGTTAGTCCTTCATGTTGATTATTTGAACTTATTTTATTCTTTATTTTGTAATGAAATTAAATACTAATTCACACCTTCCAAAACACTATTTGCTGAAAACAATTAGACTACGAGTCAGTTTTCTATGAGTCAATATTTCATTTAGTAGAAACCATCTAGCATACTATCACGAATCCTGCAATATGATTGGCTAACGTACTCATTATCTATTGTGTGAGTAGCGAAAAAGCCAGAATTTAAAAAAAAAAAAAAAAACAATACAAAAAATGAAATATTGGTATAAAATCGAAGGTAGTATGCTAGTTGGTTCAGCTACTAATACACGCCTCGTTGACTATTGACTCATAGAACTCGAATTTGTAGTCTAATTGTTAAATAGACTGTGTGGAAGTAACTATATATCACTCAGATATAGACTAATTTTCACGGGCCGAGTGTTATCAGTTAACATGCTGTCCTAGTACTGCATGACTTCGCCAGCACATCTACTGTGGCTCTTTAAGTGCCATGTGAAAACACGCTACTTTTTTCCTTTCGTTGCGCCTTTCGTTGCGCCATTCATTGCGCCTTTCGTTGCGCCATTCGTTGCGCCTTTCGTTGCACCATCATTGATTGCGCCTTTCGTTGCGCCATTCATTGCGCCTTTCGTTGCGTCATTCATTGATTGCGCCTTTCGTTGCGCCATCATTGGTTGCGCCTTTCGTTGCGCCATCATTAATTGCGCCATTCGTTGCGCCTTTCGTTGCGTCATTCATTGCGCCATTCGTTGCGCCTTTCGTTGCGCCATCATTGGTTGCGCCTTTCGTTGCGCCATTCATTGCGCCATTCGTTGCGCCTTTCGTTGCGCCATCATTGGTTGCGCCATTCATTGCGCCATTCGTTGCGCCTTTCGTTGCGCCATTCGTTGCGCCATTCATTGCGCCATTCGTTGCATTGCGTCATTCATTGCGCCTTTCGTTGCGCCATTCATTGCGCCATTCGTTGCGCCATCATTGATTGCGCCTTTCGTTGCGTCATTCATTGCGCCATTCGTTGCGCCTTTCGTTGCGCCATCATTTATTGCGCCATCATTGATTGCGTCATTGATTGCGTCATTGATTGCGCCATTCGTTGCGCCTTTCGTTGCACCATTCATTGCGAATTTCGTTACGTCATTCATTGCGCCTTTCGTTGCGCCATCATTTATTGCGCCATCATTGATTGCGTCATTGATTGCGCCATGTGTTGCGGCATTCATTGCGAATTTCGTTGCGCCATTCATTGCGCCTTTCGTTGCGCCATTCGTTGCGCCATCATTGATTGCGCCTTTCGTTGCGTCATTCATTGCGCTTTTCGTTGCGTCTTTCGTTGCGCCATTCGTTGCGCCTTTCGTTGCGCCTTTCGTTGCGTCATTCGTTGCGCCTTTCGTTGCGCCATCATTCATTGCGCCTTTCGTTGCGCCATTCATTGCGCCATTCGTTGCGCCATCATTCATTGCATCATTGATTGCGTCATTCATTGCGCCATTCGTTGCGCCATCATTGATTGCGCCTTTCGTTGCGTCATTCATTGCGCCATTCGTTGCGCCATCATTGATTGCGTCATTCATTGCGTCATTCATTGCGCCATTCATTGCGAATTTCGTTGCGCCATTCATTGCGCCATTCGTTGCGCCATCATTGATTGCGCCTTTCGTTGCGTCATTCATTGCGCCATTCGTTGCGCCATCATTGATTGCGCCTTTCGTTGCGTCATTCATTGCGCCATTCGTTGCGCCATCATTGATTGCGTCATTCATTGCGCCATTCATTGCGAATTTCGTTGCGCCATTCATTGCGCCATTCGTTGTGCCATCATTGATTGCGCCTTTCGTTGCGTCATTCATTGCGCCATCATTGATTGCGCCTTTCGTTGCGTCATTCATTGCGCCATTCGTTGCGCCTTTCGTTGCGCCATCATTAATAATAATAATATAATAATAATTTAATTCTTGAAAAAGCGCATTCCATGTAAATCTCAATGCTCTTTACAAGTAAGTAAGAAATATATATAATAAAATATAGGAAAATATAGAAAATTATCGGGAATCGTCAAAGAAGTAAGGCGTGACTAATATAAATTATGTAAGTGGTTCATACATGTAGGAATCAACAAATTAATTGCGCCTTTCATTACGCCTTTCATTGCGCCTTAATTATATCGTGATGGTCGAAGTATCAATTTAGAGGCAGCTCTTTATTGCTTGAACGGATTTCAAAGTACGGATTGCTTGAACGGATTTCAAAGTATACCGTTAACTATACTCTATCTAGTGAACAAAATCCTGACTGCCTTTCAACGAGTAAAAATGCATGTTCAATGCAACCAGAGAACTGTTCAATGCAACGAGCAAGTAGCAATTCTATACCCATGCGCAGCTTTTCAAACTTTGATTAGTAACAAAACACCATCTGAACACATGTTGGTGGCCCTGTTATATGTGGTGTTCGCAGTTAGACAGAAATCAAACAAGTACCAGACCTTCATTTGCAAAGTCATTTCAAGAGTTCCATGTACTTGGGAACGATGTGTAACATTTCTATGGTGGGTTTTAGAGTTTTAGAGATGCAGTAGTTTAACTATCGAAGGTCTACAATACGAGTTTTTAGTTTACATTTTCAATTGGACAAGTTGATTTGCAACATATAAGCAACTCTACAGGCGAAACACAGGCGGCGCAACCTTGGTTTATTAAGTTATACTTCAAAATATATTTCTTGTCAATAACTCCAGAGATGCCTTCTGTAGAGGTTAGAAGGTACAGTAGTCACACGTCGTCGGATTTAATATATTACCGGCTAGAGTATGATTGAAGCGTGTGGCTATAGCTCCTGTAATCGTACTTCTGCAATATTTTACGCCACAAATTTCAGAGGTTACGCTAATTTCAAGTCATTGCTAGCAACATGACGAATAATATTTTCCCATATATTCTTGCCGCCTGCACTAGTACGTACCCTGTGTGATTTGGTGTAGCTTAGATCCGCTGAACATGGCATCGCGCAGAGTGGGTACTCATTCTTGGTCGGCCTGTTTACAAGCATGAAATATTTGAATGTAACTGAAAATTAACAAAACCCTGGCCTTTGATTGTGAGATGGAGAAGGCCTGGTACGTCAGTACTTCTCTGAACTCGCCGCTCTGTTAGGAAAGTGTTGGTACATTTCACAACTGAAGCTTTCTCGATTTGATTTTTCGGCCAGCGAGACGAAAAGGTTGATATGAAAAAATGTGTCTCTTCTCTCTTGGGCTGTGGCTTTTTTACAAATTTAGTGAATTAACCAATCAGGAATCAGCACAATGTTCTTACAGCCAATCACAAGATCTGTTTTTACCACGTGGTTACTGTACGTACAATATGACCTACTGCTAGTCCTTCTATTATTATGGAAATAGCAGCATTATAAACTAGTTATAAAGGACTTTTTGTAGAGTCAAATAGGTTGCCCCAGAAACACGTGTATACGTATGGTTCTTGTACATATTTGTGTAAATGATTTAATTGTCGCCACACAAAAGAAGAATCCCTATTGCTACTCTATATATATCAATGAGATTAAGTTTATCATTGATATATGCATTATAGTATGTTTTATTCTATCATTATGGCGTTTTACCACCATTCACACCTCGAAATATATCACTGAAAGAATATAACGAGTTTTCAAAGTAACACAAAAATTGATTTTTTTTTTTTTGTAAATAAATTATAATTCATTTAACTCATCACAAAGAAAATTTAACAGATTTCGTTTACGGTATATTTCCTGGACTGTTTCTGGAGAAAGGTTTCCGCTACTCCAGCAGTTTATTGTTCTAGAGAGAGAACATCAATTCGAACCAGACAGCCGGCAATTTAAAGCTTATAAACGATTTCTCTTTGCAAATGTCATTCACGAAAAACCTGTCAGAGTTACTTGAAGACCTAATTACTGTGCAACCATTTCAAACGTTGGGTCAGTCAAAGAGTAGTAGAAACCTGCCACACCATGACGAGCGGGAACAAAGCGATTAGTTGCTCCCCGCAGGTGGTAAAAACCTGTTTTATCTATTTTAAACACATCTAATGATGGGTTTGTTAACTTTTTTTTCTCTTTTTGTAAACTCCAAGCGAGACGGTGGCTCTTAACTTTTAGTCAGTTTTTTTTTGGAACTCCACTCGAGCGTGCTTCAATTTATATGGTCTGCAGACCACAACCTAAAAATATGATTTAAAATCGACACGTCGTTGAGAGAGCGAGAGAGAGAGAGAGAGATGTATCCTATCACTGTAATTCAAAGCCAGTCACAAATAAACGTGAAATCATGACAAAAAAAACTCTCGCTCTGAGTTTAAATAAACACAGTATTTTAAACAAGATTATACATTATGTTTGCACACAGTCTCTCGTAGAATTTATTGATCAGATGTGCTGGTTGTTATTTTTATTAATTTTTATCAGTTGAATTTGATAAAGCAATCTATGTAAAAGCAGTGGTCTGGTATTTGCATGTGATGTACCGATAGTGTTTTTCTCATTTGGCGTTAAATCTTATCTTTTTGATTTGATTTTATACCCTTATACAAAACAATTTATCCGGCTGCGAAAATCACGCAGGGTGGTATGAGTTTTATTGACTTTTGAAGACGACACGAAATTAGTTTTTGTATGTACCAACTACCGTAGTACGATTCACCAAACAGACTTTTTATTAGAAGTATTTATCAGTGTTTTACTTGTATTCTCCATAGTATTCATGTGCATAAATATGAACAGACGATTTTGTAAATATAGGAGGTAAAGTATTATATTGAGACGAACGGCGTTTTCAGTTTATTCAAACCATCTTGAATTAAAACGCTCTCACTCTAATAATTGCCTCGACCAAATTGTTTGTCCATATTTATGCACATTTTTCTTTTAATTTCGCTGTTTGTTCTACAATTTAACAGTTTTGTCTTTTCTAACGGTTTGTTTGTAAATAAATAAATAATTATTCTTTGTTGACAAATGGGACGCATGGGTCCTGTTGGTAAATGGCATTTGAACAGCGCTTTTTTTCAAAAAAATTTTTCGATATTTACTCAAAATAATAAACATGCTGATCTGATATCATAGACCATAACACACGAACTATCTTCATTCCACTGTCATCACTGACTCTGAAATTGTAGAATTAATGGTGCGGCATGCGCGAGATATTTTTATCTTGAAATTAATAATTGGGAACCGCGTGTTTGCGTCTGGTATTAAATGACTTTTTTTTTCTTGGCATTTTTTTCTTTATTTTTTTTTAGGGAGTCAATTACTGACTGGATGTTTTGTGGAAGTGTTTCTAGAGGCGTGTAAACTGTTGTTCGTGGAAAATTAATTAATATAGCTTCAATGAACCAACAACACATCTATCTATCAAAACCAAACGCGGTCAGTGCGTTAGATTGAATGTCATTGTCATCAAGTGCAAGCACCGACATTAAAGCAATAAAAAGATCGATTTTACCGAACTGGTAGCGGCGTGAAATATTAAAATCTCATATCGACAGCCATGATGCTGCCCTTTGATTGGTTTATTAGACATATCCACAATCGAAACACATAGCCCTGTCAATCCTTACTCTAAAACTAATGTAAAAACAATAAGCCATATGGCAATAAGGGAAATCTTGATGAGTAGATGTGTAGCCGAGAGGATATATAGCTGGACTATATATAGTAAAACTACCTGGGTACCCGCTCTGTAATGAAAAGAGGGCACTAAGACCAGTCTTTGTGACCTTTATCTACTGTGCTATTTGCTTTGTCCAGCTCAGTCACAACCCCTGGTCCCTCTCCACAGCGCCGGCTAAACTGATACTGGAAGATTAGTTTTACAGTCGTTGAGAAGACGTTTCGGTCCAGGTATCGTTCATGTTTTTATGTATTAATCGTGATTATGATTTCTATAATAGGAAGTGTTTACATAACGAGTTGGGCAGTAGATTTACAACACTGTGTTTCATCTCGTGTCTTGTTGTAAACAAACATTAGTAGCAGGTACAGAACACTATATCACACAACAACACGTTACCATATGAACATTGCATTTCACGGGGATTTTTTTCACCTTAAAGAACCAAATCTATTACCAATGTTTTGGACTCGAATTTTGGACGCACTGAGTTCATGTAGACTTCTCTCGGCTGATATTCAGTCGATAGAACACAGTCATCGACCGACGTTATTCGTAAGTCTTCGATGTCCGCAGCTTTCTTGTTTACAAAATTAGTGGCGTATTATTGATTCAATATAAATGGAAATGAGTCGAATTTAATATGAATCTCCAAGTCAAACAAATGTGTTTGTATAACCGAAGACACTGTTTAAGCTTACTCGATATTGGAATGACTATGGTTGGTTAGCTTTGTCCACTAACTAACTGAGAAAAGTACATATTGACTCTTGGTTATTTAACAAACAAGAATATCATTTTATATCGACAATTTTTAGCACGAAAAGCTAGTCCAAAACACAACAAACGTTAGATAAATATCATAAAAAAATATTTCTAAAGCAAAAGGAGTGCAGGCTGTTTGTGACCGACGAGTTAAGTTATGTTTTTATTGTTGTGTGTTATACCAGAATACATCATATTGTTGATTGATAAAATTCACGCGAGTTTCAATAACCACGAAATAGCCGTAAAACATCAATATTTGGTCAAAAAATTACAACGGCATATCAAGGCTGAAGAGACAATTTGGTCATAACATTAGGGGTGGGGTCGAACCTTCGCACCTGTAGCTCACTGCTTTGTCTACTGGAGGAAATGAATCAAAGTCCACAAATTAGCTTCTGACGCCTACAAATTAAGACAATCATAAATGATTGTTATTTTGCCGCAGTTCTTTGCACTAGTGGTGAATAATGCGAAAGCCTAAAAAAATAATTTCAGTCAATCAGTTCAAACGATGAACATTTATCTGTGGAACTAAGTTTCATGTTCATTTCATTGTACAGTTTTTAGGATGTTACTCGGTGGTGATCAAAGACGCACATTGACGCAAAGAATTAGCGTTTGCGTCAAATATTTGTCATTCGTGTGACTGAACAAGAAACCTGAACCGTTTGTCGAACCGCACTGAAGAGGGTTATTGTGAAATATAACCCGACTTAGCTACATCAATGTGTATCGAGTGTGCATTGAACAACATGTCCAAACATGCTTACTCGTGGTCGTTGGGAAATTATGATTTACTTATTACCAACAATACACTAATACAATACAACACAGTCAATCATATAATCCGTGCAGTCTCAGTGGGCAACGCCATACGTACTCAGAAAAAAGTATCGAATGCAGACAAATAAAGGAATTAAAATAATGACAGAGTCTTAAGTCGGTGACTAAAGGTGTGTAAACTGATCAGCACTGTGAGATCGATATGGTTATAAACCGTTATTATTATTATTATGATGATGATGATGATGATTATAAAGGAACAGTTATATTGATTTATTGATCATGAAGATTACACGCGCACTAACGAACCGCAACCCAAGGGCGTGGTCAAGTACGTTGGTCATTTTGTCAGTGTTTATATATATATATATCAGTATAATGAATTAACAAAAGACATACAAGGGCGTGGTCAAGTATGTTGGTCATTTTGTCAGTTTATATATATATATATATATCAGTATAATGAATTAACAAAAGGCATACAAGGGCGTGGTCAAGTACGTTGGTCATTTTGTCAGTGTTTATATATATATATATATCAGTATAATGAATTAACAAAAGGCATACAAGGGCGTGCTTTAAACTGATATAAACAACACGCATATGTTATTGGAAGAACTATTATTAAACCGTGTAATATTTCACAATATATGCCTTGCTTCGAGTATTTATTACATCATGGCTACTCAAGTAGAGCAGCACATTCATGTTTTACTAAGAAAAACGAGGAATATATTGATTGATTGATATGTACATAAGCGTGTGCTCAAATCATCTATTTATTTATACCTAATACTACATGATATAACGGTTGCCATGGAAACCATGTTATAGGCGAATGAACAGTTGTGACGTAAGACATAGGCGGTATATTTCCCTCGAACTGATGTTGCAATTATGTTTAAATTCGTAAGTAAATTCGTATGGTTCAGCTTCGAGCGTGAATAAAGACACGGATTTATAAACTTACTAACGAACAATTACAAAGGTTACTTTATAACTTATGTTTCAATTGTGTGCAGTCGTGTCTAGTGTAGCCTTTATGCCTCAGAGTCTGTCTGTCTGTCTGTCTGTCTGCCTGTCTTTGTTTCTTTCTTTTTTTTATACAACAAAACCAGTGGAACTGATTCACCAAAAATATTGATAAATATTTAAAGAGATCTGGTCTCAAATAGACGTTTTAAATGTACATTGCTCAATACCGACATATAAGGTCAGCGGTGCATACCAATCCTAATAGGCTGACCATCCATAAGGCCAGCTGAGCAACATGTATACGGGATAGTGCAGTTTGTAGCCTATAAAACATTCAATGAAATAGCTTTCACCGTGAATTAGAAAAGCAATGATATTCTTACAACTACTAGTTTCTCCGCAATTTGTTTCAATCAGAGTTATTTGTTATTTAAACTATCACCCATGTTTTACTGAATGTTGTGAGTGGTTCAGGGACTGAACCCTCTGTTTGACAGTGGTATATACATGCATGCGTTCGTTGTTACTCAAACTATCACCCATGTTTTACTGAATGTTGTGAGTGATTGAGGGACTGAACCCTCTGTTTGACTGGGGTATATACATGCATGCGTTCGTTGTTATACAAACTTTCAATTGCAAACACATGATGTGGTGAACTTTAGTAAACAGTTTCCACTTTTTTGTTTCTTGTGTGTCAGTCCTTGTGTGACTGATGATCATGAAAAAGCAAGTACAAGCAAGCACCGAGGTGCGGCTTTGCAAAGGGGGGACTGAGACAAGTGTATTGTAAGAACAAGTTCAATATTTTGTGTCGTTAAATTCAGATATCTTTTATTTGTCGATCATATAATGAGTATGAGCAAACGGTTGTTCTTCCTCCGTCTTCAAGAAGTTATCGCTTGCAAAGATAGCGCGGCGGAGTGCTTTAAAAGATCAGTTTTCACTTTGCGAAGTCGTCAGCTGAATCAACAGCATCACTACCTCTTGGGACACAACTTCACTTATGACGAGATGGACGACCTAAAAGCACAAAAGAAAAGGTTTTTACTTAGAGACAGTAAAACCAACAACAGACTTAAAAACAATAAAGTTTGCTATTTGATTGAATGCCGAAATGAAAACACGTATTTGATTGTAGCTTCATCTAACTGTACGAATTCCTCTTTTTATCTATTTCTTTCTACATGGTGTATACATGGAACGGGATAATTAACTTTCTACTTGGTTGCAATTCAGAAAGAGTTCCCGTTAATTGGGTAAATGTTTTTTTTCAGCTTTCGGATAGTTTGGACGGTAAATGAACAAAAATTCACCCCAACCACCACCCCCAGGGGAAGTGATGGTAACCGCGTTTTTGCTTCGAACTAATTTTGATTAAAATAACAGCAATAATGACAATCTTATTAAAAAGAAGTTGATGTAAAGTTTGAAAGATACAATTCTGCTGGAAGTTAAACAAAAATGGGTTAATAACCCAATCTAAAAGTCGTTATTCTTTAATCAGTTCCTCGTTACAAAAGCCTACAAACCGTTAAAATGTGAACTTGTATCAACATAAAATGAACAATTGACTCAATTTGCACGGCAAACGATGTCGGGACGTCAACATTACGGTTGTTCTGTATTCAAAATTATGTGACCTGAGATTTACTCAACAAATAGGCCCCGAGTCTATTCAAAATGCTCTAAAAAGGATGAATTTCACGTTTATCTTTAGTGTAGATTTGTTGAGCAACAATTATTAGACGTCGAAATGAGTTGTTTTTGTGGTTGTGAATGGTAACAAGAGGATGATACGTGGCTGATTGTAGCTGCCTTCTTTCGTGGCTGTCTGTGTTCCCATGGCCTGAGCAAACAAACCGTGCTTAGTTTGTAAAACATTGGACGAGCAAGTCGTGTGATCGACACTAGTAAGGTATCATAATCTTTGACAGGTCGTCCATAAAACACTGTGTTTTGATCAGTTTCACGGCCATGTTGGGTTTCCAACCATTTCTCTTTTGTATTATATTAATTTACTTTCTAAAGAATTGACCTTGTCGTGTTAATCTGCCATTATGACCAAAATTCCCCTGTTTCAGAGACCATTGTGTGGTAGTAGGTCTCGGTGCAGTCCAAATTGTGATCATTAAACTCTTTTGTTGCGAATCAAAAACGAGAGATCATTTTTTCGCAACATCATTAGCGTTTGTCAGCCTGTTCGGCTGTAAAATCTAATTTTCAACTCCGTAAATTTGGTCAAATGTTTTGACATATTAAGCTTTTCAAGTCAAAGATGTTTTCTTGTGATTAACATAAAGTAAATTAAAGGTTGCTAAATGTTGTCGGCCTCGTTTGAAGAATGTAGTTCTTCTTTCATAGTAATGAAACAATTTATTCCTTTTCAATAAAACACGCGAAATTTATTTCTTATCCTCAATTGAATCTGTATTAACAATCTGTGAAATAACCTTATGACTAATAACTCGGTTATTGAGCGATGTTTTTGAATTGTTGGCAATGAAACTGTCCTTAGTATTTTTTACAAAGATTTGTCCCTTTTACTGATTACTGGAAGCCACGTCCTAAATGATTTAATCCCAGAATCATTCACGTTTAGAAAACATTTCGCGTTTAATGATTTTTAGCAGTGTAAAACACAGGAAGCTTGTGCTTCTAGCTCGCCTTGCAACTCAAGTTCGAACACGTAAGGATCCAGTGTGCTGACAAACTGTCACTCACACAGAGACAAAGTTGTTTTATAAGAACAAACAAACGCACAATTCTTAAGCCTGTTCAAAAACCATAATTGCAAAGAGCTTCTAAAAATACCAAGGACATTGGCGCGAGTGTGGTTTTCTCAAAGTCCCAAAAATGTCTTTCAAACTTTTTCCTGTTGCTTTCTTGTGTCGAAATCGGTGAGGAAATCACGAACAATGTGAATACGCGGCTGACAAAAAGAAAGTAAATTGTGTTTATAGAACTTATTATGTTTCTCATTATTTTTCTTACCATTGGATCGACAAGCGTACTTCAAAATTATGGGAAGGATTAATGAAATAGTATCAAAGTCAGTGTGTTTCCTATAACTACCAGTATGAATGAGTAACCACGGTCAATGCTCTATTTAGTTAACAAAATTCGATGTTGATCAAAGACAATCACAATATGCTATAATCCAGGCTACTAATGCTCTGAACATTTAAACAAGGCTCAAACTACGGCGGCGAGCAAGACGAATTGTATTTTCGCGATGGCCGTGCTAGGGGAACTGAGGAAGAGATACGACGACCGAAATAGGAAATAAACTAGTAAGCTTTAGTCGGTGCGCTGTGACACTTCATAGTTTAGAAGCGAATAGGAATGTGTCATGTATGGCTAACCACGAGGAAAACCACAGCGCAAGGAACATTCAAATTAAGGGTCTCTAATCTCGACATACTTTGACATCAGAGTTATTGAATGAATACAACTATCTTGTGCTAAGTGAAATACAAAGTCAAATATTAACCAAATGAGAAAGCTTGTTGAAAAGGGGGTTTTCACAGATAATACTCATAATATAAGAGTAAAGCCTAGAAGCTAAACATTTACAAAACAGTCAGCGACCCTACAAACGTATACTACCGACCCCCTTTGCATTCTAATCGGACGTGCTTTTGACCAATCAAATTAGCGCAAAATAGAGTAGGTAAACAGCCCTGCGCATTGTGATTGGTGGGTTGCTTTCGCACCAGGAAGATATGCCACAAAAGAATGCACGGTGACGCATTTCATTAGCTTGGAAGTATTGATGAGCTAGTTGACGGTATAAAAGTCACAAATCATAAGAATCAGGGTTAACCACAGAAGTTATATCCCAAGCACTTCGACCATCAAACCTTAAGACCTGTGTTACTCTTTGAAGGTTAGTTAACGTCTGTCAGCGCATGAAACCTCTTGTAGTTATATACACTGGAAGTTATAAAATATTGATCTGAGGTAGTGTATACAAGGATAACATTTCAAAATAGGACAGTCTTGCAGCGCTCAACTGAGGATAGTTGTTGTGTGCAAAAAAAAAATTAACAAAATTATTTGCTTCAAATGCGTTCTCAAGTGGATACCGGCCGAGTTTGTTTTTCGCTATACTTCTAGACATATAGACATTTGGGCCTTATCTAACCTAATAATTGGATCGCCTTGTAAAGGGACAGTCAACCCCGCTTACCTTCCTGCACTACCGATAACGAATTGCCGGTCAGCCACACGGACTACTAGACTAGTAGGTTTTTGTATGCTGAAACGACGAGTCTTTTCCGTCCACAATCGCGCGTGTGCTAAGCGAAAATCTTTTTCTAAATTAATGTTCTTGCAAACCAAATGAACTGAAGTCAAACAGCTTCAAACGAAGACTGTCACCGACAATGTAAACTATTTTCTTGTGTTTTTATTGATTCTTTGCAAACAGCTACACATGCAGCGACTTTCCTCCGTTCACTTGCCAAGAGAAGTCAACGGCTCCGTTGTACTTTAGTCTCTGGAGCAAAACGTAGGACATAAGCGGGATTGTAAACTTGGGCGAGAGGAGTAAAAACAAGCCAGTTTAAGTACATCTAATTGAGAATGACCTTGAGCAAATTCAGCTCGATATTTGTAGATTTAGATTGATGCTTATCCGATGAGTAAACTCAACGAGTAAGTCTTAAACCAATTCGTCCTGCAGTATGTTGCATTTCTCAACGGCTATATGGGTATCCAAACGGTCCAAGCTGTAACCTGGGCTGGGCTGTACTTTGACGAAATTTGTTTTCTTCAAGATACAATCAAATATAAAGATTTTAACTTAACATAAACCTTCGTTTTGCACTCCGTGGTAGAAACTGTCAACGCTCAAGATGATTGTGTTTTCTCAAAATAAAATAATTTGAATTTCTGAAGTTTTTGAGTCTTTAATAGACGTTTTTAGGCAGCTTGCCATGTAGTGGACGACGGACGCCAGCAACTAAAGGGTAGTTCGCTGTGTTTTCGGTTGTTTTCGCTCAGTATCATAGCAAGGTCAACATACAGTCCCATTTATAGCCAAAGCGTTTGTTTTAATCTTACTTTGAACTCGTATTTGTGGCAGTGCAACTAACCAAAGAACACTCCTCAGCGAGTTGTTTTCCCAACTCGAACTCACGAAAGTAGCTCGAGATTGATTTCAGGCGACTAGAAAGTTAAATATACGAGACGATTTGAGTCAAAGTTGATTAGGACATTTATTTGCTGTTTTTATTCGGCCCGAGGCTATGATTGTAAAAGGTATAACACTGTACACACAAACTAGTGGGTGATGTTTTACTTTCACTAACTTGCTACTGACACTATATCAGTCATGTGAACACGCTTTTCTCGATCGACAGAGTCTAAACGAAAATTTATAGCGGGAAAACTAGCCAAATCTTCATGTATTCAAGAAATGATTTCCTTTAAGAACTAATGATGGCTATTTAGCTAGTATTTTACGCGGCGTTTGAAAACTGTTTTCCCTTCTTTTTTTTACAATACTAGTTTACATTTTTAGATTGTTCAGTAGTATATTCGATCGATTTCAGAAGCTTTACTCTGGAAGATCTGGAAGATCAAGTTGCTATTGCGTACTCAAAGAACAGAACACGGCGTAATCTGTTTGTAGCCAGGTGCGCTGTACCAACCGAAAGACTTTTTTATTCGATATAAAAAAATGAGTTTATTTCGATAAATTTTTGTGTGTTTTATAACTTTCTTTAAATTCACTGACGATAAGATTTGTAACTTTATGGGGCCCTGTGGTTTGCAATGCTCTCTTTAGAAACCTTAAGAAAAACTATGCAATATTTATTTCTGGCAGACAATAGGAGCTATGAATACAATAGATAGGCGGTGGAGATAATGAAATCGACTTTAAAACAAAATAGGCGTCCTTTCACTAATAGCTCCACACAGAAAACCAATACGCCCTAGGGGTAAAGTTCACAATTAAGCCAATTGCTCACTCATCCCATGGGAATAGGCATTCGGCAGCCAAAAAGTTGCACAACTAACGCTTGTTGGTAAGAGGTACTTCAGCGACAGCAAAATGAGTTCTTCCGGCAGAAGGATTGTAGTCGGTTGTTGATACCTAGCGTACTTATATGAGTTCCTTTGTAGAATGTAAGCGATTGGAGTACAAAGGCCTTTAGTACTAATGATCTTACATATAACAAAGCTATTTCCCTGGAAATTTTGTTGGGTAATAAAAATGAACTTGCCGCAAACAGTGTACAATAAATCGCCTTTCAACACTTGTATTCACTTGTCCGTTGTGTGTAAATATGTTAATAATAATAGACACTGAACCATGGTTCACTATCCTTTGAAATGTTTCTTTGACCAATAAAACTTGTTTTAACAGTTTTTACATTTGTTTTAAGATCGTCAGCGCAAACAATTTAGAGGGGGAAAAGAACTTAAACACTGCATCTCGCAAACAGCCAAATAATTCCTATTTACGGGGCGCCTGTTGATAAATTTGCGTGTCAATAACGTCATGAGATTGCTCATTTTGTTTTAAGACAGAGAATTACAACGAACAAAAACAGAATTGATTTTTTTAATTTCGTCAGACACTTTTCTAAAGAGCACTTTTTCTACAAATTCGTTCATTTTGTTAAGTCAATCGAGTAGTGCTATATCCTCATGACTAGTGATAAAAAAATACGAGCAGAAATTATGCAATCTCAAGACTTCTCAATTTTGAAATGTGCAAGGGTGATTCGGGGCTTTTGCCATTACAGGAGGACAATATAACACAGCTGCCTAAGAAAACACCTGGAAATAGCCTTTGTCGAAGTGATTGACGTGAACCAAATTTGTTAATTAATTGCAGTCCGTTCCGGAAATGAGAATGAAGGATTTGCAAAATTTCTGTACTAAGTTCTCTCTGCCCACGCGCGCGCGTGCATAGCTGACTTACATGGATACGGTCATATAAGATGGGTATCTTTACGCCGGTTTCTCTTTATAGGACGAGATAATGACTAACGCAAATCCATTACAAGTGTAAGAGTGATGTGTTGACGAGCCCCGACTAAGCTTGGCTTGATGATAGACTAATAAGGATATTCGAAGCAAACAATTATACATTTCGATAGCTGAACGTGACAGCAATTTGCCAACTTATATTAAATGAATTTCAAGTCTCTGTTGCTTGTCCCGTCGTACTCTCTGTCTAGAGTGAGATTGGCAAACCCCAGTCAAAACATACAATGCACAAATAATTACATTTGTGGATGTTAAAAAATGGGTCTTCTAAAGAAACAATGAAGCAGGTGCATAACGTTGTTTCGCGGACCGCCAATTTGCGCTCGATTTTCCATTTTCGATTAACTCAATGTTCAAGTATTAAAATGCTGACCGAAAGGAAAAGCTTTAGATGAGTTCCCGACGTAATTGCTTTTGTTTGTGATGCAAATCGGCATGCCGTTTTTAGTGACAGGACCCGGGTTACAGGGCAGTTCCTAAAGAATGCTTAAAGTGCTTCAAAGTAGACTGAAGCGGGCAATCTTTGACGTCAAGACTCGATAAGTCAAAGCGTAAATGAGTTGCTTTTAAGGTGCTCTAGTTAAGTGTGCAAGTCGAATTGAGCCTATCTGTGGCCTTCCTGAATGACTAACTTATCAGCACTTTTAGATCTTGCATGCATGGGTAAATTCCGTTGACTGAGCTCCAGCTAGTACGCTGTTGACATTAGGGATAGTAGATAGGTCCCATCTATAAAGAGTCCTATCGTAATAATTGTGTTTGCCCATGAATTATGAAACGGCAATTTGTTTGTAAGCCACTATGATCGACATGTGATAATGGCCCCGGTAAATGTAATAAAATGGTTTCCCCAGTGGTCGCTACAAAGGCTTGAATGCAAACAAATACTAGACTCCCCTGAAACCCGTCCCTCGTCTAGAACAATGGAGGAGGCGGAGCCAAAGTTTATGTCACGGCAAACCTTGTTGACGCATTGTCACTAAAAATATAACTTCTTTATTGCTAGGAGGTAATCTGCACTACTCACGCTCGAGGAAGGACCACCACTACGTCGACATTTTCTACCATGTTTAAATCTACCAAAGTCGCCAACGAGCTTGAACTCCTTGAAATGGAGATGATGGAGCGTGGAGTACAACAAGGCATGCAAGATCCATCACAAAACCCACACGATATGAAGAAAGCGAAAGAAAAGGACAAGGCTTACAGACGGAGCTATACTCACGCCAAACCTCCATATTCTTATATATCGCTCATCACGATGGCGATACAACAGAGCCCCAACAAGATGTTGACGTTAAGTGAAATTTACCAGTTTATTATGGACTTGTTTCCGTACTACAGACAAAATCAACAGCGGTGGCAGAATTCCATACGACATAGTTTGTCATTCAATGATTGCTTCGTCAAAGTCCCGCGTTCGCCAGATCGTCCAGGCAAAGGAAGCTACTGGACTCTTCATCCCGACTGTGGAAATATGTTCGAGAATGGTTGCTACCTGCGAAGGCAAAAACGCTTCAAAGCCGAGAAGAAACCTGACCTTAGCCATCTCACCAAAGTCAGCAGTATGGTCCATAACCCCATCAGTGTACAAAGTATGTCTAAAGTAGCGCAACCTCGATCTCTCGGAACTCCGAGCTACCTTCCACCATCGCCGTACGGGGCAGCCATGGGAATGGGCTATCCTGGAGGCATGGGAGGCATGGGAGGCATGGGAGGCATGGGAGGCATGGGTGCAGTCGGTATGGGAATGGCAGTAAACAAATCATTCAACCATCCTTTCGCCATCAAGAATATAATTGCTAATGATCACGAAGCGGATCTTCGAGGCTTCGAGTCGATGCACTACAGTCCTTACCATCCCGCCGCGCTCTCACAGTCCATGACCTCAATGGGACTCCCAAAATCCGCGTACGATTCACAACCTATATCAGCAGACTCCAACCCGTACTATCAAGGATGTGTCTTTACAGCGTCGAATTGCACCGGGATATCGGGTATTTCTAACCTTTCGTGAACTTAGTTTCTCCAAACTATTGTGATCCTTCTGATGAACTCACTTTCATGTGTATATAAATATAATTCCAATTGAGTTACAGTAACCAACGTATTTTATGTACATGGTGCTTGAGCTTTATATGATTTGCAATAGTGATCACCTACTCTTTTAAACTTATGAACAATGTAAAGATATACAAAGAGCACAAGGATAACTTTATTAATTGTATAAAATCTCAATACAAAACATTTGAACTGATTATAGAGCATTTTGAAGAATACAAATCTTCTCGAATCAAAATATTTTTAAATTCAATCAAAGAGAAATGTGATTGTAGTTATAGTTAAATGTTGCTGTGTTTTGGGTATCTGCCGGGCGGATTAGGTTCTTACACACTCATAACGTATGTCCAATATACCATATAGATACATATAGATATATATATACTAGATACATATATATATGAACGAGTGTCCAAGTTTGTCTCAACTTATTGTATATGTCATCGCAGTATTTATCACCGTGTTTACGTTTATTTATATAAGCTAGGGAGAGGTTTTTGTAAATTTCCACTCATGGCCCAAATTCCTGTTTGTTAGTTCAAGAAAAATAAATTTATGACGAATCAAAATTGTTGTCTTGTTTCATGTTTGTTGGAGCGGTTTGGCTCGTTGTATAACAAGCGCGGTGACAATCAGTTGTTAGTAAGCACATTAGCTTTCGAGTGGTCACCGAAAGGGAGCCAACCACATAAAAAACGAGGGCGCTTATGATTAAACTAATCACTTCATCGATATTACTTATAAATACTTTCGACAAACAAGCAACGCAAATTGTACGCTCAGTGCAGACAGCAATAATTGCTGCCCTCCAAGGGTTTATCTTGAGTTTTAGCTCGCGCTTTGGTATCATCAGCCGCGTTGCGCTTCAAGTCACTTAGTCACTGTTTAGTATTTGCAAAGAGACCTCCCAACTCGCAGCTAACACGCTTTGCTCATCACTCAATGCTGCTTAAAAATTGGTTACACTTCCTAGTTTGGTTCTAAAGCGAAATTATACTCAACGCTCAGCTAAAAGCCAGGCTTGGACGGGGTTTGTCACTTTTGTGACCCTTTTGTTTCACTTTGCAAAACTCCTGTCGAGTGATGAAAACGAGTAACGCTAGAGGAGAAGCTTTATGTTTTCTTTTCTTAGCCCACATATTTGAGCCGTTAACAAGTAACCTTCGTCGTCAGTGGGATTACCATCACAAACAACAAAGTGAACCAGTCATAGAGACAATCTTCTGCAAACGTTGCAACCTGTGTTTGGCAAAGTGCTATAGTAGAGATCAAATTTCTTGAAATCGGGCAGTTGAACTGTTAGTTCAAACATCGACGTGTATACACAGTGAACCCGCACTACAGAGAGCGTTCTTTGTGGTCGATAACATATCATAGTCTACCGAGCTTAGGGCCTGTAAAGCCTTCGTGTTCGGAGAATTGTGACACAAGAACTTTGCCACAAAAGACGGCGTTCAAAGGACTTATTAGGATGGTGTTGCTCTAAGACAAGGTATTCATCTTTTAACTAGCGCTTTATAGAAACCGTTCAGCCGCCTTTCTTATTGTCGGCCTTTGGAGGCGGTAGAAGAAGTCAATGCGGTAAACGTTTGCTTCACACTCTTGCACGCTTCTCTGCTTCCTGAAACAGTTCATTACACAGTGTTTCTCTGTAGGTATGTATTATTGTGGTTGTTGTGAGTTTATTGGCGAGAAAGAAACCCCGTATTGGAGTAACCAGATTACAGGTAGCCAAGTCATAAAACACGTATGATAACCACGGGAATTATCAGAGCTTTTGTTGAGCGTCGTGATTTGTTGTAAGCTACTACACTAAACGTACTTTTGAACGTGGTCGAGTATTAGCCATTTCCAAAGACATGACAAGCAACGACACAAAGGAAGTACCGTTCGTTAATTTATCTGAACAAAAACCTTACCGATCGCTACGCCAAACTGAGTCAACCTACTTAGATAGATTTCGTACAGGTTTCAAGTTTAAAATGTCGTTAACCCGCAGTTTACAACAAATCTTGGGTTCTCAATCGTGGCATATGCCAGCGTTACATAAAGGATGTAACAGAAGCTTAAATCTCAGTATCATATGTAAAGGAAGCCTTTGTCTATCGGAGTGCGCGTGTATCTGAAATGTAATAATCGTTGCATAGCTCGATTACTTTTTTACCATCAAGTAGGTTTTCTTGAAAGAGACCCGCAAAGTCTGATCGGAGTTCTACAGTCATTAGAAATAACCTAGTTATCCGCGCTCGCCTCGCTTCTTCAGACTCACCGGAAAGACAGCATTTACTATGCATTGTATTTTATAAGCCTTTTATTAATTAGTACTAGAAACTATTAGGCGTTTGGAATTTCGCAAAGTCTTGACGACTAGCGAAGAAAGAAATAATAAGCTATGCTAGTGAAATCAATTTGAAAGAATCTAGACTACAAAAATGTCAAGTTTCTGTGGAAGTTTTGCATAAAAAAAAATCACCGGTACTTCACTGGGAATTATCAAAAGATACCGGCAACCTCGCCGTTCTCTAATGAATTACTCCCCCATTTGACTTTCAAGTCGGCATTTTGCGTCCAGTTTAAAATAATTCAATCGGGTTTTAAAGAAGACGGAATTGTATCTCATGTCCGCTCGTAGATTGGTCAAAACAATGTTGCTTTTGTGCACGGTCGGTTAGTGTACACTAGTCATAATTGGAACTACGCAAATGATAAACTCGAGTCACGACTCGTAGATCAACTAAAGATTCACTGAATGTAGTACCTTGTTTAGCCGCCCCGGGCATCTACAAGTAAAAAGATAGTTTTGTTCTTCAAAGAAACGACAGATAATAGTTAGTACAAAGTCAGAGACTGCGCTAAGCGAAACGAACTAGAAGGCCTCCCCCTCCTCTCTCAATCATAGCTCAGGTTAGACTTATATTTTGCAGTGTGTATAGATGAATGAGTTATAGTGTAGTTTATCATGAAAAGATAATTAAAATTTAGATACTTTTTTTATTTTCAAATTATTGGCGCAAGTTTTTTGATGATTGATAGAAAGTCATGTTTCCCCCGCAAATAAGTGTTGTGAGTCTTGATAACAGAAAGAGATATGCGAGCCGGAATATCACGAAGTTTTTTATCTTTTAGGTATGAGTTTTATTGCAGTGATCAAAATTCACTCGAGTTGCGGCTACAGAATTCATTGTGTTACGCCAGTATTCAATTGAACTCCACCGGAAAACATGGCCGGCCAATTTCATAGACCTTTCAAGATAAAATCATAATTTCTTTTCCAGCCAGCTTTATCTTCCGACTCCTATTACTCATGTCAAAAGTTATAGTTTGTACTATTTCACAAATAATAAATCGGTTCAGCAATTTGTGGCGAGGAACCACAATAACACACCAGGTAGTTTTACAGAGAGAAATAAAGATCTTACAGCTCGAATGTTTATATTTAGACGATCTCTGTGGTCGCTTTTCTTTAGATGCTATCGTAACGTGGTGTTTGTGTTTGTAGAGTGTACAGAATGATCATGATCTAGTAAGATGTGATAGCTTTCAACAACTAAGCCAAAGCGCCGTCACGACTTGCAACCTTCCGTCAGATATCAGTGACCTTCCTACTCCAATCACACCGTGGAATCACAGCTTTTACATGGACTTATTGATTCAAACTTTGTCTTTGTGTAAGCGGGATCTCTTATTAAAGTAAACCCCTAAACTCTTGGAAGTATTTGGATGATAGTTGAGTGCCACGCGTATGTAGGACATGAGTATTTTACCAAGATAAATACTCTTGGACCACCCAGGTCGCTTATAGGGCTGGACCTAATTGTATTTTCTTTGTAACGTACTTTTATTTATCGACAAAATTTCCCTCCAAAAACACTTCACCCTGCACGCCCTCTACCTCAGACATGTTAGACTATGCGGCAGGGTATTTTGGGAGCACAAGTCGAGATGTAGCCAGGAAGGAAGCACAGGAAACATCCAAATACTTGATCAATGGGAGGGAGTGCTGCTCGTACGTAGACAAAATGGGTTTTACACCCAGCCCCGTGTCGGCTGTCAGCAACTCACTCAAGATAACCAAAGAATGTCCGATTACAATACCAAACATTTTGCAGTAACTATTCAGTGATAACTTTATTGCACCTTTTCTATCTTACTATTTGAAGCAACTTTGAAGCCAGGCAGTGGTATATTTGTTAAACTCTGCCTGTAAAGAGCTAAAAAAATAAGAATAGTTATAGTATTTCTAGCATATATCTTTCTCTAGCCAATTTACTTCTAAAATATACTAAGATGTTAGAAAATATGTCAATTTAATATTGTTATTATTAAGTTCAACTTTTTATTTGAAATGTTTGTTTTCTAATCCATTTCATGTTTGGATATCTTTCTTGAGTTCAGTTCTGTTCAGATTGTGTAGTTTTATGGCAAGTATTTTTCACTCAAAACTTTACTGAATAGTTTGTCAATATATTTTAACTTTGCTACTGCACCTTTGCCTTGGGATACTCATAGCTTTACTAACTTTACTAGTTATTATAAGCTAACAGTACAAGCTCCACTAGTCACTTACTCGACAAGGCTCAAATATTTGCATGTTTGAATGCTGACCGGTGTTTTCTGACCAGAGAAAAATCACTATTATCAGTACATAAACTCGTGTTAGCAACACTACTTTACCTCAAGACATTGCCGGAGTCAGTCAGATTTTGACGGACAATGCTAGAGGTAAACGGTTTTGGCGTTTTCGACATATTTCCTGTAGGTAAAGTCTGTGGTTGGAAGAGCATAAACGAGGCTCCTTGGCGACCAAGGAAGGCGGCCAGAGGCTTAGGTTTATCGAGAAAACAATAGTTAAAAAAATCAAGAAGGAAGCATGGAAAGTTTGAGACAATTCTTGTGGCTTTGAAGGGGAGATATGACATCTAATAGAGCCCTAGGATGTAATAGCCAAAGGTTCCGAGGTAAGGTATTGATGACTGCATGATTTGTTTGAATTGTTTGCCAATGAAGACACAATCATGAACTGTACGGTGGATGCCAAAAGCATCCTAGCAAAAAGCACAAAAGACTTTGAAAACTTGTCTATTTATTGCGGAAGAAATGAAGTATTAAGTTCTCGTGCCTTCTTGATATTTTATCTATCTGCAAAAGTAATTTCGTTTTTACAGTCTTTGCTGTTAAGTTGTTAGCTGTCAACACGCGTACAAGTCATTATTTCTTCATCTAGTTCAGTCGAAAAGTACTCTCTATTTTAGTACAGATAAATGTTGTCCCAAGTGAAATTTCTTAGTTAAATACTCCTGTTAACCAGATCTAGCTACATATGTAAGGGGATTTGTCACAATCCATCAACAAAGTCAGAAAGGTTGTGGTCAAATATAGGGCATGAGTTCGCTAGTCAAAATCTACAAGTATAACTTTGCAATTAGATTTCAGATGTATATATGACAAACTAACTAGAAGAAATAAGATATTTACTGGTGTTTCTAGTGAGATAAACTATGCACGCAACGAAGAGACTGTAATTTTTACCGACTCAAAATTGTTTAAACTTTGTGTTGTCGGGTTTTCGAGATATTAAAATGCAAAAACAACGCGATTACACTTTTAATTTGTTTACCAAGAGTATTTGTTGTTGTTGTATACTTTAACAAATTCATCGAGAGAGTCGACAGTCCAGTACGATGGAAAGCCTCGCTTCTTCCTTTCTAATTCTCGGCTCTTCACATCAGGGATGCAATCTAAAAAGTTGTCATTGTTTTAGATATGTGAAAGTCTTGCCGACTATGACAATTTAAGCTTTCTCAGTAGTTTATTGTGACAGTGAAATTGCCGGCTGGATTAAACCAGCTTTAGTATCTAAAAGCATCGAGTAATCTGGCCATTTTATGACCCACTATTCATTTTAAAACTACAGCGTTCGTTTGGCGCGCCTTCCTTTGTTGGCCCGGCTCTCCAAGGTGCAGCCAAATCGTCCAGTACTATTTCATTCATTTTGGAAAGCATTGTGCCACTATTTCTTCAATTATTAACCCCTTTGATAAAATAATAGATTAAATATAAATACTATGTGCAATTTTCTTCATTTGGTAAAAAAAACATTTGGGAATTCGTAGTTAGTTTTAGTTTATGGTAAAAGAATATTCAAGTCTTTGGAAAGTCTTTGGAACAAATAAGAAAATTTGAATCTCTAACCTCACAAACTAGTTAAACATAAAGACTTAGTGTTGTTTACTCGTCTGAAATTAATTTTAACGAGCTCAGGAGTTAAAAGTGATGAAAAATCCAGCAATAAAGCATATTTTGGTCGACAAGACCATGGATTAGTAAACAACTATGTTCAACAGTTTCTTACTCTAGCCTTGTTTTGACATAAGCTCAAATATCATCGACTACAGCGTGCAAATGCAGCTTACATTGAAGTAATAGACAGTAAAATGAGAAAACCCCATCTTTATAAATCAACGGAAAGTTGTTTTTCGGCAATATTTAGCTCTTTTTGTTAAGATAAAGTTACAAGATTTGAGTCAGTCTTGCTTTCTTTCGTGGGAAATTTTGCTCGGAAGCAGAGAGGCTGAAGAGTTTTACATTTTCGTTTGAAGGCTTTGCAGGGTAAATAGTGATTAGCAGAATTATTAAGGGAACTGTCGAAACAGGATAAAGAAGTTGCACCAGCTGTCGAGGGTGATGTTAGCTCTAGGTCCAGCAGAAACAAACACGACCCATACTATCAACCTATAGCTAAGTACTCTTATTTAGAATTTTGAACAACATTTTGAGATACAACACATAATGTTTATTATGACCCACATTCTGCTTACAGAGTGATAATTTATTGAAAGGGTTTACACCGTAAATAGTTGACAGTTCATTTATTTGTACCATCTGCACTTCTCGTGTAAGTCTCTTTTAATTTCCCTTCTGCATTTTGTGTGTTTTTCTTCAAAGTTTTATGATATTTAGGCCCAAAAGATACATTACCTCTCCATCTATACTGTTGCTAAACTTGGGGAACAAAAAAGTCTTCTAAAAGAACTCCCTTTTACCCAGACGAAATCAGCAGCACCCATTGCTTTCCTTGCACTGTTTATATATTTTCGATATTCTAGTTTTCTTCAGGTTTTTTATAAAACTACGATTTGGTAAAAAATTTTATTTCTTTGTGAAAATTAATTATGTAACAAAATTAATTACATTTCAAAGTAACTAATACTCTGAGACGTGGATTTTCAAGAGAAGCATTAAAACTTAGCGGAGTTGTTCACAGGATCGCGAGTTGATCTATTATTAAATTCTCTTCCGCCAGAGTTCTGAACAATTTAAGTTTATTATTCCAATTTTTCCTTTTTTAATTTCATTTATTTTTATTTATTTTTTGTTTAATTCGCGCGTATTATAATTAACAATATGCCACACCCAAGAATCATTCCCAAAGTTTTGAAAATCAGCCCCGTTTTATTCCAATTGTGCTGTGACTCGAATATTGAAAAACGAAAGGGTAAACTGTTGAAATGTTATCACGACTTTGAATTTGACTGGATTTGCAAGTAAAATAAGAGAACCGTCGACTACATGTCAGCTGAGATGACAAGGAAGACAGCAATCACAGAATGCGTTACACAGGGTTCAAAAGACAAAGTCGTCCAAAACTTCACAAATTAACTCGATTTTTGAAAATCCACCTTTGTATCCCAATTCTTCTTGTCCTTGATTTAATATTTTTTGTTGACTTTCAATGTTTTCCTGTGGAGTTCGTTTCTCTCGAGTCAAGAATTGAATTGCATGGTCTCCAATTCAGCCTTCAACATGCCAACTTGAAAAACGTAGAATTTGAATCTAGAGTCTGAATAATGTACTACAGGGTTTGTTTGGTTCTAAAAACAAACAAACGTAGGAATTTTTCCACTGAAGGGTTTCATGGCTTCGATCGATGGTCGTTTATAAGACTATATGGATATATGTGGTTGTATACTATTGTTTCACCACAATGTTGATGTATCAAACGAGATTTGACTGTCGCCCTCTAGAGCGACATTTTTACCTAATTTCTAGTGTTAAAAGTAAGCTAAGATAAAGTACACTGACTATTTGGTAAAAGCCATTAACTTGTCAACCGTAAACCCCAAAGCCTTTGATTCTCTTGATGAAAGTGTGCGCTCATAAATCTGAGGTCTCAGATCCTCAGACAAGAGGGCGACTAACCCTAAGCGTAGTTCAACAAGGCGTCTGTTGTTGCTATTCTATTTACTCCATAAATATACCCATGAAATTCAAGTCAATTTACTCAAATGTCGAACGATAATAGATAAGAAAATAGATTCAAGCTAACATGTTTTTCTAGACTCCATTTGTTTACGAAATGGGCCCTTTTAGTTTTCCACGGTAGTCGACGTCTCACCAGATGGATTGTTTTTCGTCGAAATACAAAGATAACTAGCTCGTCAACTCTTCGTTGATTCCAGAAAGGCTGAATGCAGCTGTTGGAGAGACTGATTGATGGAAAGTCTAGAATGAAAATTCGTCTTGTATTACGAGCAAACGGAAAATTATTTGACTAACCTTCCCGGACAACTGTCGCCAAGATGCTCTTAGTTCCGGGCCAAGAAGCTTATAGTATAATGTTATTTAGCAAAGAACTATGCCACGAACAGAGATACAGAAAGAAAAAGAACACAGCGTAAAGGCTTACAATCTTCAACCCTTTAAGATACTTTTATTGTGTCTTACAATCTATGTTTTCTTGGTGAAATATATGTTCGAGTATAAAGTCTATTTTTCTGTAATATTTCAGTATTATCTGATGTTTATGACTTTGATTTGTTATCAATAGTCTAAACCGGATAAGTAATTTCCACCCAAACCGATCAGAATCATCCGAGAGGTTTTTCCGTCCAACAATTATAGTTAAATTTGCAAGAGTCTCTCGGTTGAGTTTTAACTGTGTATTAAAGCTATTTTTAGACTAAAAAATCGCAAAAGAATTCCAAGAATTCTCTCTTCGCAGTAGAAGGTGTATTCTGCTCTTTTTCTTCATCCCAACTGATCGAAAGAAAGCCAAAATAATTCGAAAAAACAATTTTTGTAGATACTCTATCATTTCTTTCTGCAAGGAACCATTACTTCGACATCGCTAATCGAACTGCTTATATGTGTCGCTCTGTTTGTGCGATAAGAAAGCTTGAAGTCATCTTTTCATCGAAGTCTTTCACTGAACGAGACTTTTGTGTATTTTGCGTTTCTTCAATGGGATAATACCTCTATATCTTGCTTGCTTTGCGGAATCTCTGTCACAGTTGAACGAGAAAATAGTTGACATCATCGTTGCTTGTTTGCTTTCTAACCCGCCGTTCGCAATTCCAATCGACGCGTTCACTATTCACTTCTATAGCCCGCTATATGACGACCAAGCAAACAGTTTGTCGATTCTGTTCTTAAGACGGTTTATTCGTGAATTCCACAAGCTGAAAGACATTGAAATATATCAGGCTGTTTACTCTATCTAAACTCACCAACTGTCTCGGAAAATTTTAATAGTAAATATTGCTCGAGTAAAACACACATACATCGATGTATTCAATTGAATGGTTTGTAAGCTTAGTTAGCTGATCGTCTAGCGTTTTTATGTTTGATGTTCGTTCAGGATAATTTGGTACTCGAGTTTCGGGTTTGCCAGCGCGCCATTTTGTTCGCGTTCTTCTACGCGATCGCCAAGACAAAAAACGCTCGAACAAATAGCATCTAAAGTGAATCTTTTCTGCTTTAGTCCGCCGTAATTTTATAGATGGAAATGTTTGATGTACATGGCCAATGGAATTGAATTTTTAACATGGAAAAGAAACCAGGAAGGGGTAATCTCCATGAGGAAACGGACTTTTTGAGTTTCTTGCTGCTGGACAACAAACCTAATCTGACTAGTTTGTTTTCCATCGAGTGACCGATTAGAACAGATTTACTATTATCACTGTAATAGAATAAAAATACCGGCTTGTATGATCATGACAGAAAGGCTGTTTAGAAAGCAATGCGATCCCGCACCGACTCATCAAGACCTGTCTACCTTATCTTCACCCATCACATGTTTTATTTATTCAATTTTCTTCCTTTCTTTCTAGGTTTCATTGCGCCTTGGGGAATCGCAGCGAAAACCAAGTTATTGCCTGGGGCTTCTGAACTTGTTTAAAGCCGTTATTATAAGAGATCCTTAAACATGTTTTGAATGCCACTCTGATGTTGTTCTTTATCCCCTTTATCTTTGTTCCCCCCTCTTCTATGATAAAAGTGGAATTTGATATGGTGAACCTCTTTTCTAATCAGATCTTGTAACCATAAACCGAAAACCACAAATATATATTTCAATGAACAAAATAATCAGAACAATTCCACAAATCGCAAACATGGTCTTCAACTTGTTTACTTGGGATCTTAGATATTTTTCACCAAAATTCATGATTTCTTGTTTTAATTTTTGGGGTTTGTTTTTCTCTCAGAGTAGTGCAAATTCTACCCTAACAATCCAGTCAAAATAGTGACAAAGCATTATTATTGTCAGTTAAGGTTTATGATACTGAGAATTAAAATATATATTTTGGAAAGTTTGAGGATATATTTGTTGTTTTGGTTTGAGTCTGTGAGAGGGTGGGTGAAAAATGAAATGTACTCGGAACGTGTTTGCAGCGTTTGTGCCGATAAAGTGGTAAGAATCAATTCGTAACATTTGACAAATTTCTTGTTATTTTTACCATACCCAATTTTCACTGGGCCCTTGGAGTAACCTTTCATTTGAGGCCTTTTAGAAAAACTAATATCCGAGAGCAATTAGAACAGTTCAAACACTCTTAATCAACCTCGTCAGCTAACCGTCAATTTATTTTGTAATTCTGATATAGAATATTCAGCGGAAGGCTTTAATATCTCTTTCACTAAACCAAGAATAGTAGCCCAAAGTAAATGTCAGTCAAATTCACACTATACTTTCCATTCAACTGGCGTAGTTACTTTGTGAATTGAATCGTCGTTCGCCAGTGGAAATGAGAATATACATATGTTTGTATAGGCTGACAGATAACCCTTGTCGGTTTTTACCTTGCCACTTGTCTCACACCAAACCCTTTCAATATATGTTTTGGCCTTTTTAATATCATTTGCCGACGAGAAACCTTTTTAGCTGTTTCCAAGATAATTTGCACTCTTCAGAAACACTTATCTTAGAATCGCCTGGGTATCTAATACTTTCCTAATATTGAAGAAAAATCTTCATTAGTTTTTGATTGGTATGCATGTAGTCGAGACTGGAAAGGTCAGAATTTGTGAACGAAAGAAGAAGCGGAAGACATACGTCTGTTTATGGTGTTTTATTTCTCGCCTCCATTAGATCACCGGGCTTAGAATCCTGACGGCGGTAGGAAGAGTTTCACGTAAGGAGAGTGTGATGTCTTGTTATCTGCTCCTTGATGTGTTCAAGAGAATCACAGGCAATGTCATTCGCGACATATGTTCGCCCCGATAATATGTCCAAAAGCTCGGAAAATCAGCGTAAACTGATCCCCCATAAGTTGGCCCTCTCAAGACTAGTCTTTGTTCTTAAGTGAACTCTTAAAAGCCCTGCCTTTGTCTTCTTTGATGAACATTAATCAGTCCACTTTAGGGTTATCAGGCAGGCTTAACGAACATTTAGGAGCAAGGTGTAGAAAATGCCCACAATTTGCGACTCCTCGTTTGTTCTTGTGAACGAGATTAGATCAATCCAAAGTCTTTATTTCCTAATTTTTATTTCCCTCTGAACTGATATTTCTTTTCTTTGGTCTCTATTTCAATTTTTAAGTTCTTGCTTATATGTCGCTTGGTTACACGTTTTACAGCATTTTCTTTGAGGTTTTGTGTTATTGTTTTGCAAGTACAGACTGATAACAACGCCTGGGCATTGTGAGGTTCACTCGAGTACAGCTGCCTACATACACCAACTGGCTGAGGCCAATGTCTGCGGCTGTGGAGTTCTAGAAACTCCATACTTTTCTTCGTTGTTTTAAAACAAGACACCTTTTAAGTCGCGACACAACAAGTGCTAGAAAAAACTTTCCAATTCTCAGTTCCTAATAGCTAAACGTGTTTATGACACTTAGGGATCTTTTGAAGATGAGCGGTTTAATAAGTGTCTTTAGATTTCTTTTGAATCTGTTTTGTGCCCTCGTGCAGAAGTTATTTCACGTTGACGTGTTGGACGATTCCTAACACAAGCCCAAATGAGTTTAATTATACCTTCATGGCTATCACTCCTTAGGAGCTTTAAAAACAGCTAGAGAAACACCATGGAATTATGAATACTCTTTGTATATCGTTATCTGATCTCGAAAAACTTTTCTCAGTCAAGTTCTGGCAATTGAAAATGCGATGGTCGGCAGTCTGAATCCGCTTGACTGAATGAAAAAATCATTTTACACTTGTGCCTTTGATGGTATTTCTTTTGTTGTGGATACCAAAGAATTAGGTACTTTCTTTTGTGATTGACTTAATCTTCCAGTTTTAATTACAAAATTGTTCTATTGTGTTATTTCAAAGAGTTCTGAATTGTTGCTAGTATAATGACTGTTATTTTCATTATCGCAGCCTACTCTTCACAAAAGCTATTTCTTTCAATTAATTTACAAGCCCAGCAACTTAAGTGATTGAGTTTGAATGGGTCTATCTTTTTTCGCATTTTTACTGTATTGCTTCATTATGTTGATGTCGTACGAGGTTATGATTATTGAGGATCGAGGCGAATTATCGAAGTTATCTGAAATTGAGACTAGAGAGAAAAAGTTGAGAAGACCTAGTTGGCGCGTCTGAGCGTTATGACGCCAATCCAATGAGCAGAAATGTGAGAATTGGGTATAATCTTATGGGTTTAGGACATCCGGTGTTAAACCCCTAAAAAGTCATATCGGTGGATATTATTTTGTGCGCATTTTTGGGAAACTGTTGTTGTTGTTGTTGTTGTACACCAGATATTCTAAAGCATGAAATGGAAGACAAGAAAGATGGCACCCGCCGAAACATGAACGTTTCTCACTAATAGCCATGATTGTCAGAAAAACGCATTTACTCCAAGGAAAAAGGTTTAAAAGTCATTAAAGAATGATATGTTACCGTTGTTAGTTATCAAGAATGTAATCTTTGCGTTGTATAAATCTGTGACGAGCATCATATTGTAAGCACAATCCATCAAAACTTGCCTCGTCTATTCATTGCCAAAGTCTGATTCTTTATCGTGTACACATAGTTAGTCAGTCATCCGACATTTGCTGTCAAGAAGCTGTCGCTTTGGCAAATCTTAAATTCATGTTCATATATGCCTTCAAAGAAAGGGATCACCTACAGAAATACTTGTATGCTGATGACATTGTCTGGTAACTCATGCTGCCTTCCAAACAAAACCAAAGCAGCTTTTTTCTCGCTTTTTGTAGTGAGAAACTGAAGATTCACTGGTGACCGATCACCTTTGGAACGAATGGATTTCAGAATTACTCGGTGTAAACATGTTGCATGTATTCCCCTTAAACCAAAGGATTTAGAAGTATACATACATGTATTCACAAACAAGAGCCCAAAATATTGACTTTATAATATTAGTTTTTCCACATGGATTCATAGTGAGATAGGTCTACAAAACATGTGCATAGTTGAAGAGCTAAGGAAAGCCGAGATATTCTATTCTTTTCACTTCAATTGTATTTTCTTCCTCGCGATCATGCACCGGCAAACTAATTTATTTTCTAAAAATAAAAATGCTTTTGTAATTGGGTTCGTTGTTGATTACATAGGCTGTATTGTTTACGTGGGAACTAGATGTGACACATAACGAGTGAATTGTGTTTTCTAAGACCCTGGCTCAACAATATCGTCATTTTGCATATCAGTAAGTAATTCAGTGAAATTAATGGCCAAGAACTACTGTTTGCACATCTTCCTAAAGCAATCGAAAGCTTTGATCACTGCTTGACACATAGAGACACCTTTTGTTATGCAGTCTTGTAAAACGCACAAAAGCTACGGATATCAATAACCAATGATTTCTTCAACCAAAAAGTATTTTTTAGTTGAATTATTTAATATTAAGGACCTGAGGATGTGTAGCATTCAGAACTGTAGTAAGTCTGCAAAGTTTGGAAGAAGGGCCCCCCTGATCCCAAAATAGCAGCATCTCATTACTGTAGTGAGAGGCGTTGGACCTTTTTGTAACTTGACAGACGCTTTGACGAATGTAATATTGCAGAAATTCCTAACTGGGAGCTTCGTTGGTAGGATATAGTGAATAATAATGACTAATAAGAAAGAATTAGGTTTCGTATGATGGATCAGCACTTTACAGCACAAATTTGCTATCGCCAAGATAGTTAGTTGTCCATTTGTTTGACTGTCTCTTCATATCACAAGAAGCAAGAATTCAAACAAGACCGAAAAATAAACTCATAAATGTTGTATTCTGTTGACCTAGGAACAACTGTAGGTTTGCTGTAGGTAAGCTTATGCTCTTTGTTGATTTTTGCTCAGAATTTCGCGACCGTAAAATTAATTCAACGAGATATGAGCCCTAACGACGGCAAACAAGATAAAGGTCAAATTGCCCAGGAACACTCACAAAAACAAGACGAATTTCTAGGAAAAACCTCCCAAAACACTAACTAAATGTTCAACAATTTGAAAAGCTTCGCACAACAAACGGGCGTAAATATTCCTTTTCATTTGCGACACAAATACACACGTGTCTGTAAGTCATTGTAAGAAAGTTGCAGCAGAAAAAAGAAGAAATTTCGAGTTGTTTTTCCAAGTTTTTGACTGTGTGTTTTAGTTCCAAAACGATGTGAGTGAATGACAAGGTTTTTTTCTAGTGACGTTAGCGACCACTAAGGGACAGGAGGCTTTCACTTCCAAACCAAACACTTCGCAGTTTGTTTGTTTTTCATAATATTCCTGAATCCCGTTAACAACTAATATTTCAAAGTCAATCTGCATGCATAACGTTATCGCCAAGAATCTTACGAAATACGAGTCATAACTTGAACAAATAATTTATTTTTCTTTCGAAAACAAATGGGTCCTTTTACAGGAAATTTATTTCTGTCAATTATTAAACATGACAGATTCGGAACATCAATTCTATTTTCACAACAATTCAATTTTTCATTGTGAATATATCGACTCAAGAAAGTAACAGTGCAGTCCGCTAGCTTTGGGGAAATGGCGGGCAGTGAATGGGCTTCTTGTCAATGCTCTTTTTAATTGATAGTACGCTTATTATTTTCCTTCAAGATGATATATCAATTTTGAAGGCAGCGATGATCAAGCTCTTCCTTTATAATTACATATGCTTGTTCTTATTTCTAGTTTCAACAAAACAAGCAAACAGTTAGACAGTTTGTTTTAATAAAGTTTTATAGCCGGACGTTCTGAAACTTGAGGTGTTCAATTTTTCTTCTCTCTCTCTTTCTTTTTTTACTTTCAAGAACTACAGAAAAAGACAACAGCAGAAAGAATGGACTGAATGGATTTTGAAAATAAGTGAATTTTAAACTTGAAACTGCAAGAAATTGTTACTTTTAGCTTTGGGCCAAAACGTTTTTTATTTGAAAATGTTAGGAACATAAGCAAATACACTACCAGCTATATTTGTCCAAGGTTATGTTGGAAACAGACGTCCAAAGGATCTTCACGATGGAAAATCTTGACAAATCTACCGGGTCTGTTTGCTTCAGGAAAATATTTTATTTGGTATTGAAATTTGGAAAACGTACAAAATCCATGAGGTATTTACTTTTAATAGGAACGGGAAAACGGAACACAAACATGCCAACGATGTTATGAGCTCAAGAACATGTAATGGTGAAAATGACATAATGAAATGGAGCCAGCTACTAGCGGCAAGAAGGCGTGTCCAAAACTAAAAACTGACCACAGCTATAGCATTCCTCTCCTCTCCTCTCCTCTCCTCTCCTCTCCTCTCCTCTCCTCTCCTCTCCTCTCCTCTCCTCTCCTCTCCTCTCCTCTCCTCTTAAATTCATACAGACTAAGAATGTATTTGAGACGACAAAAGGAAATATAAAAGACGGAAACAAATATGAAATCAACTTTACTCGGACTGTAAAAAATACACGACACACATGGGTTCCGAGATGTCAGCGCAGAGTATAGTTACCAGCAGTAGTCATCACGTCGCGCATGCGCCATTCTTGATCGTCTCACAACATAACTTTATACACCTATTCCAAAAATCGTTGTCCGCGCCGAAAGCAAGAAGCAAGAAGCTGACGACCGCAAAGGGCATTGGGACTTTGTTCTTATAATTCATTTATTCATCCGTAGATATTTTGACAACATGCATTTTCAAATGGCCGAATAGTTCCAAATGATTGTTATTCAACGCTCGTAGGGAAAACTTCTCAAATACCACGGATAAATAAATAAATTAGGAGATTCCCAAAGTCCTTTGCGGTCGTCAGCTTCTTGCTTTCAGCCCGCACAACGATATTTGGAATAGGTGTATATGTGCGTCGATACATAAAATGGAGGTGCGCAGGTCAGATCAGCAAGCGGATATATTTTGCCTAATAACATGTAGGAACTTGGTACATTTTCATGAAAAATATTGGCCACTGCGAATCAGATCGACGTGTTGTTTTACGAGAACTATGCGAGAAGGGCGTGGCAGCACATGGTGTTTCTATGAACTTTGTACTGAAATAATGGATGTCGGTTTGCATCCACTACACTTTGATACTGGAAACATTGTGGATTTTCACTACTGCGCGAGTGGTAACATGACAACAACAACAACTTTATTTGTGCTCTCTTTATATGACCTAACATAGCTGCTGCATTGTCGCCTATATTATTTCGGTTGGATTACCTGTGTGATTTGTTACACAGGTATCCCGTGACAAGTAACTATACCACAGGTATCCTGTAGTCAACCAAAAGGGAGGATCTACTGGATCTGATTTGTAATTTTGTGACAACATAAACAGGCTAAATATTCCATATACTCGTGTTATTCCTGATTGCAAAACTGGGATAAAATATCCAAATTAAAATGCAAGAACAAATAGGGAGGGAGGAGGGGCGGGGGAATTTTTACAGATCAAGGCGCGAACCCAAACATGCCCGGTTCAATCTTAATAATTCTTCTCTCGTCAAAAAAAAAGAACCAAATAGAAAAGTAAACAAAAAGAACTAGGCAAGATCCCACCAAGACGCAATGCTGGAACGTCGAATCGACTTTCGTAGAGGAATGTAGATTTTGGCGTAGAACCAAAAGGCCTGTGAGGGAGGGGGTTGCCGGCCTCGAGTTCATAATATTTACAGCCTATATTACGATAAGATTCATGATGGTTTGTTGACAACACACCAATTGGAATCACGTGTATATTGAAAGACTTCAAACGATAAATAATGTGTTGTCGACTTTTACCCAATACATTCATTGGTGGTTGATTTTTTAATGCCCTAAATTTAAACGTTGAATTTTACAAACCTTTTTAATATTTACACGTGGAGGACGAAAGCGCGTGGTTCGAATTAGGTTTCATTAAGTCACTAAGTGAACGACTATACTAAACGTAGCAAACTCCTTGCGACAACTGAAGACACCATGCTACTGGAGACCCTTAGGTATTACCCGTCACGGGCTACCTGTGTCGAAAGAGTTTGATTCTCTCTTGCCACAGGTATCCCGAAAGAGGGAAGTGCCGACAGAAGAGGCTTGAATAAAATAGACATGTATATATTATTGTGATCATTGGCTAGGGCTTTCAATGCTCTCAGTCTTGGTATCTGCTATTCCTGCTACAGTTTCACGAGCGTCTTGTCTCCACTTCATTCTTCTGTTCTGGAACCAAACTTTCACTTGGTTATCGCTGAGCCCAAGCATCGATGCAAGTTGATGTCGGTCAGCTTTCGTTAAATATTTTTGAACCTGGAAGCGTTTTTCAAGACCTTTTCGTTGGAGATTCGAAAAGACTGCTCGGGTCCAGGGTCTTCTAGGTTTTCGCGGTTTCTGTTGGTTGGGGAGGACTTGGCTTGCGAGATGAACTTTGTTGAGTGCTGCTCTTTCATAATCATACAGACCTAACGAAACGAAATATATTATTACTACTAGATTTGCTGACTGACTGACTGACTGTAATGACTGACTGTAATGACTGACTGACTGACTGACTGTACTGACTGACTGTAATGACTGACTGACTGTAATGACTGACTGACTGAGAGATTGAGTGACTGTACTGACTGTAATGACTGACTGTACTGACTGACTGACTGACTGTAATGTCTGACTGACTGACTGTAATGTCTGACTGACTGACTGTACTGACTGACTGTAATGACTGACTGACTCATTGACTGACTGTAATGACTGACTGACTCACTGACTGACTGACTGTACTGACTGTACTGACTGACTGACTGTAATGACTGACTGTAATGACTGACTGACTGACTGTAATGACTGATTGACTGACTGTAATGACTGACTGACTGACTGTACTGACTCACTGACTGACTGCAATGAATGACTGACTGACTGACTGTAATGTCTGACTGACTGACTGACTGACTGTAATGACTGACTGACTGACTGTACTGACTGTAATGACTGACTGTACTGACTCACTGACTGACTGCAATGACTGGCTGTAATGACTGACTGACTGTAATGTCTGTAATGACTGACTGATTGTAATGACTGACTGACTGACAGACTGTACTGACTGTAATGACTGACTGTACTGACTCACTGACTGACTGCAATGACTGACTGACTCACTGACTGACTGACTGTAATGACTGACTGTAATGACTGACTGACTGACTGTAATGACTGACTGACTGACTGACTGTAATGACTGACTGTACTGACTGTAATGACTGACTGACTGAGAGATTGAGTGACTGTACTGACTGTACTGACTGACTGACTGACTGTAATGACTGACTGACTGACTGTAATGACTGACTGACTGACTGTACTGACTCACTGACTGACTGCAATGAATGACTGACTGACTGACTGACTGTAATGTCTGTAATGACTGACTGATTGTAATGACTGACTGACTGACAGACTGTACTGACTGTAATGACTGACTGTACTGACTCACTGACTGACTGCAATGACTGACTGACTCACTGACTGACTGACTGTAATGACTGACTGTAATGACTGACTGACTGACTGTAATGACTGACTGACTGACTGTAATGACTGACTGTACTGACTGTAATGACTGACTGACTGAGAGATTGAGTGACTGTACTGACTGTACTGACTGACTGACTGACTGTAATGACTGACTGACTGACTGTGTAATGACTGACTGACTGACTGACTGACTGACTGTACTCACTCACTGACTGACAGTACTGACTGACTAGCTGTACTCACTCATTGACTGACTGTAATGACTGTCTGACTGACTGACTGACTGTAATGACTGACTGACTGACTGTACTGACTGACTGACTGACTGACTGATTGTAATGACTGACTGTAATGACTGACTGACTGATTGACTGTAATGACTGACTGTAATGACTGACTGACTATACTGACTAACTGTACTCACTCACTGACTGACAGTACTGACTGACTAGCTGTACTCACTCACTGACTGACTGTAATGACTGTCTGACTGACTGACTGACTGTACTGACTGACTGACTGACTGACTGACTGACTGTACTGACTGACTGACTGACTGACTGTAATGACTGACTGACTATACTGACTGACTGTACTCACTCACTGACTGACTGTAATGACTGACTGACTGACTGACTGTGAATGACTGACTGACTGACTGACTGACTGACTGACTGACTGTAATGACTGACTGTACTGACTGACTGACTGACTGACTGTACTGACTGACTGACTGACTGACTGTAATGACTGACTGTAATGACTGACTGTAATGACTGACTGCACTGATTGACTGACTGTGACTGACTACTGACTGACTGACTGACTGACTGACTGACTGACTGACTGACTGACTGACTGACTGACTGACTGACTGACTGACTGACTGACTGACTGACTGACTGACTGACTGACTGACTGACTGACTGACTGACTGACTGACTGACTGACTGACTGACTGACTGTACTGACTGACTGACTGACTGACTGACTGACTGACTGACTGACTGTAATGACTGACTGACTGACTGTACTGACTGACTGACTGACTGACTGACTGACTGACTGACTGACTCACTCACTGACTGACTGTAATGACTGACTGACTGACTGTACTGACTGACTGACTGACTGACTGACTGTAATGACTGACTGACTGACTGTAATGACTGACTGTAATGACTGACTGCACTGACTGACTGCACTGACTGACTGACTGACTGTACTGACTGACTGACTGACTGTACTGAACTGACTCACTGACTCACCGTAATGACTCACTGACTCACTGTATGACTGACTGACTGTACTGACTGACTGACTGACTGTAATGACTGACTGTATTGACTGACTGACTGTACTGACTGACTGACTGACTGACTGACTGACTGACTGACTGACTGACTGACTGACTGACTGACTGACTGACTGACTGTACTGACTGACTGACTGACTGACTGTACTGACTGTACTGACTGACTGACTGACTGACTGACTGACTGACTGCAATGACTGACTGACTGACTGACTGACTGACTGTAATGTCTGTAATGACTGACTGATTGTACTGACTGACTGACTGACAGACTGTACTGACTGTAATGACTGACTGTACTGACTCACTGACTGACTGACTGACTGACTGACTCACTGACTGACTGACTGTAATGACTGACTGTACTGACTGACTGACTGACTGACTGTAATGACTGACTGACTGACTGTAATGACTGACTGACTGACTGTACTGACTGACTGACTGACTGACTGACTGACTGACTGACTGACTGTACTGACTGACTGACTGACTGACTGACTGACTGACTGACTGACTGACTGACTGACTGACTGACTGACTGACTGACTGACTGTACTGACTGACTGACTGACTGCAATGACTGACTGACTGACTGACTGTAATGTCTGTAATGACTGACTGATTGTAATGACTGACTGACTGACAGACTGTACTGACTGTAATGACTGACTGTACTGACTCACTGACTGACTGCAATGACTGACTGACTCACTGACTGACTGACTGTAATGACTGACTGTAATGACTGACTGACTGACTGTAATGACTGACTGACTGACTGTAATGACTGACTGTACTGACTGTACTGACTGACTGACTGAGAGATTGAGTGACTGTACTGACTGTACTGACTGACTGACTGACTGTAATGACTGACTGACTGACTGTAATGACTGACTGACTATACTGACTGACTGTACTCACTCACTGACTGACAGTACTGACTGACTAGCTGTACTCACTCATTGACTGACTGTAATGACTGTCTGACTGACTGACTGACTGTAATGACTGACTGACTGACTGTACTGACTGACTGACTGACTGATTGTAATGACTGACTGTAATGACTGACTGACTGATTGACTGTAATGACTGACTGTAATGACTGACTGACTATACTGACTAACTGTACTCACTCACTGACTGACAGTACTGACTGACTAGCTGTACTCACTCACTGACTGACTGTAATGACTGTCTGACTGACTGACTGACTGTAATGACTGACTGCACTGACTGACTGACTGACTGTACTGACTGACTGACTGACTGACTGTAATGACTGACTGACTATACTGACTGACTGTACTCACTCACTGACTGACTGTAATGACTGACTGACTGACTGTAATGAATGACTGACTGACTGACTGATTGACTGACTGACTGTAATGACTGACTGTAATGACTGACTGACTGACTGACTGTAATGACTGACTGACTGACTGTAATGACTGACTGTAATGACTGACTGTAATGACTGACTGCACTGATTGACTGACTGACTGTACTGACTGACTGACTGACTGACTGACTGTAATGACTGACTGACTATACTGACTGACTGTACTCACTGACTGACTGACTGTAATGATTGACTGACTGACTGTAATGACTGACTGACTGACTGACTGACTGTAATGACTGACTGTAATGACTGACTGACTGACTGACTGTAATGACTGACTGACTGACTGTAATGACTGACTGACTGGCTGTAATGACTGACTGTAATGACTGACTGACTATACTGACTGACTGTACTCACTCACTGACTGACTGTAATGACTGACTGACTGACTGTACTGACTGACTGACTGACTGACTGTAATGACTGACTGACTGACTGTAATGACTGACTGTAATGACTGACTGCACTGACTGACTGCACTGACTGACTGACTGACTGTACTGACTGACTGACTGACTGTACTGAACTGACTCACTGACTCACCGTAATGACTCACTGACTCACTGTATGACTGACTGACTGTACTGACTGACTGACTGACTGTAATGACTGACTGTATTCACTGACTGACTGTAATGACTCACTGACTGACTGTATCCTGACTGTACTGACTGACTGACTAACTGTACTGACTGACTGACTGACTGTAATGACTGACTGTACTGACTGACTGTACTGTACTGTACTGACTGACTGACTGTACTGACTGACTGTACTGACTGACTGTACTGACTCACTGACTGACTGTAATGACTCACTGACTTACTGTATCCTGACTGTACTGACTCACTGACTGACTGTACTGACTGACTGACTGACTGACTGACTGACTGACTGACTGACTGACTGACTGACTGACTGACTGTATAATTGATCGAATGACGAACAGACAGACAGCTCGACAAATACCTGACTGGCTGGTTCAGTCTCAATATCTGTCCGAATAATTATTACCTGTGTACCCCACTGTTCCCATATATGGATAAGTGGAGGTGTGGCTATAGCACGCCTCGCATCCACTATGACTGGTTAACGGACTGCATGCAACCGCACGCGCAGTATACACGTGTGGACTCCAAAACGCTGACTGGTAGTAATCACATGGGACTGAAATTTAAAACGCACAAATTAAAACAAGAAAGAAAGAAAGAAAGAAAGGGAGAAAGAAAGAAAAAGGGAGAAAGAAAGAAAGAAAGAAAGAAAGAAAGAAAGAAAGAAAGAAAGAAAGAAGAGAGAGAGAGAGAGAGAGAGAGAGAGAGAGAGAGAGAGAGAGAGAGAGAGAGAGAGAGAGAGAGAGAGAGAGAGAGAGAGAGAGAGAGAGAGAGAGAGAGAGAGAGAGAGAAAGAAAGAGAAAGAGAGAGAAAGAAGAGAGAAAGAAAGAGAGAGAGAGAGAGAGAGAGAGAGAAAGAAAGAAAGAAAGAAAGAAAGAAAGAAAGAAAGAAAGAAAGAAAGAAAGAAAGAAAGAAAGAAAGAAAGAAAGAAAGAAAGAAAGAAAGAAAGAAAGAAAGAAAGAAAGAAAGAAAGAAAGAAAGAAAGAAAGAAAGAAAGAAAGAAAGAAAGAAAGAAAGAAAGAAAGAAAGAAAGAAAGAAAGAAAGAAAGAAAGAAAGAAAGAAAGAAAGAAAGAAAAAGAAAGACAAATAGAAAGACCGACAGACAGAATGGAAGGAAGAATAATTTCAAACAAACAGGAGAAACATTACATCAGTTGATGTGTTGAGAGTTTAACATGAATGTGAACGCAGTGATACAATCTAGTACGTTCGATTCATGACAGTCTTTTTCACTCTACAACATCAAAATTAAATTCCATTCAGATCGATAAAACATTTATTAGTGTCCACTGTATCAGGCATCAGCATTGAGTGTTGATAGGACATTCTGCACCAGAATTCCATGAAGCACTGTTTATTGATAATGGTGATTACTATCAGTCGTTGTTGTTTGATGGCCTTGATCATATCAACTTCAGATAGTATTAGGTTCGTTTTCGTTATCTTTGTTGTGTTTTTCTTGTTATGTGCTGTGTGATACGAGAGTTGTTTATTTGTGTTACATTCGGAGTTAATGGATTAAAAATCTTTCTATAATAATAAAATACCATATCAACAAGTAGATGAAGCAGGTCAATTGAAAGTCTTTCAGCAAGGCTTTTAAATGTACGAAATACGAATGGTACAGTGGATACTGGCCATCAAGACATTATCCATTCAGTCATTCAGTCAGTCAGCCATTCAGTCAGTCAGCCATTCAGTCAGTCAGTCAGCCATTCAGTCAGTCAGTCAGTCATTCAGTCAGCCATTCAGTCATGCAGTCATTCAGTCAGACAGTCAGTCAGTCAGTCAGTCAGTCAGTCAGTCAATCATTCATTCAGTCAGACAGTCAGTCAGTCAACCATTCAGTCAGTCAGCCATTCAGTCAGTCAGTCATTCATTCGTTGTCAGTCAGTCAGTCATTCAGTCAGTCAGTCAATTATTCATTCAGTCAGACAGTCAGTCAGTCAGTCAGTCAGTCAGTCAGTCAGTCAGTCAGTCAGTCTGTCAGTCAGTCAGTCAGTCAGTCAGTCAGTCAGTCAGTCAGTCAGTCAGTCAGTCAGTCGATTATTCATTCAGTCAGACAGTCAGTCAGTCAGTCAGTCAGTCAGTCAGCCAGTCTGTCAGTCAGTCAGTCAGTCAGTCAGTCAGTCATTCCGCATTCATTCAGTCAGTCATTCAGTCAGACAGTCAGTCAGTCATTCATTCATTCATTTATTCAGTCAGTCAGTCAGTCAGTCAGTCAGTCAGCATGCTACCCATGCAACCTCCCACGCAGGCGTCCCACAACGGGTTTCTTATTCATTCATTCATTCATTCATTCATTCATTCCATATTATTAATTTCACGGATATTTAATTTTTACTTCTATATCGTGATCATCGGATCATTTTGGCACGTTTGTAGTCATAAGTCCGTGATGGAGTAGCATACGTCATTCTAGAAATGGGGAACGCTTAACACTTTAATGAAATCAGATATTCCTCCAGAGAAAAAAAACATTTAGTCGCCTTCAAATGAGCATAAGGAGACATTAAATGTTTTATTTCCTGCTTCAAATTGTTAAACAAAAGCAATCGAAAGAACAACAAGCTAAAAGCCTTGAACTGATCGTGCAGCCATCTTGTGCGATGTTATGCCAAAACCAAAGGTATATAGACATGTCTTATCTCACAAGAAAAACTTGAGATTATATTGATATAAACGCTAGCTCTCGCCAAACCAGCCTTTTGAGATAAGCACTATGGGTGGCTTTTAGTGGAGAAATAATCATAAATGCACAGGAAACTATTAGTAACTAATTAACCGAGAAACTCGACCCTTCCGGCTTACAATCGCAATGAATTGAACTAAGAACTAAAAATAGATGGAAGTTATTCCATTGTCTTTTGTTGATGACAATGAGCCATTTTACTGGCCTTTATCTAACGCATAACACATCAATGCAAACACACAACTAGATCATAACGGCTGCGTCTATGGAAGCTATAGTTATAGTGTCCTTTATTGTCCGACCATAATTCACCTTAATTGATCCAAAAAAGCGCACTTGACGATAACTTAATCAACTTGATTTCAAGATTACGAGTCAAACATAGATTGTGCATGCGATCTGATGAGATGACTAGTTTGAGAATGCTAACTTCTTGTTCTGTCTGAAATCTAATACTCGTCAAATTTGGGATCCAAAAGCTTCGCAAACACTTGAAAATGTCACTGCAAAAAATCTAGAGCATTTGAGAGCCATTATCTAAGAGCATTACCGCTTTTGAGCAAATTCCATTGAAATCTATTGAAAGCAAGATTGCGTCAATGTGCTATTGAAACTTACAAGTATCCACCAACGACCATTGTGGTTTTTCTAAGGCTGACAGCGTGCGTGTTTGTGTAAACTGGAGCTCATTAAGCCGACTAATGGGAGATAAAACGTACAGTTTGATGGCATCTGCCATTGTTATGTTAGTTTTAGGGTTCGTGCGGAAAGTCTTGAATCCTTAGTCAATTACCACTATCAACCCAATAACTCTTTTCATCGCTTTCCAATAATCATCAAATAGATTCTACTATGATTCTTTATTTCTCGATTGTTACTTATTGATTGTAGTTTACATGTACTTTTAGTCTATCGTTGTGATGGACAATGTTTTTTATGGAACGTGACTGACTGACTTTCGCTATTTGGACCGATATTCGTGACACACCTTAAAGAAACACAAGGCTGGTGTTTTACTCTGGAGTATGTAACACTGCGCTACACCAATTATATAATAGATTGTACCGAGTATTACAGCGTTGTACTATGCCATGCCTTACGCTATTAGAGATCATTATATCAGCATGCTTCAGCAAACGGGCAAAGATGCTCGAGTGAATGAAAAAGGTCCGGAAACAAAGCCTTCAAACTATCAAAGCCTTTTAGCATTGACACTGATAATCCATCTTATCTTTAGGCCCACGTAGGTTTTTATATGATCATGGATTAAACGTCCATTCCTTTTTATAGTATCCAAACAATTTGGTGAATATTTTACATTACTACTTGTGCTAACGGATGCAGAGTAAAGCTTCCACGTTTCCATTCTCTAGATAAACAAACCTGGAAATCCGTTCTTTAATCCCGCTTTTAATTGTTACAAGTTGAAGTAGGGCATCCATGATGAACATTGTGAGAAAAGACACCAACTCAGCTGGTGAGGATAGTTTAAGGTTCAAGACGATTTATATACTAGAAGTACATAAGCTAGTAATATCGTGACCTACAAATGAGTCAACCCCAATAATCCCAGTGACACTATACAACCCAGTCTTATTAGTTATTGATACATAGAACATAAAGATAGCCGTGTACAAGTTGAACATCGTCTCTGTTTGATGACGGTGAATGGGATTCGCGACTGAAAGCAGCGGGAATTCGACGACTTAATTCTGAATCAGAATAAATATTACACTTCTTCTTGATATGCACTTGGTTGCCATGCACGTACTATCGTGATTTCACAAGAATTTTCTTGTACCATTTCAACTTTTCTATTCAAAATCCTTTCACGTTTTTGATGGCACATGAAACAAAGTAAAATCAAGCGAACAAAAGACTGTGTTAGTTCAGCGTTGCAAACTCTGAAAAATTGCTTGTTCCCCAAAAATTCATATCGGTAAACTTTTTCTTCATAGGCCGTCCTTTATCACGCACAACATAATTTTATTCCGCGTGAAATTTGTTTCGTCAGTTCTCACATGAACCTCAACAGCTCGCTAGTAATCGCTAATACTGATCTATAAGTCATGTCTAGTTTTGCGAAAACCACATAGGAGGGCTGCATGCACTGAGTTTGTTTTGTCATTCTTTCTTTCATTCATTCATTCATTCTTTCTTTCTTTTCTTTCTTTCTTTACTAAACTGAGGATCAACCTGGAGCATGCAGAGAAACGGTTGTCCAATAAAACGATCCAGTAACTTTAATTCCAGTATGATTTCAGATCAGTGCAAACCAAAACCCAAGAAAAACTGACGAGTAGCTGTTGTTGCTCACAACTTTTTCGACTCTATGCCGGTGTAAGTTTGTTCGTTAACTTATAGATGTATTAGGTGTAAGAAATGGGTCGAACTATAGTTAGGATTTGTTACCTTTACCAGCAAATAAAACAATAAACACCTTGTAAGAACCGAAGTGCTGTCTTTTATTTCAAGAAAACATGAAAAATATGTACAAATTTATTGTCAGGAAAAGCCATCGTGTTGTGTGGCATGTATACAATACGCTACCTGCACCTGACTATGTGGTTGTAAACTATATCTGTTAAAAACGTACCGGCGTTCATGGAGAAAAGCGTTAGGTTTCGACTGATAGAAACACCCATCAGTTGCTTATGAACAAATCAACCGATTTAGCAGTGTTTGATACCAAGAAAATGCAGAGCCGTAAGATACAGGAAACGCCTACTCCAATCTACACTAATCTATAGTGTTGTTCAATGGTGTAAATCGCATTATCGCACAAGTTATATAACGATATAACCCCAGGCAGTATGTCCAGTTCATTGGGAGAATTTGGCTTGTTTTTTTCCCCGCAAATTTTATATAATTTGTCCACCGAGTTTGAAGAAAAAAATTAAAGTTATTCTGCGAGTTGACTAATCCTCACGAGCTCCTCATTACACGAACAAGATGGACAGGGTTTATCAAAGTAACAGAATTTGGAACTGTTAGTTCTGAATGATGTCGATCGATATAACTAAAGCAATCTAGTATTTGGACGTTGAATCAGTCAAAACTTTCAGTCATTTGAAAATGTATGACTTGCTAACTCGCTATAGCAAACAATTTTACTGTGCTACTGTGGTTTATTCTGAGTTTACTGGGTTGACAGAGCATGGCATCATAGATGAGGGAAATACTCATTGGAGCTTGAAAATAAAGAAAAATATAAAAGACAAGTCAGTGTAGTTTTCGATGGGTGGTTGGTGGAATTTGGTGTGGTACCAAACACTGATTCAGAGGTTATTATTAAACCTCTTGTTCGAAGTATAATTTTCTTGACACCGCGTTTCTAAAGTAAAACCAAGGAAGATAACATCAATTTTAAATTCTAAGTTTGTCTAGAAAGTAGCACTGAATACATTTTAGCCGTGTATAAAACAAGAGGGAAAAGTGACTTTATCAATACACACAGCTTAGTAATCCATTCTAATTCAATTAGTGTTCATAACTAGATAAAGAAAGAAAAGATCAAACAATTAAACGGTCAGCATCGTACGCCAAGGCCGTGTAGCTACAAATTGTCGGCGACTGTTGTTTTGTGGCACTTCAATGGGCATTATCGATCCAAGCCTTCACTTCCGATCGTTCTCTTACGATACAATACGAAGACGCTATGTTTGTTGATACGGCAAGACATTTTCTTTGCTGATAGTTAACAATCGTCTCAAGCGAATGAAAACGAAGCATCCAGATATACACGTACAACTTCTATGATCTATTCTTTGTTGCTGTTGAAATGGAAATGAACATGTAGGTACAAAAAAAGTAATAAACGTCGATTTGCTGTCACAACCATCCCGCCTCAATGCTTAACCAGGATAAAGAAGACTAAAGAACGGCAGTTGTGAAAACAATCATAGCATTCACGATATCCGCAAGTTATCCAGCAACTAACACAAGCCATAACCAGAGATTTATCTTCGAGACTGAGTGGAAGAGATTTCTCGGTGTGTTGTAAACTGATTTTGAACAAAAAAGAACAGACACTGAACAGGGAGGATTTTGAGCGAGATAAAAAAAATACTTCTCTGTGACAAACAGTCGTCAAACTTGTAACCCTCGCTTCCTCCGAAACTCACATTCGCCTCAAATTATGGCCATTTTCAACCGCAACAGTACGCGTATTTTAAACTAAACATTTCTTGCTTCTCGTGATGATAAACCAAGGCTGTACGTATATATGATGTATGTGTGTGATGGCTTTCATATGGAGTGGATAGCAAAGCTTGTAATTCACATCACAGTAATGACATCGTGGTCGGGTGGACGGATGGATTCAATCATTTACAACACTGACCTAGACTAAATAATCTTGAAGCTAATACCTCGTACACGAGCCTTGCCTTTATCTTGTATCTCAGGGTTGATATCTATGCTATATGAACCACTTATCTGTAAATTCTTTGACTAATTCAGGCCTCGCAGCATAAATGAACGGCACAACATGGCCGCTACATTCGACACGATTTCTACAACCTACCATAGCAAGGAAGAGGGTTTCTCGGCTCGGGATCTCGCGTTGCAAGTAGTTGATCTACTCCAAAGCTTAACTGCACGGGTTGACTGGTCGTTGGGGTTGTGTTAGCACGATGTGTTTCTGGTGTTCGTGGCTCGGTTGGTGTCGCAAGAATATCATCAATACGGAACGACGATACACGTCTTTCTTGTAGCTCGTTGTTCCTTGCAGTCATGTCTGGTCCACCGACGATCAGAGCTCGTTCAATGTGCTCCTGGCTTAGCGGAAAGTTGAGTATGAGCTGGAGAACAAAAGGAAACCCTTCAACTGCTGCTGCTCAATTCAAAGTCTCCAGGTGAGGTCAGAGTGACAGGGTAATGTTGATTGTCAGGGTATATGCCAGTGATGACGATTTGTTGATATAGATGATCGGCAGACATATAGTTATACCTCCGATAGGTAATAACCCTAGGACACAATCTATCTAAAAGGGCAACTGACCTAGAATAGATGATATCAAATGAACGAGGAGTTTGGCGTTATAACTTGTTGTAATCCTCTCTATTAAACGATTAGCGATGGATATCCATACAAGAGCCTTAATCCGAAAATTGGATTGTCAAACATAGGAAACGCCTGACTATACGACTAGGGTGGCATTGGTGTACAAACTTGTACAATTTATATTACTACAACCGTGTTGTTAAGAATACTGTGCGAACAAACTCCTCGACCAATAGCGAAGGGCTGCATTTGGAAGGTAGTTGGAGCGCTCTGGTACCAGAGTTATTTCAAGGGTGGTACTTTAAACAAAGTCTTACAATTAGCAGCCATTTGATGAAAGTCGAGTCGTATTGCAATGTGATGATTAACAGAAACAACACACCCCAAGGCACGGTTAATTAACTCGTTACGGGTGTTACTTAGATCGGCTGATAAGACATTTAATTTCGCATTAAAACGTGCTACTTGAATATCATGAAGCGACCACAACATGCAGCACGAAAATGCCGTGATGTGGATGTTGTGGAAGGTGATGAAGAACAATGCTTAATTCAAAATGCATTGACTTATAACTCCACTACAAGCAAACATTGAAATATTTCAAATTGTTTAGTCTTTAGTTTTTCAATTGAGCGGCGTCTCAGTGATACGATACAATTCTGTAACTTTACTTCACTGGGATAACAACAAAAACAAAACCTGTTTTTCTTTGAAAATTAAAACCCTTATCTTGTTCGACGGAAACCACTAAAACTTGACCACGTTCGCACTCGATCCTAAGAGGGCAATTCAGGGCAGTTAAACTTAAAAGCGGCAATCAAATACAAATGGAAAACAGCATTTTACGGCTTCTTGTTTAGACTAGCGAAACGTGCTGGTTGATAGAAGTTCTCATGAGCGAGTAGCAGTGAGCCAGGGCCAAAGTTTATCTAAAATAATCAGCTTTAAACATCAAACTTTTGATAGACCTGTCGTTATATGATCACACCTTTCATTATCGCTTTGGATTCTAGATTATATTTGTGTATCTATTAACTCCAGAAAACCCTGTCGAGTAATGATGTTTTCACGATATAAAAGCAAGATGGTCTGATACAACGGGACAAAAGTTTTGAAAGCCAAGTTTCTCTGATCTGACAATAAAAGGATGACAAGCTTATTGTGTTATAGTATTCATGTAAGATTGCTATCTTCGTACCCCCAGAAGTTTGAAGAGTGTTGTGGTACAATTGTTATAGAGCTTTTGAGAATGCATTCATACCAACAATCTACTATTTAAAGCCTGTTTGTTCATCTTTAACTGTTGATGTTCTTCAAACAATCACTTTCAGGAGTGCGAAGAAATGGGACGACTTTAGTTATCGAAGAACTTTTCCAACTTTGGTCATTTCAATCTTTAATTCTTTCATTTTTTCGCAAGAACGGCCGGTTCAATAGCGGTTACTGTCCATAATAACTGGTATACATAATTAAATGTGAAAAGTACATCTGATAAAATACGATGCAGTCACCAGACACAATACCTTGTTACAAAGCTATTGTGTATCTAACACCACGACAACTGTACAAAGAATTGAATTGAACAAGCATACAAAACACCGTATACAAGTGGATACTATAGTTGCTAAAAAGTGCTCATTTTGAGGCTATTAAGTTTAATTTGTTCGTCGGGTTCAAGTCAGAACTATGATTCGCTTGTGAAGCGAAGAGCGATTCTACTGAGCTCCCGTGGAATTCATGTTGTGTGAAAAACAACGGTTCTAAAATCACGGGGTAATGTTTCAGTCGGAGTTTGTTGTTTCTAGTAGCACTATAAGTAAGGATTAAACGAGCAATAGATTTAGCAATAAACTAGAATGACAACAACGAGGTAAAACAAACAAGCTAATGAATAAAGAAAAGTATTATTCTATTAACTGAGAGTGACTTAACCGTGCGTTTCTAGTCCTATTTTACTCAAGCTAACAGGATTTGGTATGCATTCTCGTCAGTGTACAAAGAGAACTTCACCGCAGAAACTGTTTTGACCGAGCAGAGCACGTTTCTCGACATGCCAAGGAATTGAGGTTCAAAAGGCAGGTAGTATATTCACTAGTGTTGAATGGGAAGCCTTGACATCGTGGGAACGCGTCACAGGGCAGGCCGATAGCAAGTGTTCGACTTAGGATTAGTAAAGCCATGTAAACATTGTGAATAAATACATAAACAATGTACTAATGCCAGTTGATAATCGCTGTTGACAAGTCTGCTGTGAATACTGCTACATATTTCTGCTTTTCTACAATTCTGTGTCTTTCTTCAACATCCCCAAGCGTTTGTTGTTCATTCGAGATAATATGGACTTGCTCTGATGTGGGCTGGCAACGATCTCTATAAATAAAAACAACATTTCGTGCCTGTATTCTTCATAGTCTGTCAAATTTTCGATAGCAGTCCACGTGTTTGGTAATTCAAAACAGAATGGACTTTCGATGACTATTTTTATGTTTCTTCATCCCACTTCAGCACTCCAATACTTCAGGGGGGTGACACACATGTCCTGTGGTCAGATGAGAAACGGAAAAACCTCTCGACTATTTATTTTCTAAGTGGAGCAAGATAGACGTTTCTGACGGGAATATGAACTCGGTTCTTTATAGTTATAACTGAAAGCGCTTTATTTCCTGGATAGGTGGTTAGCCCATTAGATCAGCAATAGAAGCGCTGCATCCGGCCACTGAGATCTCGAGAGAATGGGCGAAAGTAATGTAGTTATCGTATTTGTTCAACCAACGGTTATATATGTTGATTAGTCGAGCGAATATAGAATGGTTTTATTGCGATTGAAGCTCACAAATATAGAAATAGACGATTCTCCATAGTGACATGAAAGTTACACGAATTCTGAACATTTGGCACCACCTCCAGTACCGCCTTAAGGTTATCAAAACTCAACTCAACTCACATAGACAGCTGTGACACTTTATGTCTGTCACGAGCATATTCGTTGTACTCCAACATACTATTACATAAATGTCTATTGTATAAGAACACAGCCTCAGTTGTCGTTATCTTCAGTGCATGGTAATGCACAGGGGAATAAATAAACATCCATAGTGTTGATGTTTCCGATATGCTGAGTAATTGAGGTTCAATTTAAAATCTATTGTGTTTCAAGTTCAGTGTTTTTGTTAGATAGCGATATATCAAGATGGTTGGATACAGTCTGGGTGACACGTCATCGTTGACACACTGATCATTGGTTTGATTGGCTGAAGCGGCTGCGGCTTTCTTCACTGATCAAAAAGATGACAATGATAATCTACAAGTGTTTAGATGTTCTTTTCTTTCCTTTGTTTGATTGGTTAACTATTTGCTGTGTGTTCTTTCTTTCTTTCTTTTTCTTACTTTCTCTAGAAATGTAAGTACCTTTTCGTACTTACATTTCTATTTAAATTCTATGCCCAAAGAAACACATTCACTTACTTTCTTTGAATTCATTATTTATTCATTTACAACAATTCATTCATTCATTCATTCATTCATTCATTCATTCATTCATTCATTCATTCATTCATTCATTCATTCATTCATTCATTCATTCATTCATTCATTCATTCATTCATTCATTCATTCGCATTCACCCATTCTATTTATCTTCCTTTTCGTAGTCTTATTTCATTTTTTTATTATTCCAACTTTTATTTAATCGAATTTCAGTGACTAGTTTGCATTAGGCGGCCGCAAATGAGACTCTGCACAAAATATGCTTCTTGGTCTTCCTGTGCAGGAACCCGTGAATCTTTGGGCTGATTTAGCTAATCAACCCTGCGGTCCTTCTGAGCTTATAACTCTGTGCATCAGCTTTAATCTCTATAGCTAATTGTTATTAAGCTTGGATGACGACAAGAATTACTGCATGCTTGGTATTCTACATAAACGAGGGGGTTCTCATGGGTCAAGGGTTTTTGAAAGCAGCCCAGAACAGAACGGAAGTTGTTACTACACTAGTTATTCACCAGTTTGTTTTTCTTTCCATCGATGTTTGTTCTTCAAATTAATAGCTTGACATAGTGGGCTGGGTCTGGCCGAGGTTAAAAGTTTGTATTGATAATGAACGAATAACTGCGTTACACAGCAGTAAACCTGACTTCATATATATACACCTATTCCAAAAAAGGTTGGTGAAGGTTTTGTTTCATCTTGCTTCTCTGTTGCATGTTGCATACCAAGCCCGAAATGCACTATGGGCGATGGAGTCAGCGAAAGGTCACAACAATATGGACTCTGGGAATTTTCCCAAACTTTATCTTCGCAATATGGAGCGGCATATTTTCTTCTGTATGTGCATGCTGACATTGTTTACATATGATCCACAATACATTTCGGGCTTGGTATGCAACATGCAAGATGCAAGATGCAACAAAACTGGCACCAACCTTTTTTGAAATAGCTGTATACACCTATTCCAAATGTCGTTGTCCGGGCCGAAAGAAACAAGCAAGAAGCTGACGACCGCAAAGGACTTTGGGAATATCCTAATTAATTAATTTATCCGTAGTTCTTGAGAAGTTATCCCTACGAGCGTTGAATAGGTGTATATATATTAATAAAAATAACTTAACATTTTTTAATTATTTTAAATTATTTTACATCATTAAAATAATCATTTTCGTGAGTAAATAAACAAACTGACAAACATTACAAGAAAAAGGAAAAACTTCGGTGTAGCGAGGAATCGATCTCAGGCCTTGTGCTTCTAACGCGCTGTGTTTCAGTGCGAGCCACGGGACCATAGTAATTTGCACAACAATAGACTGCATTCACAAGATACACTGGGTTATTTTGTCCTCCAAATGAACAAGCGTGCACGATAGCCTAGTGGTGCGGGCAGTTATTTAGTGGGCCTAGGATCCAACTGTTCCCTCCCTCTTTGACTACTAACCTGATTGGTGTAATGCCCGGATAGCGCGGTTGGGGCCGAAATCTTCATCCTATACGTAACATACGGTGACTTACATAATATCTGGGAGTATGGCCCTTTTTTGGATAAATTACCGGCATTCATCTCTTTTGAACCTGGGGGTCAAGGGTTCGAGTCCCAGTCGACACGTTTTTTTTTCATTCATTCTTTTTATGTTTTGTTCTTGTTTTGTTTTTGTTTGTTTGTATTCTTTTTTGGAATTGTTTGACATTAAAAAAAACCACTATTGATAAGCTTTCACCTCTTCTACTTCTCTGAGCCCTAGGTCCAGTTAAATAACTTACTATAAATGATTTTATATATTTTAAAATAATTTTAATGTTTTTAAAACGTTGCTTTCTTTTGAGCAATGACATTTAAACGATATTCAACAGACACAAGAATTCAGGAATTTGTTATAACACCTGTTCAGAGTGCATAGCGTAAATAGCATAAATCAACTTATCTACTAGATATACACTGCTTATTATACATTTTAGTGTGCAGTACGGCTGGAGTCGTGCCATATTTCGACGAGATAACGTAGGCAGCCGTATTGCACACTAAAATGTATAATACGTTATAGAAAGAGGAGTTAAATATGGGTATATATACTTAATAAAACAACCCAGTGGAAGACTGGGTTCGAATCGTTCGGATTGTTTGGATGGACAGCTCCGCCACATTGAATGTACTCTAGATTATTTCAACTGCTGAATTCCTGATGTAAATAGAATCCATAGATGCTTTGCAGTCGCTATTCGCACTCAGTCTCACACTCATTGAAGGCGAATAGCGCTACCTTAACTACCGTAACGATCTCCGTTTTCCCATTAACTTGAACCTGACTATTTCGCACTTACTTATTTCGCTCCACTGTTGTGACATTTCTACGGGTAATTGACTTCTTTAAAATAAAACGATACTAACAAAAATAAACGATTATATATATACCTCTTATTAACCGAGCGCGAGGTCCGTACGGGAAGTTATGGACCGAGTTTTTTCGCACGGCCTTATGGCCCAAGCGCGTAGTGCGCGGGCCATAAAAAGTGGGGGGAAACGAGGATCCATAACTTCCCGTACGGACCGAGCAAGCGAGGTTAATAAGATATTTATTATATAGCTTTTCCTTACTTTTCTGTTTTCAGCGGGCCGTACGGGAAGTTCTCAAGTACGTTAAGGCCTGGGATGGAGGCGAAAACGATGCTAACCCTATTTTATTTTGCTGCTATGATACGTCTTGCTCGATATTCACGAAACTTCGCACAGCTGCATAACTTTACGAGTTTCAACTTTTAAGATAATAATATATGTGATAAAGTGATCACGTGACCTCCTGCCTCACTCTCATGTCCCTCGAAAATTTGAATTAAAATGGGGTGATGGGTATTTTATGTATGGAAAAAGTTATGCCACAAATTCGTTTGTCTTTGTGACAGGTATAAGAATCTGCCCTCACACCTGAACAACTAATGTGCATTAAGGAGATTTTATAAATGAGCGGCCACGAACAACACTCCACTGGTATACGTCGGATCAAACAATGATCTAACTGGTTCGCAAATTAAGAAATAGGTTAAATGAAGAATAACCAATACGACGTAGAATATTTCGGATTTAATTTTGCACAATATTTCGACTAGCCATACTAGTCTTCATCAGGTGCATATGAGATTTTACAAGTGACTTGACTATATATAATGGTAAAAAGGAAATGACGTTTTAGTATATGATATGATAGCGAGAGATAAGTAACGGTGTAACTGATTAGTAGGTTTCATCGCGTTTATTAAGGCCATTAGGTTCAAGAGTGTTAGCACGTGTTATGAGATAAGCTTCTTTGGCTTTGCGAATAGCATCACGAGAAGAGAAAATTTGTTCTAAAGGAATTAAAAGGATATTAGATGCAGAGTGGTCAGGGTTAGATAGAAAATGTTCAGATGCAGTAGTGGGTTTGGATTTACTAGAAGGTTTGTCAACTGTCCTACGATGTTCGTTGAAGCGGTCTTTGAGTCTACGTTTGGTTTCACCAATGTACTGTTTGTGACATTTAGTACATTGAATCATGTAAATTACGTTTTTTGTGTTACAGTCCATGTGTGTAGTAATGGTTCTGGTTTCACCCGTAGAAGTAAAAGTATATTGGGTGCAGTTATCGGAAATGTAAGGGCAAGTTAAACAGTTTTGTCCACAACGAAAAGAACCTGGATTGTGATTGGAAGCAGTGTTGGAGTTATCTGACGGTAGTTTGGATTTGACTAGCAAATCACGTAGATTGGATGAACGTCGGAAGGCTACTAAAGGGCGTTGGGGGAAAATGGTTTTGCAACGCACGGAGGAATGTAGAAGGTCAAAATGTTTCTTAAAGATAGGAAACATAGATGGAAGTGATGGATTATAGGTGACTATAAAGGGAATTCGGTGAGAAGAATTAGATTTCTGTCTAGGTTGTAGAGCAAGATTGCGAGGGGGATGTCAGCAGCGCGTTTAGTTTGTTTAGTGAGAAAGTCACGGCTGTAACCTCGTTTAAGGAGATAGGAGATAAGTTCAGAGGTACGGTTTTTAAAAGCTTCCTCAGTGGAACAAATTCGTCTGAGACGGAGAGCTAAGCTGAAAGGAATGGCTTTTTTAGTATGACTAGGATGACAAGATGAAAAAAGCAGATGCTGATGTTTATCAGTAGGTTTACTATAAAGGTCAGTTTCAATGACTCCATTATTAAGGGATACATTGACATCAAGAAACGGGACATTACTAGAAGAGTGAAAACTAGTAAATTTTATGGTGGGATGAATATTATTAAGATAATCGATGAAAGTTTTTAGGTTATCAGGACCTTCTGTCCAGACCATAAAAATATCATCGATATATCTGAGCCAAGAATGGGGAGTGAAAGGGGCTTTGTTCAAAGCATTAGCTTCAAAGTGACCAAGAAAGAGATTGGCGAAGGAAGGTGCCATTTTGGTACCCATAGCAGTTCCATGAATTTGTAGGTAGTTGTTATTATTAAAAGTGAAGTTATTCATAGTAAGGATCATACGGATAAGATCACATAAAGTATTAGTAGGAATGGTTTTATCAGAACGAGTGCTAAGAAAATGATTACATGCATTGATGCCGTCATTATGGGGAATGTTGGTATAAAGAGAGGACACATCTAAAGTGACAAGAAGAGTATTGTCCGGAAGGTCACGGATGAGGGAGAGTTTATGAAGGAAGTCATTAGTGTCTTTGACATAAGACGGAAGTTTGCTAACTAAAGGTTGAAGGTAGTAATCAACAAATTCCGAAATTCGTTCGGTGGGATGGCTATTGGAAGAGACAATAGGGCGACCAGGATTACCTGGTTTGTGAATCTTAGGTAGAATATAAAAGCGTCCTGGTTTAGTATCATTTTGAATAAGATATTTACAGGTTTTATCGTCAATGTAATGGCTACGGAACATTCTGTTTATGTATTCGGTTACACGTTGTTGGATATGTGTAGTCTTGTCTTCGTCATGTAATGGTCGGTAAAATTTGGTATTATTAAGTTGTCGGTTGCATTCGTCAATATACCATTGTAAGTTCATGACAACAGTCCCAGAACCTTTGTCGGCAGGTTTGATGACAATGTCAGGTCGTTGTTTCAGTCCTTGTAGAGCTTGTCGTTCAGATTTGGAAAGGTTATCAAGAGTTCGTATAGGTTTAATATTGGATATGTCAAGTTTAACAGCGTCAAGAAAAGTGTTAAGAGATAGTTCTCTGTCGGTCGGAGGAGTCCAGGTACTTTTGTTTATTTTTGTCCCACACCTCAACATATTAACTGGACAGAGATTTCAGCTGACTTACATGATTTTTCTAGACGAATGCGACTAACTGAATACTTTTATGACTTTAACAAAGACAAGACCAATGACGATCACCCTCGTTTTCGAAACAAAAGTACCTGGACTCCTCCGACCAATATTAATTAAAAATTAAAAATAGCACGATTCACCCGAGAAGCTGCGACATCGAATCGACTTACGTGAAGGTGTAGATTTCGGCCCTCAAGACCTGGTACAATGAACACCGTCATATCCAGGCCAGTGTCGCCCCATCATTGAATAACTTTCTTACTCGTTACGCCATATCAATGACTTCGCTCGTCAAAGTATCCTAGGCCCCATTCACACGGTGCCGGACGAATTTTTAACCGTTCAAAAGTTGTACGTTTAGGCGTTCCGTTCACACGGAACTGTGCTATCTGGACAAAAATTATTTACAAAATTTTATACAATTAAAGAGACGGTTCCATGTAAACGGTGTGTACTGGTCAAATGTTTGAACGGTTAAAAGTTCGTCCGGTACCGTGTAAACGGTGTGTACTGGTCAAATGTTTGAACGGTTAAAAATTCGTCCAGTACCGTGTCCTCATACTATGAAGCACTTTTATACAATTAAAGAGACGGTTCCATGTAAACGGTGTGTACTGGTCAAATGTTTGAACGGTTAAAAATTCGTGCAGTACCGTGTCCTCATACTATGAAGCACTTTTATACAATTAAAGAGACGGTTCCATGTAAACAGTGTGTACTGGTCAAATGTTTGAACGGTTAAAAGTTCGTCCAGTACCGTGTAAACGGTGTGTACTGGTCAAATGTTTGAACGGTTAAAAGTTCGTCCAGTACCGTGTAAACGGTGTGTACTGGTCAAATGTTTGAACGGTTAAAAGTTCGTCCAGTACCGTGTAAACGGTGTGTACTGGTCAAATGTTTGAACGGTTAAAAGTTCGTCCAGTACCGTGTGAACGGTGTCCTAGTCAATCCCATGAATGGCTATTGTCATGTGGTTATCATATTCATTAATAATTCATTACTATAATATTGCTACTGGAATGCTACTGCAATTTTTATGTCTGAAATGTATTTCTATCAGATCAATTCGTTTATTGCTGTGTTTGTGAAAATTACAGTACATTATATTTTCATTTATTTGTGAAATCGTTTTTGCAAGGAATTCATGTTTATGTTTAACGTGATTTGAAACGTGCTTCGCTGTCAGTGTTGGAATTTGACGTGCCCAGAATACAAGGAATTTTGTTCGTAGTGATAAATAAATGCATCATGACAGATGTTCATCAACTACATAGGTACTTCTTGATCAATCCTTGCCTGGTACCGGCCGACTGTGAAAATTCTGTTTTACAGTAATTTGTAATATTCACCCTCTACGTAAGTCGATTCGATGTCTCAGCTTCTTAGAACTGGTTGTTAGAATGTCTCGGGACATTCGTCCCACTTTTTCTTTTTTCTTTTTCCGTTTTCGAGTTTTAGTTTTTTGTCTTTCCTATTTCTTTTATACATACATTCATTTATTCAGTAAGTCATTCACGCATTCATCCGTTCATTCATTCACTCGTTCGTTAATTCATTCATTTACATCCTCACACGCAAGGAAAGGCGGGCAGGCGGCCCCTGAGGAGAGAGAAGCTCTCCTGGCTTTTTCTTTTCACCTCCTCCTCTCCCCCCTCGGATGCACCTCCCCCCCCCCCCCCCCCCCCCCCTCCCCACCACCCAGCTGCATCGACTAATTGTTGATTTGCACATGACGTCATGGCGGCCATGTTGGTGCCCGATAACAAAGCATTTCTCATCTCTCCAGGGATTGATAGAGATGGGTGGATCAACAACAACGACAAATTACGGGCCGCATGGTTTAAACTGGCCATCGAAAAACAATTTCAAATTCTTCGTTTTGTGTGAACTAAAGAAATAAATAAAAAATAAATCGTTGTAAAAATAATAAAAATAATCCCCTTTCATAAATGACGTCATTTTTCTGCAATTTCATTGGATCATAATATCGTGATTGACAGCACCTATCACGTGATACATGCATGGTATTCACGGGTCTTTCGCGGGGTTGTGCCGCTAGTTGTCATTCCAACAGTGCCGTCAGAAAGGTGAGTTTGTTGTTGAATTTTCTCTTAGAAAATTGATTAATTTAGCCCAAATATGCCTCTTTCGTAGAATATTTGAGCCTAGTTATTTGAAGTATAAAGTTTCAAGCTGAAAGCAATACATATTTGTGCAAAAGCTTTATTTTCTTTGCAAAATGTGGCTTGCACTATTTTGCACTTCTGACTAATGCACGTGCTTAAGGTTCCGCTCAAAGTTTCTCGCTTCACAAGCAGCTGGAAATCTTCAGAATTTGAAACATTTAAAGCTAGAAAGTCTTAGAAAACACTTTCTATTCTCTTTTTGTAGAATTTTTCAATCAAAAACTGTAAAATTTTAGCGAAGTACATTTGCAACAGCGTTCAAGATGAAGTGAACGACGCCATTTTGGCTGATTTCAACAACATTCCTTCAAAAGTTCTCGCTTTCCTGAATGAACTTCATCTTGGAATGTTTCTTTCTTGTTGTTTGTTCTCATTTTCTTTCATAAAAGTAATGTTTTATCGCAAGTTCGTTCCATGAATGTTGTAAAACGTGGGTCTCATTAGCACTGGAACTAATGGTGCGAATATTTCAGCAAGGAATTTTTCTTTGTGAAAAGTTGAAAATAATTATGATTCTAAAGCTGCATAAATCTAGTTTATTGTGGTACGGTATATGTAGTTTTGAAACTCGTGTTTCTGTTTTCTCTTTTGCTCAAATATTGTTAAATGTCTAATCTATTATTTTTCTTTCCATTTTAGCAAACGACTTTCTTCTCATACAACGTATAAAAAGGTTAGTGGGCGCTCAACGGATCTCAAACAAACCAAAACCTCAGTGTCCAGTTTTCAATATAGATTTGGCTATGTTTGTTAAATTGTTTGAGACGGCCGCTGAGAGATTTGTATTGGGGTCTAGAAGTTCCTAATTCGAATATGGAACGTACAACGAATTAAGTTTAGAAAAAATGAGTTATTTTTCCTTGTGATGAACCAAATTGTCATCGTCGCTATCTCGTTTCGTGTTGTTATGCTTGTGGTATAGATGTCGTTTGTGCCTGTGAGAACAGACGCCCCTCGTGGCGTGCTTGCTTGTCTTCCTTTCTCCATTAGGGAGGGGGGAGGGAAAAAACCGTCATGTGGCTACAGGCTGTGTTGGAGGTGTTTTGTACCGTATTTGTAGCTGTTGCCGCTGATGAGCAAACTCCATCAGTTCGTTGTTTTGGACTTGTAGTCACAAGGAAAAGGCATTCATTCTAATTGTAGATATCAAAAAATTTAAAAAAACCTTTGAAGTCTAGCTAGGACAAGGAGGGTATCCGTACATCCAGTATGGACCCATGGAATATATTAGTAGAGGCTACCACTATAAATTAGGAGGGGTTAGCTATTTGACTGGTCAATCGGCCAGGGTCAATCGGCCAATGTTAGGTTAGCTTTCCAATAGGCCAACGAGATAGCAACGCTGGACCTGGATGCAATACATTACTTTCATGGCACCATAGTCTGAGTCTTGATAGTGTAGCTAGAGTGCGGTCATTATATTTTTACGCGGTACTGGTCAGTCTACACACAACGCATACATCTAAACTACGCGGCGCCTAGGGTTAGTTTTTATCCGATCTTCGGTACTTAGGTTAACGCTGGCTATAGGCCGTACCATATAACTGAGACACAGTCAGGGTTTGGGCTTCCTTTGTCGGGACCCTTTGGAACGTCCGCAAAATTGTAGGAATTATAATATTTCATTTTCCAATTTTTCATTTCCCATTCATTCATTTATTTTAATTTCTTCAAACCCTGACTATCCAAGTGTCTCCGCGACAATGACTGCTACTCTAGACTGGAATGCTGAAAGATCTGCAGAGCTAGCGATGATTTGCCTATGCCTTCAAACATCCTTTCCCTCCCACAATACATCAGTTGCTTTGGCTCGTATTGGAATTTCTTGATCCGTTGCTCAGAATCTTTCAGAATTCCAGTGTCCATTCGTCCATTTCGATCAATCCGTCGTCCATTTCGATCAATCCGTTGTCCATTCGATCCATAGGCAGAGACCCTCGTTCGAGCCGGTCAGTTCGGTCCAGCAATCACTAACAAAATGTTGTACGTGCTTTGAAAATTAAAACCGTGTTAAAAGTCATCGAGATTTCTGGTGGCTTTTATCCGATTTTTCTTTCAAAACATTTGATTCCTTTTCAGCCAAGTCTACCAAGAACAACCAATCTCGGTTGCGACGACGAGTTGTCTTCAGTAGATATTCGATTCAGTGGTAGCCTCTTAGCTTTAGCTTTTGATTGATTTATTGATTTTTTCTATTTTTTAATATCAATGATAATTAGTTAATTGTTTGAATGCTCAATATTTTTATTAATAATTTAAATTTTATTAATAGAAATATTGAAAAACTAAAAAGGTTGTCACGTGATTTGCCATTGTTCTTCAATGACAAAAATGTGACAATTCACATTGAAAAAACATCTGTTATATCTCATTTCATTTGTTCGATTCTCGTAGGATGTATGTTAATTATATAACGATTTTAGTCGGTTTGAATTTGTCGAAATGTCGTCGATAGTTCGTTTTCGGCATACTGAGTTTCGTCGGGAGATTTCATGTGAATATATGACTTTATGCTAGGTTTATACTAGCTAGGTTTATTAGTTTCGTCGTACCACTTACTCTGTCGTACTTCTTGGAGACTTCACGGATATGACTTTATGCTAGGTTTATAGCTAGGTTTATTAGTTTCGTCGTACCACGTCTCTGTCTTACTTCTTGGAGACCTCATATGACTTTTGGAACGACTTCTCATACTCATTAATTATTACATGCAATGGCCTAAAGGCAATAAATAAAGAGTTGCAAGATTTTAGCCCGGAAAAGCAAGAATTCCAGTCTGCATATTCTCTGCTCATGCGCAGAGTCGAGTACATCGTATATAAAAAATATCCCACATGTGTTGGACTCTTGAGTAGCATGAAGTAGAGCCTGCTTTCAGATTGAATCTCATTTGGACAGAGTGGTACTCTGTCCAAGGTCCCGATGATTGTTATATGAGGGTAAGAACTCAGGAAAGAGTACTTTGAAATCCATCATTTCTAAGTCCTTGGACTTTGAAATGCATTTCAAAGTACTCTTGAGCGGACTTTCCGGGGTTTCCAGGTCCATCATGTGACCGGATTTGATGCACCGGATTGGCTGGTTACCTCATGAATAATTAATGAGTTTGAGAAAGAGCTTTAGTAGGTTTATAGCTAGGTGTATTAGTTTCGTCGTACCACGTACTCTGTCGTACTTCTTGGAGACTTCACTGATATGACTTTATGCTAGGTGTATTAATAGTTTCGTCGTACCACGTACTCTGTCGTACTTCTTGGAGACTTCATAAAACTCTATGCAGTTTATTAGTTTCGCCCTGCAGGTCGTCAGTACCACGTACTCTGTCGTACTTCTTGGAGACTTCACTGATATGACTTTATGCTAGGTGTATTAGTTTACATAGACATAGACATAGACATAGACTTTATTTTAGTACCAGTAGTTATAGCTATAGGTTTATTAGTTTCGCCCTGCAGGTCGTCAGTACCACGTACTCTGTCGTACTTCTTGGAGACTTCACTGATATGACGACTTTATGCTAGGTGTATTAGTTTCGTCGTACCACGTACTCTGTCGTACTTCTTGGAGACTTCATAAAACTCTATGCTAGGTTTATAGCTATAGGGTTATTAGTTTCGCCCTGCAGGTCGTCAGTACCACGTACTCTGTCGTACTTCTTGGAGACTTCACTGATATGACTTTATGCTAGGTGTATTAGTTTCGTCGTATACCACGTACTCTGTCGTACTTCTTGGAGACTTCATAAAACTCTATGCTAGGTTATAGCTATAGGTTTATTAGTTTCTCCCTACCACGTACTCTGTCGTACTTCTTGGAGACCTCATATGACTTTATTTTTATTTTTTATTTTTTTATTTTTATTTTTATTTTTTATGCTAGGTTTATAGCTAGGTGTATTAGTTTCGTCGTACCACGTACTCTGTTGTACTTCTTGGAGACCTCGTATGACTTTATCAGTGCTAGGTTTATTGCTTGGTTTATTAGTTTAAGTTTGTATATACAGTCATTCTTAAAAAGGTTGTCCAGATGAAAAGACTACAATACTACAATAAAATCACGTGATTCATTATGTTTTTAATTTCTGTGCGGACTGTGCGCGGATCTGCGAGTTGATACCAGCGCCATTACATTCAGTTCTCACAATGCCATGTACTTTTGCATCTCAAATTGAATTTCATGAGAGGAAATTGAATATACATAATGAATCACGTGACTTTATTGTAGTATTGTAGTCTTTTCATCTGGACAACCTTTTTGGGAATGACTGTATATAATAAGTAAGTAAGTAAGTAACATATTTCAGTCACTCGTAAAACACAAAGGACGTGCATGTGCTAAAAAACTAACTCAGTAAAGTATCAAAGATAATCATAACTATTACAATTTCCTCGAATCTGATTGGTTGAGAGACTGTCCTATTTTAGCATTAATTGGACAGTTGTAATCGGACAGTTGCAAGAGCCAATCACATTACACCTTTTCAGTAAAATGCGCGCGCAATCGCTACGCAATCGAGCGCGCGCTCAAGAAATTTTTCACTAACTTTTCTCGCTTTTTCACCAAAATATGTCATTGTTTTGGGGCATTTTAGCATTGTTTATGATGAAGATCTTTTTTCTCGGAAATTGTAATAGTTATGATTAATTGGTAACAGGACTTCGTGTCGTCCAATTCTGTCTGTAATCATACTCGTCAGGATAAACAAATTGGACTCCCGCTACGCGGTCGTCCAATTTTGTTTATCACTCGTATGATTACAGACCGAATTGGACTCCACTCAGTCCTATTACCATTATATATAATGACGGCATTGGGTTTTCAAACAAAATTTTGGATTTTCAACAACATTTTGGATTTTCAACGACTTTTTGGGGTTTTCAACGACTTTTTGGGGTTCTAAACGACTTTTGGGGTTTTTAAACGACATCAGATTTTGGATTTTCAACAACATCTTTGATTTTCAACGACTTTTCAGTGCTTTTCAACCACTTTTTGTTTCGCGCCGTTTTCTTGGAGTGCCAACAACATCTTGTCAACAACATTTTGGATTTTCAACAACATTTTGGATTTTCAACGACTTTTTGGGTTTTCAACGATTTTTTGGGTTTTCAACGACTTTTGGGGTTTTCAACAACATTTTGGATTTTCAACAACATCTGGGTTTTCAACGACTTTCTTGGGTTTTCAACGACTTTTTTTATCGCGCCGTTTTCTTGGAGTGCCAACAACATCTTGGGTTTTCAACAACATCTTGGATTTTCAACAACATTTTGGATTTTCAACGACTTTTTGGGTTTTCAACGACTTTTGGGGTTTTCAACAACATTTTGGATTTTCAACAACATCTTGAGTTTTCAACGACTTTTTGGGTTTTCAACGACTTTTGGGGTTTTCAACAATATCTTGGATTTTCAACAACATTTTGGATTTTCAACAACATCTGAGTTTTCAACGACTTTCTTGGGTTTTCAACGACTTTTTTTTTCGCGCCGTTTTCTTGGAGTGCCAACAACATCTTGGGTTTTCAACAACATCTTGGATTTTCAACAACATTTTGGATTTTCAACGACTTTTTGGGTTTTCAACGACTTTTGGGGTTTTCAACAACATTTTGGATTTTCAACAACATCTTGAGTTTTCAACAACATCTTGAGTTTTCAACGACTTTTTGGGTTTTCAACGACTTTTTGGGTTTTCAACGACTTTTGGGGTTTTCAACAATATCTTGGATTTTCAACAACATTTTGGATTTTCAACAACATCTTGAGTTTTCAACGACTTTCTTGGGTTTTCAACGACATCTTGGGGTTTGCCACGACCACTACTTTAATACCGTGAAGCCTTTAACCTCCAAGGATTGTGCGTCTGCATAGGTGGAGGACTACGTTTCCAGAGACCTAAATTTGGCTTTCAATTTCGGATAATCTCTGGTTTTTCGTAGCTGGCAGCGCACAATCGCTTCACCATTT
>JAUJYZ010000859.1:105000-127500 GCA_033675265.1 Actinostola sp. cb2023
GGCTAGTGACTTCTGCATTCCCAGGTCTGTAAGTTTTCGTAGCACGTTGTCTTCCATGTGAATGTCACATAATAAATGAATGGCAAAAGTAAATACATCACCGAAAGCTTTGTAGATATTTTTTTCTCCATCGGTCCCGTAGCATAAGATGTTTTTCAGTTTTGGATTTAAACGCACGAGAGAAGATGCGAAAGTATGATATGATTCGTACAGACGTTGTTGGTGTAACATAATTGGGCCAATCATTACAGGATTCCACCCATTGTTAGTTTTTAATAGTAGATTTCTATATGCCGTAACTGAGCCCATTAATCCTGATACAATAATGTATTTTTTTAAATATATTTTCTTTATTATCTTCACGTCCGCCAGTTCACAGTTCCGCGTCCCCGCGTTTTCGTTTTCCGCGTTTTCGTTTTCCGCGTTCTCGTTTTCCGCGTTCTCGTTTTCCGCGTTCTCGTTTTCCGCGTTCTCGTTTTCCGCGTTCTCGTTTTCCGCGTCTACACCAGAAGCTGATGCTGAGTGTCAGTAAAAGCAATTATCTCCTGCTGTTTTACTAACATATATGTTAACTGTTTATGCGGGAGTGTCTGTAGTATTGAACCTAGCGGATATAATTTCTTTCTTTATTTGTATCCAATTTTGACGATTCGAATTAATTATTTAACTGATCGGTGAATCTTATAAAATGTATTTCGCCATCACGCTATTTCGCACTTTGAGTTTCGACAATGGATAAGAGGCAATAAAGACATGCAGACTAGAAGCAGGTAAAACTTTATCCATTCTCTACCAGCACTTTTTGTACGTAACTTAAAATTGAACTCCCATAAAGAATAACAGGGGAAATATATGTGTGTAATTTAGAGAAATAATAATAACTCATGATCAAGAAAATGAATATGGATGAAGTGAGTCTCGATACAATCTAACCTACCGCAGCGCAGATATTTTTTAATGTTTACCTAGTGGTCGTTTAAACCAGATTTTTATTCAATTTACACCATTTTTACAATATTAATAAATAAGTTAGAAAAAAAAATACAGATAGTTAGGTGTTGGGATACCCGTGAAAATAGTTTGCAGACTAATCAGAGTCAGGTACCCCAGTACAATGAAAGGAAATTACAAACATCTCTGAATTTTCGGTCATAATATATTCAAATATTATTCATTTCTTAAAATAAAATAAAAAATTAAAAGGTGCTTATAAATCATGTATTCATGTTTCATACCCCAGTCCATAGTCCAGTCCATAGTCCAGTCCATAGTCCAGTCCATAGTCCAGTCCATAGTCCCGTCCATAGTCCAGTCAACCTTTTCCATGTGGCCATTGGAGACTATAGCTGAATCATACTAATAGATGTCATGGTTAGCGGAAATACAACACAGACCATGCAGTTGCTTATGATCAAAGAAATCTTTAATTTCTTCAAATTTCTTATATTTAATTCAAGTGAATTGTGTACATATCAAAACTAACCGGTTTGATTCGAATTAGTAGCATTTTCGGTCATTTAGGCTTATTTTGGCGACTCAATTACAAACATTATCCAATTACAGTGTATGGTATGATCATTTTCTCCAGTATACAAACTTGCTCACGATAGAAATCGCTGAAACTTCTACAATACAATTGTATGAATATTTGATGCTTTCTTGATAAGTTTTATCGTTGGATATTATCTAACACTAGTAATATCTAAAGATATAGGTTTGAATTTGGCGCTACGACACCTTTTTTGAGCTTTGTACCAATCAAATTCTTGTATTTAATTAAAAGCAAACAAGGTCTGATTAACGGCTCCAAATCGCTTTCAAGTCCAAATCCGCACCACCTCTTACGCGAGTCGCTACTTAAAGTACATCACAACAACAGGATTATGCTTGTAACTTTATTTCACTGTCCAATAAGTCAGTCGATGAGGAAGGTATTAGACATGATCAGTAAAGCAACCAACCAGAAATCCAACAACACGAAGTACAGTGATTTAAAATCGAGTCATGAAATAGATATTTATTGGTATTCCTAATTATAAGATAATATCATTCTACAAAAAATATTCTTTGTGATTTGGAAGAAGTTCTTCATTTGAGAAACAAAAGAAGGGGTAGTCCAAGATTTGACTCTCTAGGGAGGTGTGGGGAATTGTGTCTAATCTTCCTCGTCTTCTTCTGGAGACTCATATTCATCTTCATCGAAAGAACGCAACACGCACGATGCAACCACAGCTTCTTCTTTGTCCTAAAGACACGTGACAAAGTACGTCATCAGTCACGTGGAAAACATAACGAGTCAACTTGGATCCTCGATTACTGGGGATTGGTTGTTGTGCGACCCTTGTATCATGGAGCAGAGGGGATGTCGGGGGAGGAGGAGGGGGGGGGGGGGGGGGGGGGGGGGGGGGAGGGAGGATGAAGTTTTGTTTCAATTTTCAAAGCACCGAACTTGTGGCCCTACCACAGGTATCCCGAGTAAGATTTTCCAAACTTACCTCTTCTACTAGTTTTTGATTCAAATCCTTGAATTTGCTTGAAGGAATATCGCTGGTTTTCCTTTTCTGGGCATTGTTATTCTGTATATAGAATAGTATATAGAACAATATCAACCTTACTACCAATCATCTGCTCAGTCAGGGCGTGGTCATCACGTGTTATAGTAGATGAATGTCATACTTACACCTAACCAATCACCCGCCAGTACTTGAGTAGCGTTGGGACGTTTCCTGGTGAAAGGAAACAAATATCACAGTTCCTATAATACATACGTCTTAATCCACACTACAGATTACTGGCTTATAGCAGTCTTTTGGGGAACGCAGCTCTCAGTTCTATAGACCGAATGCCAATTTAAATAAGACTTGTTTTTGACTGACTAGCCTCGTGTTCATGATGCTGCACAAAAGAGATTTCACATGGACACGAGGTTAGTCAGTCAAAAACAATGATTATTTAAATTGGGGAGCCATTTTTGTGTTCAGTCTATATCGGTATATTTTTCCCTTTTAATTGAATGTGCATTCACTGTAAATCCTTATTGCTATACTGTTATCCCATTGATAACAGTACGCTTTGTTACTGAAGGGACTACTCTGCTTAATAAATTCATTCATATATATCTGTTTGCCTGTTTTCTTTTAGCCTGATTTATTTTGTTTGCTCACTTCAATGCTTTCTTTTTTTTTTCTTTTTTTTCCCTTCATTTCTTTCTGAATTGTTTTGATAAAATGCACAATTTTCTTCTCTCTCTCTTTCCCTGTGTTTATTTTGTTAAGGTTGAAAGTTTGTTTCCTTACTCTGGTACTCGTACAAGAAGCGACTTAATCAGTGCTTTGGCCTCGTCAGTGGCTTTGGAAAACTTCTCTGGTGGCATGTCGTAGTCAACGGCAGTGACGGCCTGTGAAACCTCGTCTTCATCATCGGACGTGAATGGCAATGTTGCACTCAACCTGGAACCAACAACTACCATGTTATATTGGGAGGGGGGAAGAGTATACTACTTATGTCTAAGCCATGACAAAACTACCATATTATATTGAGAGGGAGGGAGGGAGGGAGGGAGGAGGGAGGGAGGGAGGGAGGGAGGGAGGGAGGGAGGGAGGGAGGGAGGGAGGGAGGGAGGGAGGGAGGGAGGGAGGGAGGGAGGGAGGGAGGGAGGGGGAGGGAGTAAATTATTTATGTCTAAGCCATGACAAAATTATCATTAATATCAATGTTTCTATCTTGTTGACAATCGTAGCAACGCAGAAGTATCTGTGCATTTCATTTTCTTTTTTCTTTTCAATCCGCTTTTCTAGAAACGTAACGCATGGAATATCGCTTGAATTCTTCTGATAGAGGTGTTCCGCTGGAGTCCCTGAACCCTGACCCTATCTAAGACAGCGATACCCTGTTCAAGACAGATCGATATAAAGTGGAACCTATCGAGACCAACCCTATCTAAGACCAAAACCTCAAAAACCATACCCGATCTATCGGCACATACCCGTATTGAAAATAAGCAAATATATGCCGGGGAGTACCCCCCCCCCCCCCCCCCCTCCCCGGGACTGAAGCAATAATAATAATAATAATAATAATAATAATAATAATAATAATAATAATAATAATAATAATAATAATAATAAATATCTCATCTGTGCGTTTCTCTTGTTTATTGAAGAGCTTTTCCACAAAAGTAACGCACAGAACATTGTTTGGATATTCATTGTAGCAACACAGAGGTATCTGTGCGTTACGTTTTTGAAGAGTATATACACCTATTCCAAAAATCGTTGTCTTCGCCGAAAGCAACAAGCAACAAGCTGATCGCTGACCGCAAAGGGCATTGGGACTTTCTCCTCCTTATTCATTTATTCATCCGTAGACATTTTGACAACATGCATTTTCAAATGGCAGAATAGTTCCAAATGATTGCTATTCAACGCCCGTAGGGATAACTTCTCAAGTACCACGGATAAATTTATTAATTAGGAGATTCCCAAAGTCCTTTGCGGTCGTCAGCTTCTTGCTTGTTGCTTTCGGCCCAGACAACGATATTTGGAATAGGTGTATATTAATTGACACATTTGTTCGTACTCAAGACTGACTTACAAGATGTACATGAGAACGCCAATGCTCCACATATCAGCAGCCCAACACACAGGGTCCATGTTCAAAAGCTCAGGAGCTGCAAAGTACAACACATTATAGTGACGAGTAGAAACATTTAGTAAGCAGCAGCGGACTCTGGCTGACTAAGAAGAAGCCACCAACCGTCATATGTTCGTGATACAAGAGTGATGCGCAGGATATTTGTATGCGCGCAGGGTATTTGTCAGTATGCGCGCAGGATATTTGTCAGTATGCGCGCAGGGTATTTGTCAGTATGCGCGCAAGGTATTTGTATGCGCGCAGGGTATTTGTATGCGCGCAGGGTATTTGTATGCGCGCGTCTCTTTTGGGTCGGATTCCTGTGGTAGAGCGCGCAGTATTTATAAGTATTTTATTGGGCTCCCTGTGTTATTTCACAAGGAATCACGTGGTTTGTCTATACTCTATCAAACGTAAAGCCGGAAACACACGTGCGTAATAACACAGGAAGCCCAATAAATATATATTCAGCGCGCTCTACCACAGGAAGCCGTCAGAAAAGGCGGGAGGAGGGAGGGTTAAAGGTTGGTTGTCTACATACCTGAGAATTCAGTGACGCCAATAGCATCCACCAATTCACCAGCGTCGGTTTTGATCTTACGAGCACATCCATAGTCGATTAGCTTGAGTGTGTAGTCTTTTTTCACCAGGATGTTGGCGGGCTAAAACAACGAAAGTATTTTAGTGAGATGAGAGACGGACTCAAACACCTACACAAAAAGCTACAGCTTTACAGTGACACCTACCCTAACGTCTAAATGAACGACCTTCATTCCATGGAGATACTTAAGAGCATCAAGGGTTTGCCTCATCACAAATGCAGCATCTTCTTCGTTTGCACGTGGCTTTTCTCCAATGAACTCCAACATATTCTTGGCTTCGACTCTGATAATAGAGACAGACTTTGATTAGGTGTCTTTCGTGTTCATTTGCTCTTACTCGATTACAAGACAACGGGTACAGTACTCACCCGTCTATCATGATGACAATATACTTTCTGACTTGGAACCCATCTCGCGCGGTAAGGAGCTTGTCGCACTTAAAATCCTATTCAAATGAGAAATATTGCTTTCAGTCCAAGAATTTTTATAACATAGGTATGATATAACGCGCGCTCTGATTGGTTGGTTAGCGTGTCCGTAAGCCCACGGACACACGCTACGGCCACGGACACACGCTCACGTCATCACCATAGCGCGCGCTCTGAAATCAATCGGAAAATCAAATTGTTTTATTTGAAATTGCAGTGACTATGTTTTAAAAGAAATGGTCAACGCTTTAGCTGTGCGTCCATCGAGTTATGGAGCACTTGGGAATTTGGGAGAGCACTCGTGAAGCTAGAGTTGCTCGAGGCCTCTCGTGCTCTCCCAAATTCCCGCGTGCTCCATAACTCGATGGACGCACGCTAAGCGTTGACCATTCCTTAAATGGAGTTCTGCACATTTGGAGAGTGCGCATGTCAACACCCTTAGCGTCAGGACAATGGTAAAGGCTTGTTTCCATAACCCAAACCGCCCTTGGCCGACCAAACAATAGAACGAATCTATTGTGTTACTGCATCGTTCTATTGTTTTATATTAATGAGGTCCTTTTGAGGTATCCCATTTAGCCTCCACCCAGGACAATGGCAGCTAGAATGATCACTGTTTCCCAATGCGCAGAATCCAAGGTTTTCACTTGTTAAAAGGTGTTACAATAATAACTACAATGAGTAGTGACAGATTTATGGCTGTACCTTCATTATTTCAAACTCTTGGATGGCCAGCTTTACGGTGTCGCTGTCATATTTGATCAGCTTTGCCATCATATTCTTTTTGGTCTTCTTTTCCATGCATCTTTTAATGACGGCATACTTGCCCCTAAAGCGAATGAGTCACAATGCAGTCAACCAAGCAGGTCCTCTCGGAGCCAAAAGAATTTAGAATCTTGTGTTTTTTTTCTTTGCAGAGGGACTGGATCGAGAAAAACCTGAAGACTCCAGAGTAACAAGGAAGAGAAACAAAGCAAACACAACATCGGCATCAAACCACCCAGATGTGCACTCTGGGGTTCTCATCGGAAGTCATTACTTACTTACTGATCACGTTCTTTTATGTCATTCGTCTGTTAGTCGTATTCCATTTCTTACCATTCAAATCCCATTTGTTCTACCAACTTGTTTTCTTATTTTGAATGTCCTTCGACACTGAACGAGTATGAATTCGCACAGATTACGAGTACTAAAATCATTCTTCCAGAACTATTATTTCCACAATCCGAACAGACGCAATATCGATCTGTACGCGAACACGTGAACCATGAAAACTATTCAAGTGAAGAGAGGCTTGGTAACTGGTATGCAAATACAAAGGCATGAAACCAAACATAAACGACTTGCTAATCTTCAACAAACAAAGCTAATAGAAATTCATTTGAACTAGAAATCATCATCGCTATTTATGCTGGCCAAAATTGAACTTGAAAAAAACTAATCTTCGCTACTTTTCTGCCTCGTAGGGCATTCGCTTCAAGCGATCACTAGTGCGACCCCCCCTACTTCTGTGATATCATGTGAAGTTTATGTTTACCGTATCGACTTAGTAGAGACTCTAAATCATAACAAGACGGAGAACAGAAAATATGAATCGATGAATAAAACGTATTCTAGGTTCTAGATTTGCTTGACAGTGAGGAACCACTAAGCCTCACTTGCATATGCTACCAGACTACCACCCAATAAGACATGTTAGACATGTATACAATCTCTAGCACTTTGCGTTTCTGTAGCGCATTTTTCTGTAAGAATATTCTCTCCTAGTGAGATTAGTTACTAGAATAACATTATGCTCAAACACAGACATCTTAGAGCTAATATCAATATTAGTTAACCCCGCCAAATAGCAGACAGAATTGATTATGAATGAGTCCCATGGTGAATTAAAGCATAGTTAGCGTATCCCATATTTGCAGATGACCGATCTGTGTTTGCATTGAGCCTTATGCGACTCTATCTACTGTTAGATTAACAAACTAATGAACACACAAGGGTATGCCAAGGCAATTATTTAATTATTTCCCAGTGATGGCTTGAATCTAAAATACGACGCGCCTTTCTAAAATGGCTGAGTTACGTTAAATCACTTAGTGATTTAATGATGAACACATCACACGAACACGATAATTCTCGAATTGGTTTGCAAGTTCTGGGGCCTATTTTTATATTAACCGTAATCGACGCTAAATACACTCAAAGTGCAAATATGTACGTAATTCTACAAGGGTTCTTTACAAGGACCGAGTGTACAATATCCCACGAAACCTCATTAAAAAAACACGAACGGAAAGGTCAATTACACTGAATAATCCCTAGCATGCGTGTACAGTAAGGAAGAAGCCCTTGGATCGAACTTCTCATAGCCAATTTCAAGACAGGTTTCTTGAATATGCAAACAAAGCATCGATGACCTCAAACTATGTGATAGGATTGCTTCTAAGGTAAAAACCTCGTCCATTCTACTCCTATTAGCAGGATGCATACAACGGCACGACGCCCTCTCCAGCCATGGAGTAATGGCTGTTCTATCAGTCCTAAGACCTGAGCAGATGTTCTAAACTCCGAGGTTTTTCCTGTGTCTCCAGACCTCAAAGCAATCCCATGGTACACCCTTTGTCATTACCAATGTACTAGCTCTAATCATAGGCTTACTACCTTGCAACTTCTGCCTTAATTTGATAAGTGTTCTCCGGGTTTTCTTTCTTCAACTCCATCGTCTGAGGGCCAAACTTTTTTGCGGCTGGATTAGACATTTCGGATACTATTTCGTCCTTGACGCGCGAGATGAGTGCTGCCTGCAGATGCTGCTGATCGACACAAGTGTTATTGTTGACAGTTCTCTGACCCAAATGAAAATATTTGTAACAGAGTCACGCTCGTCTGTGACACGTTCCAGACTCCCAAACTGCACGGTCAGCAATATAACAGCATCATCCTCAGCGAACAATTACATGGAGACGTTTAGGTCGGAAATTCTTTCTCGGAAGAACAGCTTTCACCAGAAAATCGAAGCAAGTACTATTTCACATCAAGACATGATTTGATGCCCTATTCTCAAAGTGATTGTCACATGTTAGCTTTATGTCTTTTTTCATAAACTTTTTTTTTCGCTCTTGAGACATTGATGACGAAGTTACGACAGACATGCAAAATATCGATAAAAGCCTTAAACATCATTTTATTTGTTAGCATGTCACTGAGTTAAAACAAACTTAGGGCAACCTGAAGAAATGTTTCTTTCTTCGGACGCGAGTTTTTAAACATTTTCAATTAAAGGAAAGATGCATTTAAAAACCCAGAATGCATTTTATTTACTGGGATTGTAGAGACCAAGTTTGCATCGCAGTAGAATACCTTTTTGAATGATCTACAAAACAAATGTATATATCTGTGAATTTATTTAGCATTTGTCGGTGTGTACAAGCAGCTCTACACCGGTCACACCCATTCCTCACTCGAGTACAGCGAACCTCTTTTGAAGCCAAGCATAACGAATTGAACAACTATCTGCTGTCGCAAAACACACTTGTACTCGCATGTTCTCTTCATATCATTTCGATAAAATCGAGTATCGTATGCGAGTATGTTCAATGAACTAGCAGGGGCTATTTTTCGTTAATGGGTGGGTAGATAGTCAACAACAGTAAATGGTAGTGTTGTTACAATAGTCGGTACTCCATCCCGACATTTCCATATAAGTATTGTATTTGAAGCGTCCTGACAAGCTGGTGAAATGAATAACAAGTGGTCGCTACGATTACCGCCACGACAATTCAATAAGGGTTATCATAATAAACACTGTTTAATAATATCGTAGCTTGATTAAACCCCCGAGTTCACTTCTCCATGCCATGTAATGTAAACGGTTGTGTGAATATGTCATTTCTTTATTCGATGCTATGTAGAGAGAGAGATATTTATAGATTACTACAGACAGGATGTTTTAGAGATTAATAGCTGCGGGGTAGACAAGTGTCATCACGGAGTGATTGACGTATCGTGATGATAACTAAGATACCAAATATGTACCTGGAATGGAAGGGAAATTCTGCGTACGATATAACCCTAAGCCAAGATAGTGAATTAATATGGAATATGAAGACATTGAGATGGATTAAAGGTACAGAAAAAGGTATTGAGATTAGAGTAAAACACATTAATTAAAACTGAGGATTAATCGTACAGATTGGATGTCAATAGCTAGATTGAATTACGTTTGACTGAACTATAATTGAGTCAGGAGGAGAGAGGGGAAGGGACAGTAATCATACTATGTTATGAGCTAGCTCGAAAACGAATGTTACTCTAGCTCTCCAGCACTTCTACCTTATTTACTATTTAACCTATTTACAATTTACACTATCATTTTATTCTCCTCCTTAATTGTATTTATCAATACAAAAAAAACTTGTAATATTATGTAAAGTGCAAATAAAGTATTCTTCTTCTTCTTAGACATACACAGCTACTGGACTCTCTCCAGAATTGATATCGAGAGAATACTGCATATATACAGACAATAAAGAGAATGCGTATTTTTCGAAAGAAAACGTAAACAACCTCGTGTTTATTGCTATGATAAGACAATCGAGAGGGTGTGGAATTCAATATATAACACTGTAGAAACTCTTTATAGTAAGAACAAGTACTGTGGATTTGGAGCCGCTAAAACGGATTTGTTTGCTTTTTTGAAAAGGTCAAACACACACAAATGTACCTGATTGGTTGGCTTGTTATACTGAATACAATGCCACAACGGAAACTCCTATTTTTGGCCTATTTTTCCTGACAATTCCGTCTACTTTTCTGAAAATGTCAATAGTGGCGAAAATATCTCATAATCACTGCATTTTATACATGTTTTATTACAGTTCTTTACTATATACATGTATAAAGTTCAGATATTATTTAACCATTTTATATTTTTATACAATCACTTTTTATATTATATTATATTCTTGTAACTGAAAAACCCATATTGGGAGGTACAATAAACTATGTATGTATGTTCATTGAACGTCTTCACCGAGGAACCGCTTGGCAAATAACTAGTTAAACAAACCATTTGCGCATGTTGTGGAGAGATTGGCAACGGAACAGAAAATGAATGGGCTTGGTGGCAGGGACAAAAAACCCTGAAGTTTCAGAGAGGTGGCCGTTGTGGGGAGGTGGCCGTTAGTGGAGGTTCGACTGTACTGTGGGAATTTAAAATGGGGTGGGGTAGGGATAGGGGTAGGTATAGGGGTAGAGGTAGGTATAGGAGTAGGGTAGGTATAGGGGTAGAGGTAGGTATAGGAGTAGGGGTCAGAAGGATGGCTTCACGAGGGGTGTGGGTAGGGGTCAGATGAAGGTTTCACGAGCGGATTGGGTCAGATGAAGGTTTCACGAGGGGTATAATGGGTCAGAAGGATGAAGATTTCACGAGTAATGGACCAACCATGCTCGAGGATCCAGCGGTTTTTGCCGGGTGGCTTCGGAGCTCGGACAAAAACCGCTGGATCCTCGAGCATGTGAACCAACTCGATTGCAGACTGATCGAGTGTGTGGTTTATGTAAAACCAGTTTTTAAGTTGCTATGGTAACTGCATTAGTGTTGATTCCAAGAGTGAATACCAACATATCTTTAATTAGCAGTGCCATTAATAAGTTCTCGTATGATGTCCCTCAACCCATCGACCAACATCCTCGTTTGTGCTGTCTGATTTCTTATGGCTTCTTCTTGGATCTCGATGATTCTATTAAACCATTCTTCTTGCTTTTCTAGGGAAACTTTCCACATCTCACACAATTGTTTCGTGTAAGGTTCAGCTGCCGCGTCATCCACCAGCAATTGTCTTTTCCTCTTCAGAGCCTTGCCGCCATTTTTGTCTACATTTGCACGTCCAAGTACCTTTGCTGAAGCTTGATTGGTTTCCTGATCGTTGACATGACCGCTGACTGTTGACTTATCAGTCTCTCCATTAGACGAACCTGACACACTTAACTCAGCCACGACTCCAACTTTTAAATCTTCTTGAGCTGAACTCGTTGCTCGTGACTCAGGCGGAGTAACTGACGTCGATTCCACGTGAATTCTGAATTCCGAGTTCGCCACGTCCCTCACTCCTAACACTTCATGTATTGCATCAAAGAATGGAAAGTCAGTCTTAAGCTTCAGCGTGTCTTTCTCTTCAGCACTGGCCATTCTAGCTATTAATTGACGATATTTATATTCAAGATTAGCAATACGTTTCTTTAGCTGATCCACGGACATCGCCGTGATTGTCAGAGTCTGCCTTCTGCAAGCGCTCTCAAACTCCAAATAAATATTCTCCCAAATTTCTCTCTTGACAGCAATCGATGCACCTTTGATTTGGGAATATTTTGGTCCCCAGATTTCTAGCAAAACATTTGTCTCGCGTGCACCCCAAACAACTCTTGTTCGGCGTTTCTTTTCCTCGTTTGTGGTGTTTGAGTTCGAAGGTGTCTGCAGCACTGAACTTGAGGTTGGCAAACGGTCTTCAGCGTGTACAAAAGTTAGCAGTAACTGCTGTGGAGAAACCATTGACATAGAATTCCTAAACCTCATTTGTGAGTGAGGTTGAGAAGCCATGAAAACTGCCCGTAGAAACCAACAAAACAGTACTCAGCGAACGAACTCTTCAGTGAACATTGCGTGTCCAAAGCCTAAGTGAACTCAAAGCCTACTTCAAGTATGGTGTAAAGTGCACTTCGGATCCTTTTGAATACATGTCGTTCCTATGGTAACGTCACATTTGCACATGCTTTTAAGTCCACTTTAAAAGATGTCTGGTGTGAACTCGGCTTCAAAGGAGCCGCAGTGCACTTAGAGTTGACTTGAACCTATGAAATGTCGGCTCAAGTGAACGACAAGACATGTTCAAACGAGACTTGAACTAACACAACGACAATTTATGACGAAAATGTATATTCACTTATGTTGAAAATCTCAAGGTTGTTCGTGTGTAATAAATAAATAGAATCTGTAATATAAAATCCACATTGATTTTTAGCTGATGATTGTTAACCTTGAAAACTATGGCATCGAAATAAATATATTTTAATTTATAGAAGTCAATTTGGATTAACTAAAACGGGAAATAATAATAATAATAATATTAATAATAATAATGTTGTCATAATAGTTGCTAGATAAAAAAATATATATGTAAAAGGCTAAGATTTGAAAATAAATAATTTGTTTAACAGTCGAAAACGTTCTTAAGCAAATTATTTATTTTCAAATCTTAGCCTTTTACATAATAATAATAATGGTTGGGTGGCTCTGATATCAGTTATTCTGATTTAATGTGACTGCGTGATGCAGTTAAGCCATTAATGTACTTTACTAATATGACTACTGTGACTGCGTGATGCGGTTCGTACGTCATTACAGAAGCAATTCCCAGTTCCGTGAGGCCTGGGAGCAAATGTTCGGTTAAAATCAGCGTCTTTGAGCAAATTTGAACTCCACGCCACTGTAGTTGCCTCGGTAGCTCAGTGGGTAGAGCACGTGTCATGAAATCGGGGTGTCGTGGGTTCGAATCCGCTCGAGAACAATAATACTAATACTAATACTACTACTACTACTAATAATAATAATAATTAGCAATTATTGGATGAGGTTGAGCAAAATATCGTGATTTGTCAGTGGCGAGCAGAATAATTATTTGCCGATGCCGAAGTCAGAGGCATATAATTATCTGCGAGCCACTGACAAGATCACGATATTTTGCAAAAACTGAGTTCAATAATTGTTTTATCATTCACGTTATTTTCTCTCACCTAAAGCAACAACTCTAGCTGGAAAAAATCGAGCTGCCATTGTCGAGGAGAACGAAAACACTCGTAGGAAGTTATCTGCAGTGACGTAGTCGTCTCTCGATCAATGAAAATCCAGGAGAAAATAATGTGAATGATAATAATATAATGTATTTATATAGCGCTTTTTCCTGAGAAGCCCAAAAGCGCTAAACAATGAAATAAATATACACTAAATATGCTAACTAGAACAATTAAGTAATACTTTCTAAATGCCAAGGTATATTGATCGAGTGGTCATCTAGCGTCAGCATGGTATTTACAGACGGTATGTGTACATTTGTACAAACATATATTTACATACATATCTGCTTGGAGCATGCGCTGTACAACTTTTTGTTTATTATATATTATGTTTATTATTTGATACCACCAATCTTGAGAATGAATAAATATAAATATATTCGATATTAGAAAATAAGACGACTTTCATCGTGAATGATTCTTTATTTCGAAATCAAAATATTCCTATACAATAATCAATAAATTACACAAGTATACAACATGGAGTCACGTGTATCCACTTTAATAGGTAGGTATAGTGCTATATATAAGTATAATAATCATGCAATAGATATGTTACAAGTAATGATACAGTGCACCACAACAATCTAATCCTACTCAATCCCAAACAGTTCCACTGCATAACAAAGTATCAAAGTGTTTTATAACACGGCGGCGTGTCGTGTACGTGCTTTAGTTCCAATCATAATGGATTTGTCCTGAGGTATCAATTAAGCCAGAAGCATCCAAGACGTACTTCCATGTTTTGATACGACACTAGGTGTTTTTCAAGGTTATTGATTTTCGATATATCATGATCCGTTTGGATCCAGTTTATTACTCGTCATTATCTTCATCATCATCATCATCTTCAGATGATTCATAAGGTTCTTGATCGAATGTCCTCAGGACACATGAAGCATCGACGAGCTCTTCGTCCTCCTATATGGTGGAAACACAAAAACAATTGAAATGAATATTCTGAACGGGCGAACAATTATACGTGATTTGTTAATGTTATGTCTCAGTGCACATATGTACTTAGTGCATACGATTTGTCGTGTGTTGTGTCAATGCACATATGTACTTAGTGCATATGATTTGTCGTGTGTTGTGTCAGTGCACATATGTACTTAGTGCATACGATTTGTCGTGTGTTGTGTCAGTGCACATATGTACTTAGTGCATATGATTTGTCGTGTGTTGTGTCAGTGCACATATGTACTTAGTGCATACGATTTGTCGTGTGTTGTGTCAGTGCACATATGTACTTAGTGCATACGATTTGTCGTGTGTTGTGTCAGTGCACATATGTACTTAGTGCATACGATTTGTCGTGTGTTGTGTCAGTGCACATATGTACTTAGTGCATACGATTTGTCGTGTGTTGTGTCAGTGCACATATGTACTTAGTGCATACGATTTGTCGTGTGTTGTGTCAGTGCACATATGTACTTAGTGCATACGATTTGTCGTGTGTTGTGTCAGTGCACATGCGATTTAGTGCATACGATTTGTCGTGTGTTGTGTCAGTGCACATATGTACTTAGTGCATACGATTTTTGTCGTGTGTTGTGTCAGTGCACATGCGACTTATTGCATACGATTTGTCGTGTGCTGTGTCAATGCACATATGTACTTAGTGCATACGATTTGTCGTGTGTTGTGTCAGTGCACATGCGACTTATTGCATACGATTTGTCGTGTGCTGTGTCAATGCACATATGTACTTAGTGCATACGATTTGTCGTGTGTTGTGTCAGTGCACATGCGATTTAGTGCATACGATTTGTCGTGTGTTGTGTCAGTGCACATATGTACTTAGTGCATACGATTTGTCGTGTGTTGTGTCAGTGCACATGCGACTTATTGCATACGATTTGTCGTGTGTTGTGTCAGTAGTACACATGCGATTTGTGTAGTTGATAGAGCAAATATACGACAAAATACCTGAGAAACAAGGTCTCCGTTAATCTCCTTAAACCTTTCAGGCTCCGCAACAAGCGCTTTTCTGCGATCACGACCAAATGAAGGCTGAAAAAAGGTATTTAGATGTCACCGTTGCATGTAGCTACATTTAGACAAGACGAGACAAATTGCCTTGCCTACATCTCCCCCTCACATAAAAAAAACTATTTTAATATCAAGTTTTTCTAAAAATCATTTAGCTGTCCACCAAACGACGTATAAACACACATGTACCAACACATTTCCCGCGCTTTTTGACTAGTCTGCGCATGCCCGAACTACCACTACGTATATGCCTACGTAATGCACACTAAGTAAATAAAAAACTTTAAAAACAAGTGACTCTAAGCATTACTATATACATAATCCTGCACACTATTTGCGGTCTTACCGATAGCCAAGCATTACTATATACATAATCCTGCACACTAATTGCGGTCTTACCGATAGCCAAGCATTACTATATACATAATCCTGCACACTAATTGCGGTCTTACCGATAGCCAAGCATTACTATATACATAATCCTGCACACTAATTGCGGTCTTACCGATAGCCAAGCATTACTATATACATAATCCTGCACACTAATTGCGGTCTTACCGATAGCCAAGCATTTCTATATACATAATCCTGCACACTAATTGCGGTCTTACCGATAGCCAAGCATTACTATATACATAATCCTGCACACTAATTGCGGTCTTACCGATAGCCAAGCATTACTATATACATAATCCTGCACACTAATTGCGGTCTTACCGATAGCCAAGCATTACTATATACATAATCCTGCACACTAATTGCGGTCTTACCGATAGCCAAGCATTACTATATACATAATCCTGCACACTAATTGCGGTCTTACCGATAGCCAAGCATTACTATGTACATAATCCTGCACACTAATTGCGGTCTTACCGATAGCCAAGCATTACTATATACATAATCCTGCACACTAATTGCGGTCTTACCGATAGCCAAGCATTACTATATACATAATCCTGCACACTAATTGCGGTCTTACCGATAGCCAAGCATTACTATATACATAATCCTGCACACTAATTGCGGTCTTACCGATAGCCAAGCATTACTATATACATAATCCTGCACACTAATTGCGGTCTTACCGATAGCCAAGCATTTCTATATACATAATCCTGCACACTAATTGCGGTCTTACCGATAGCCAAGCATTACTATATACATAATCCTGCACACTAATTGCGGTCTTACCGATAGCCAAGCATTACTATATACATAATCCTGCACACTAATTGCGGTCTTACCGATAGCCAAGCATTACTATATACATAATCCTGCACACTAATTGCGGTCTTACCGATAGCCAAGCATTACTATATACATAATCCTGCACACTAATTGCGGTCTTACCGATAGCCAAGCATTACTATATACATAATCCTGCACACTAATTGCGGTCTTACCGATAGCCAAGCATTACTATATACATAATCCTGCACACTAATTGCGGTCTTACCGATAGCCAAGCATTACTATATACATAATCCTGCACACTAATTGCGGTCTTACCGATAGCCAAGCATTACTATATACATAATCCTGCACACTAATTGCGGTCTTACCGATAGCCAAGCATTACTATATACATAATCCTGCACACTAATTGCGGTCTTACCGATAGCCAAGCATTACTATATACATAATCCTGCACACTAATTGCGGTCTTACCGATAGCCAAGCATTACTATATACATAATCCTGCACACTAATTGCGGTCTTACCGATAGCCAAGCATTACTATATACATAATCCTGCACACTAATTGCGGTCTTACCGATAGCCAAGCATTACTATATACATAATCCTGCACACTAATTGCGGTCTTACCGATAGCCAAGCATTACTATGTACATAATCCTGCACACTAATTGCGGTCTTACCGATAGCCAAGCATTACTATGTACATAATCCTGCACACTAATTGCGGTCTTACCGATAGCCAAGCATTACTATATACATAATCCTGCACACTAATTGCGGTCTTACCGATAGCCAAGCATTACTATATACATAATCCTGCACACTAATTGCGGTCTTACCGATAGCCAAGCATTACTATATACATAATCCTGCACACTAATTGCGGTCTTACCGATAGCCAAGCATTACTATATACATAATCCTGCACACTAATTGCGGTCTTACCGATAGCCAAGCATTACTATATACATAATCCTGCACACTAATTGCGGTCTTACCGATAGCCAAGCATTACTATATACATAATCCTGCACACTAATTGCGGTCTTACCGATAGCCAAGCATTACTATATACATAATCCTGCACACTAATTGCGGTCTTACCGATAGCCAAGCATTACTATATACATAATCCTGCACACTAATTGCGGTCTTACCGATAGCCAAGCATTACTATATACATAATCCTGCACACTAATTGCGGTCTTACCGATAGCCAAGCATTACTATATACATAATCCTGCACACTAATTGCGGTCTTACCGATAGCCAAGCATTACTATATACATAATCCTGCACACTAATTGCGGTCTTACCGATAGCCAAGCATTACTATATACATAATCCTGCACACTAATTGCGGTCTTACCGATAGCCAAGCATTACTATATACATAATCCTGCACACTAATTGCGGTCTTACCGATAGCCAAGCATTACTATATACATAATCCTGCACACTAATTGCGGTCTTACCGATAGCCAAGCATTACTATATACATAATCCTGCACACTAATTGCGGTCTTACCGATAGCCAAGCATTACTATATACATAATCCTGCACACTAATTGCGGTCTTACCGATAGCCAAGCATTACTATATACATAATCCTGCACACTAATTGCGGTCTTACCGATAGCCAAGCATTACTATATACATAATCCTGCACACTAATTGCGGTCTTACCGATAGCCAAGCATTACTATATACATAATCCTGCACACTAATTGCGGTCTTACCGATAGCCAAGCATTACTATATACATAATCCTGCACACTAATTGCGGTCTTACCGATAGCCAAGCATTACTATATACATAATCCTGCACACTAATTGCGGTCTTACCGATAGCCAAGCATTACTATATACATAATCCTGCACACTAATTGCGGTCTTACCGATAGCCAAGCATTACTATATACATAATCCTGCACACTAATTGCGGTCTTACCCGATAGCCAAGCATTACTATATACATAATCCTGCACACTAATTGCGGTCTTACCGATAGCCAAGCATTACTATATACATAATCCTGCACACTAATTGCGGTCTTACCGATAGCCAAGCATTACTATATACATAATCCTGCACACTAATTGCGGTCTTACCGATAGCCAAGCATTACTATATACATAATCCTGCACACTAATTGCGGTCTTACCGATAGCCAAGCATTACTATATACATAATCCTGCACACTAATTGCGGTCTTACCGATAGCCAAGCATTACTATATACATAATCCTGCACACTAATTGCGGTCTTACCGATAGCCAAGCATTACTATATACATAATCCTGCACACTAATTGCGGTCTTACCGATAGCCAAGCATTACTATATACATAATCCTGCACACTAATTGCGGTCTTACCGATAGCCAAGCATTACTATATACATAATCCTGCACACTAATTGCGGTCTTACCGATAGCCAAGCATTACTATATACATAATCCTGCACACTAATTGCGGTCTTACCGATAGCCAAGCATTACTATATACATAATCCTGCACACTAATTGCGGTCTTACCGATAGCCAAGCATTACTATATACATAATCCTGCACACTAATTGCGGTCTTACCGATAGCCAAGCATTACTATATACATAATCCTGCACACTAATTGCGGTCTTACCGATAGCCAAGCATTACTATATACATAATCCTGCACACTAATTGCGGTCTTACCGATAGCCAAGCATTACTATATACATAATCCTGCACACTAATTGCGGTCTTACCGATAGCCAAGCATTACTATATACATAATCCTGCACACTAATTGCGGTCTTACCGATAGCCAAGCATTACTATATACATAATCCTGCACACTAATTGCGGTCTTACCGATAGCCAAGCATTACTATATACATAATCCTGCACACTAATTGCGGTCTTACCGATAGCCAAGCATTACTATATACATAATCCTGCACACTAATTGCGGTCTTACCGATAGCCAAGCATTACTATGTACATAATCCTGCACACTAATTGCGGTCTTACCGATAGCCAAGCATTACTATATACATAATCCTGCACACTAATTGCGGTCTTACCGATAGCCAAGCATTACTATATACATAATCCTGCACACTAATTGCGGTCTTACCGATAGCCAAGCATTACTATATACATAATCCTGCACACTAATTGCGGTCTTACCGATAGCCAAGCATTACTATATACATAATCCTGCACACTAATTGCGGTCTTACCGATAGCCAAGCATTACTATATACATAATCCTGCACACTAATTGCGGTCTTACCGATAGCCAAGCATTACTATATACATAATCCTGCACACTAATTGCGGTCTTACCGATAGCCAAGCATTACTATATACATAATCCTGCACACTAATTGCGGTCTTACCGATAGCCAAGCATTACTATATACATAATCCTGCACACTAATTGCGGTCTTACCGATAAGCCAAGCATTACTATATACATAATCCTGCACACTAATTGCGGTCTTACCGATAGCCAAGCATTACTATATACATAATCCTGCACACTATTTGCGGTCTTACCGATAGCCAAGCATTACTATATACATAATCCTGCACACTAATTGCGGTCTTACCGATAGCCAAGCATTACTATATACATAATCCTGCACACTAATACCTAGCACATAATCCTGCACACTAATTGCGGTCTCTTACCGATAGCCAAGCATTACTATATACATAATCCTGCACACTATTTGCGGTCTTACCGATAGCCAAGCATGTGATGTAGCTGTTTCTGCATCCATTCTTTTGCTATAAAGATACCACAAAAGAAAGCGAGAGAAATGAGAGAAATGGCTAAGTAGAAACGATGGAAGGATGAGAGCAGGCAAGATATCATTATAAAGTTAGAAAGGATAGTTGTAAAGATAATGATTTCTACTTACCGTGGGATCTTGCAGATCAAACTTTGAATAAAGTCTTTGGCGTTATTTGTTGTTGTTGGAAAGAGATCTTCGTCAAAGAAAAAGGTTCCTTTCTTGACGGCTTCAGCTACAGCATCATCGTCTCCTGCTAGAAACGGTAGCTCTGCTCCGACCCTAGTGCAACAACAAAACACCAGTCAGCACTGAGTCACCATTCGCGCTTTATTTCCTTTAAGCCGCCTGGTTTGTACTAGCGACACAAGCAGAAGCGCAAGGATAAGAACTCACTTGTGTGATGTGAAAACGGACCACAAGAAATGGCGGTGGTGGTGGTGGTAATACTTTACTGATTTAATCATAAAATAACACGCTATAGCCCCAACAACATGAAGCTGATTTCAATGAGTGGCGTGTACGAACAATTATGATCCTTGTGCTTATACTTGTGCTTATACTTGTGCTTATACTTGTGCTTATACTTGTGCTTATACTTGTGCTTATACTTGTGCTTATACTTGTGCTTATACTTTACTTGTGCTTATACTTGTGCTTATACTTTGCTTACTTGTGCTTATACTTGTGCTTATACTTGTGCTTATACTTGTGCTTATACTTGTGCTTATACTTGTGCTTGTGCTTATACTTGTGCTTATACTTGTGCTTATACTTGTGCTTATACTTGTGCTTATACTTGTGCTTATACTTGTGCTTATACTTGTGCTTATACTTGTGCTTATACTTGTGCTTATACTTGTGCTTATACTTGTGCTTATACTTGTGCTTATACTTGTGCTTATACTTGTGCAAGTTTTCACAGTGCTTTACTGCTTTTACTGCTGAACTTACAAAAGGTATGTAGTCACACCCAGGCTCCACATGTCTGCTGATGTGCTTACTGGTTCAAATGATAACATCTCTGGAGCTAAAACATGGCAACTATCGTCAGTATAAACACGCACTTCATTCACTCGAAAAACAGTTTTGTAAACTGAAAGAGTTTCCCTGTTTCAGTCAGTCAATACAGTCAGTCAGTAATTACACAAATTATCAGTCAGTCAGTCAGTCAGTCAGTCAGTACAGTCAGTCAGTCAGTCAGTCAGTCAGTCAGTAGTCAGTCATTACAGTCAGTCAGTCAGTCAGTCAGTCAGTCAGTCAGTCAGTCAGTACAGTCAGTCAGTCAGTCAGTCACAGTCAGTCAGTCAGTCAGTCAGTCAGTCAGTCAGTCAGTCAGTCAGTCAGTCAGTCAGTCAGTCAGTCAGTCAGTCAGTCAGTCAGTCAGTCAGTCAGTCAGTCAGTCAGTCAGTCAGTCAGTCAGTCAGTCAGTCAGTCAGTCAGTCAGTCAGTCAGTCAGTCAGTCAGTCAGTCAGTCAGTCAGTCAGTCAGTCAGTCAGTCAGTCAGTACAGTCAGTCAGTCAGTCAGTCAGTACAGTCAGTCAGTCAGTCAGTCAGTCAGTCAGTCAGTCAGTCAGTCAGTCAGTCAGTCAGTCAGTCAGTCAGTCAGTACAGTCAGTCAGTCAGTCAGTCAGTCAGTCAGTCAGTCAGTCAGTCAGTCAGTCAGTCAGTCAGTCAGTCAGTCAGTCAGTCAGTCAGTCAGTCAGTCAGTCAGTCAGTCAGTCAGTCAGTCAGTCAGTCAGTCAGTCAGTCAGTCAGTCAGTCAGTCAGTCAGTCAGTCAGTCAGTCAGTCAGTCAGTCAGTCAGTCAGTCAGTCAGTCAGTCAGTCAGTCAGTCAGTCAGTCAGTCAGTCAGTCAGTCAGTCAGTCAGTCAGTCAGTCAGTCAGTCAGTCAGTCAGTCAGTCAGTCAGTCAGTCACAGTCAGTCAGTCAGTCAGTCAGTCAGTCAGTCAGTCAGTCAGTCAGTCAGTCAGTCAGTCAGTCAGTCAGTCAGTCAGTCAGTCAGTCAGTCAG
>JAUJYZ010000859.1:130000-140000 GCA_033675265.1 Actinostola sp. cb2023
TCGAAGTTGGTTAAAAAACTCGAGGCGCCTCATTGTTTCAACCCACTTCTCGGTGTTTGGATGAAACACTCTTTCTCATGTTTGATCTATCACTTCCCATTCTGACGGACAAACCAAAAGCTTAGTCCTTGGAGAAAGACGTTTTTGTTTTGAACCCAAAGATTGGGAAGCGAAGGGGGAGGGGAAGGGAGAGTACTCTCAGGGGAAGGTTGAGATTTGATCGTTGGTAGTGCAGATCTAAAGCTAATCAGGCCCCGGTTGCACGAAAGGTGAATAGCGCAATCCTATCCAACGGATACAATTTATTGCGATAACTGCATCAGTTTTATCCGTTGGAAAAGACTTATTTGGTGGATAGCGCTAACCATCTTTCGTTCAACCGGGGCCTGGAGTACAATTTGTTCTGGACGACAGATGTAGGTTTACAGATCGTTAGGGCGTGGTCGCGCCGTAACAACTGACGATTGTAAATGTAGTAGAGGTACCTCTCCCTATCTCCCCCAGCTAGATATGAAAGAACAACAACAACAACGACAACAACAACCACGACAACAATTAACAATAACAACCACGACAACAACAACCACCACGATTACTACAACAACCACACCCTGGGTGCCAGAGGTTTTGAGAAGTTTCACGATTTAGAGAGTAATTTCCGTTTCTCGTCGCTTTGCTACAAAAAGAAGACAAGCATGCCCCTCTGGCATCCAAGGCACAACAACAAACAACTGATAAAGACAACAATGACGACGACGCTACAGTAAACTCTTCCCTGTACACTCAAACAACAACAAAACAACAAACAACCACGACAACAACAACAAAACAACAACGACAACAACAACAAAACAACAAACAACCACGACAACAACAACAAAACAACAAACAACCACGACAACAACAACAAAACAACAAACAACCACGACAACAACAACAAAACAACAAACAACCACGACAACAACAACAAAACAACAAACAACCACGACAACAACAACAAAACAACAAACAACACTGAAAACATTAAAGAAACGAAGAAGAAATAGAAAGAAGAGTAAACCGAACCGAACCAAATAAAATAAAACTGAACCTATCAGTTCTACAGAGTAAATGACTAAGTTATAGATAGCAACCAAATTATTCTCACTGAACCTATTCTACAGAGTAAATGACTAAGTTATAGATAGCAACCAAATTATTCTCACTGAACCTATTCTACAGAGTAAATGACTAAGTTATAGATAGCAACCAAATTATTATCACTGAACCTATTCTACAGAGTAAATGACTAAGTTATAGTTGATATATATAGATAGCAACCAAATTATTATCACTGAACCTATTCTAAAGAGCACACGAGTAAGCTAAGTTATAGTTGATATATATAGATAGCAACCAAATTATTCTCACTGAACCTATTCTAAAGAGCACATGAGTAAGCTAAGTTATAGTTGATATATATAGATAGCAACCAAATTATTATCACTGAACCTATTCTAAAGAGCACACGAGTAAGCTAAGTTATAGTTGATATATATAGATAGCAACCAAATTATTATCACTGAACCTATTCTAAAGAGCACATGAGTAAGCTAAGTTATAGTTGATATATATAGATAGCAACCAAATTATTATCACTGAACCTATTCTAAAGAGCACACGAGTAAGCTAAGTTATAGTTGATATATATAGATAGCAACCAAATTATTATCACTGAACCTATTCTAAAGAGCACATGAGTAAGCTAAGTTATAGTTGATATATATAGATAGCAACCAAATTATTCTCACTGATCCTATTCTAAAGAGCACACGAGTAAGCTAAGTTATAGTTGATATACATAGATAGCAACCAAATTATTCTCACTGAACCTATTCTAAAGAGCACACGAGTAAGCTAAGTTATAGTTGATATATATAGATAGCAACCATCGGCCAGACGTCTGAACTAAAGTCTACTTTGTAACCTCTTGACTAATCAAACTTGACGAGTTACCAATGTTTATCTCGAATAGTCATGCCAGATTGCTTTAGGGCATGTCACGCAAGATATACCACAGGAAAGATAATTAAAAATCTGTTGAATTTTAAATGAATTTGTGTCTCCCTAATTAAGGCAATTATTAGCTCTAGTTGATTCGGAGAGTATGAAACACTATCCAATCGTGAAACCGACGGCTCTAGTGGGCGCTTTACTGAACAGGCAAAAACAGCCTTCCACATCTCAATGATATGTGAGATTTTACGATGATATAACAGATACATAACGACAATAGGGCTAGTTTTCAATCAATGATTAATTGGCTTAAGTCTTGGCAAGATAACAAGTGACGTATTCAAAATAATCGATCTTCAGTACAAACAATATTATATATTGTTCAAAATAGTGTCGAGGTTAGAGATCAGTCCACTGTCTGCAGTATCGGCTATGAATAAGAACACATCATTATTCAGCGAGGGATGGATGCCAGGGCGCGGCGGCAGTAATGTGTGTAGCAGAGAAATCACAGAATTTCAGTTAAAAATTGATTATTTTTGTTATCGAGGTTCAAATGTAGGCGGGGCTTCTCGTAATCGCTTAGAATTGAAAGACAATGTAATGAACGACGCGCGCGCACTGAAGAAGTGTTGAGTGACACGTGTCAGTAATAACGATATATCAAGAAATCTTTATGGAGCCAAAAAGAAGATCAATTTCTTTAGAATCCGAGATAACGCGTCAGGTGATTCAATGGGGATAAACGGCTTTGGCCAATCGAAAGATATTTGAACCACTAATCAGCAAAGCAACATAAAAGAACTGAAGACAAGACATTCCTGATCCATGGCTCTACCGTGGTGAATTGTGATAAAAAGATAAAGCGATACTGGAGTTTTGATGGTAAGTAAGTATATTAAAAGAGATTGTTAGGAAGGAAGGAAGGAAAGAAGGAAGGAAAGGACGGAAGGAAGGATAGCGGGAAAGAAAGGACGGAAAGCGGGAAAGAAAGGACGGACGGAAGGAACTGATGGAAGGAAGATATAGGGAAGGATGGAAGGAAAAGGATAACGGAAGGAAGAAAAGAAGGAAGGAAGGAAAGTCGGAAAGAAGGACGGAAGGAAAACGGAAGGAAGGACGGAAGGAAGGACAGAAGGAAGGACTGAAGGAAAGGACGGAAGTAAAGAAGGACGGAAGGAATGAATGACGGAAGGAAAGAAGGAAGGAAGGTAAGAAGGAAGGAAGGAGGAAAGAAGGAAGGAAGGAAAGAAGGACGGAAGGAAGGAAGGAAGGAAAGAAGGACGGAAGGAAAGAAGGACGGAAGGAAAGGAAGGAAAGAAGGACGGAAGGAAAGAAGGACGGAAGGAAAGAAGGACGGAAGGAAAGAAAGACGGAAGGAAAGAAGAACGGAAGGAAGGAAAGAAGGACGGAGGAAGGAAGGAAGGAAGGAAGGAAGGAAGGAAGGAAGGAAGGAAGGAAGGAAGGAAGGAAGGAAGGAAGGAAGGAAGGAAGGAAGGAAGGAAGGAAGGAAGGAAGGAAGGAAGGAAGGAAGGAAGGAAGGAAGGAAGGAAGGAAGGAAGGAAGGAAGGAAGGAAGGAAGGAAGGAAGGAAGGAAGGAAGGAAGGAAGGAAGGTATCATTGCGCTTTCCTATATATATTCACTGCAGGAGTCTAAAACTCCCCATGGTTTGTAAGAATGTTATTCTTGTGACCTGCATAACCTTGCCATAAAAGCAACGATGCGGTCCATTCTTTACTGTCTGCTTATAAGAAAATAATTCATTTACGAAGACATCGACACACATTCTTTACGATCCATAACCATTTTCAGCTTTGTCTAGTACGCGATATCAAGATAGGGTAACGCACCCACCACACCCGTGTAGAACGATGAAACATTGAGGGATTGATTACATTCCTATAATTCAAATACATTGACAATAAATCATTAAACTACGAACTATTTTGATCTGATATCTAGATAAAGCAATCTAAATAAACTTTATGAATTCGAAAATAAGCTGAATGAACTATTTACAATTAGCCCTTTCATAATATGTACTAACGCAAGCACAACCATGGCTTTTATTAGAAAGCCTTTCTTGCGCACACGTGCGATACGTACTAAATGACTTTACGATCCCTGCGGTTAGTTGCACTACAAACTATAAAATAATCATTTCATCAATCTAAGTTAATCATAACAAGAAATAGTTCATTTTGGTAATCCAGCAATCCAAGATGCAGCTTGCTCTAGGTGTTGATTTCACGTGGAACTACTTTCCTGAGAGAGGAACAAAGCAGATTGGAAGTCAGTTTGGATGCGACTGAAAATGGGTACGCTGTGAGGTATACGTATGCGTTGGTAAAGAAGTTCGTATTTAGAAAATATGCCTTTTTTTTCTATTTTACTCATCACGTTATATGTTGATATATTTTATTAGTCCGAGATTCAAATTTGAGTGAATGAACTGTTCCAATAATAACGCCATATTGTCAGGTAGGTGTTAGAAATTCAATCGATGTTCATTGAAAACGAATAAGACGCGAATGATAGACTGTACGTACGTCACAGAATCATATGAAGTAATTGTTCTTATACAAGACAAAGGTAAAGAAGAAAGTGAGAAGAAGCCACAACATCACCAATACACACAGTATAGCACTCCAAAGTACGTACTTACCAACGACTAAAACAAAGGAGAATCAGTACACGAACGATACGAACGAACGAACACACACACAAAAATTACATAAGAAACATTTCAAGCCATTTCAAGACCATCAAATGGTTTTAAATGTCACTTTAACAGACCTCTTTTCTGAGGTCGTTCTTTTGGTGGTGGTGGCCATTGTGGTAGTTTGCCCTTCGGTGGTGGTGCCCCTCGGCTGGGGGTTTTGTTGGCAGTTCGTGATGCAGATGGTTCTGGAGTCTTCTTGGTGTCATTGGTTATCGTCTTTGATGGATTTGAAGATTCTTTAGACTCTGATGCTTTCGAAGTCGAATCCTTTGAGGCAGTGGATTTGGACTCGACTTCATTCTTAGAAATGTCATTAGAATCAGTTTTAGACTCGGATGGCGTCTTTGAGGCAGTGGATTTGGACTCGACTTCTTTCTTAGAAATGTCATTAGAATCAGTTTTAGACCCGGATGGCGTCTTTGAGGCAGTGGATTTGGACTCGATTTCTTTCTTAGAAATGTCATTAGAATCAGTTTTAGACTCGGATGGAGTCTTTGAAACATCATTTGCAGAGGACGTTTGTGACTTGGATTCTTTCTTAGAATTGTCTTTTGAAGGTGCTATTTTAGCATCGGACGTTTTCGAAGAAACATCATTAGAAACTTTCGATTTTGATTCAGGAGCTTTTGAAGAAACACCTTTTGAAGGAGTGGCTTTTGACTCGGATGCTGTGGCAGGTACTCCATTCGTTTTCTCAGCGGGTGTGGTAGAGGGAGGAGTGGGTGTGGTCTTTTTTGCGGCAGGTGAAGTTGTCTCTGTTGAGGCGGAATCACTACTTGTGGATTTCGTTTCAGGAGTGGGTTTAGGCTCTGCTGCTGCTGCTGCTGAAGGAGACAGGAAAGGTGATGATGCTGGACCACTCTCTGGAGCTTGTACACCTGCTACATGCATAGCTTTAACACGGGCCAAAAGACCACTACCACCCCCGCTGGCTGCAGGTTTATTACCCTCTTCTGTACCACGGCTCCCCAAAAGCCTGCTCAGGAAATTCGTACTTCGAATTGCAGTGAGTGCTTTCTTCCACTTTCGTCGAGCAGTAAAAGCTTTTAGCCTATTTGTATTGATCTTACCACGTTCACGTGTCTCGGTAAGCCAGGGATCTCTTAGAGACTGTTCTACAGTTATTCTATCAGATGCCTTCAGTATTAGAACCTTAGAAATGAAAGTTTTGGCGTCGTCTGATACATCATCAAAGACAGGATCATCGAAGTCCCATTCGGAAGTCTGCACATTGACTAAGGTTTCAGCATCATTATCTCCCATAAAAGGCGACAGTCCACTAAGTAAGACATAAGCTATTACACCAACTGACCAAACATCTGTTGCTGGGGTAATTCGGTCGTACGTAAGAACTTCGGGGGCTACAAACTCTGGGGTTCCAAACATGACTTTTAAATTCTCTTTAGGGTTGTATTTCCTTGCTAGGCCAAAGTCGATCAGCTTAATTGTTCTGCTGTTGGGACGAACTATCATTATATTTTCAGGCTTTAGATCTAGATGCAGGACGCTTCTGGAATGCATGTGTTGGACGCCTTCCATTATTTGTTTCATGTAATGTATAACATCGTTTTCAGAAATAAACTCATCTTCAACAATTTTCTCAAACAGTTCTCCACCTGTCACAAGCTCCATTACAAGGATGAACTCTGAAGCTGTTTCAAAAGCATCTGCAAGCCTCAGTAACGTTTTGTGTTTTATTAGTTCCATGATTTCAATTTCGTGTTTCACGTCATCTTGTGCCTTAGGCGAAGAACACTTAATAAATTTCGCTGCAAATTCCTTTCCATCTTTCTTTCTGATGCACTTGCAGACTACCCCGAATCTTCCTTTACCAAGTTCTTCCTTGACAGTATAAAGACTTGTTATTTTGTCTTGTCTGATAGATGTTTCTCCTTCATCTTCACTTTCTACCTCGGAGATTTCAGAATCACTTGCTTCCTCGCCAGACTCGGCCTGGTCTTTGATGATAAGTTGAGCAGAACAAGACACTTTTCCATGGGGGTTGGATGCTGTTACTTTATACTCTCCAGCATCGTCGAGTCTTCCTTCAGTTATAATGAGTTTGCAGTTGTCGTTCTCGTCGTACAGGAACGTCAACTGCTTGCTCTCACGGAGTTTCTTTCCGTCTTTGTACCATTCTACATCTGGTTCAGGATTCCCAGTTACCTGGCACTGAAATCTAGCAGCACTGCCTTCGACGACTTCACAGTTCTTGAGTGGTAGTGCAAATGATGGTGGACCTATAGGGATGCCATCTATGCAGGAATAATACAATGAGTTAACAAGTGCTTGACATGAGTGCTTTGGTATGACAGTTTATCAACGAGGGGAGTTCCTATTTATAACTCTAAAATTCGGAAGGATAAAAAAAACCTTCAACCAATCCCTAAAGTGTGGATCCTTAGGAAGTGTCTGAGGGTTACCCTTTGAAATAAATACTTAGTATTCACGTTACGAGCCTCATTTATAATGAATACGTTTTGTCGTTTACACAGAGCTGTAAACCACAGGAAAATCAACTACTTCTGGAAACCATCCATTCTAAAATTATCAACAATTTTCAAGGTATCTAAATACACTCGAGAATCTTCCAAAATTCGAGAAATGTCCGAGATTTGGAAGAGGTTCGATTTTCCACGTGAACTTTGCTCCAAACGGCGAAAAACTCGATAGAAAACATGGAATACAACAGCAGGAAAAAAATATGTTATAAAACCTTGCGGTAAATTGTTTTGAAATCGAAATTTGGAAAAACACATGCCATAACACACGAAGAAGAACACGGGATTTCACGATCATTAAATTCAAATTTGGAGCACATGAAGGAGGTGTAACGCAATTTCGATTGAAATATTACATAACAATTTTGTGGTTCAAATTACAAATTAAGTACCAAATTAAAAATTCACTACGAACACTGTAGTAATCTGTACGAAGAATAATAGACTTGACGCAAAAGGATTAAGTGAAATGTTAGGTAAACAGCCTAGAATTAGCTTAGGGTTTAAATTTTTGGGAAAAATTTACATTATTGCATTCCAAGATCAAAGGTTAATTGAAAGTATAACGCTTCGTAAAACATTGTTAATTTGCCCTCTTTCGCTGTAAGTTCAATGTAACTCGCGGATTTTATTCGACCCACGAGAGATAAAAGTACTTATATGGATTGATACATTTGCAGGAAATCTCTCCGTGGAGTCGTTAATATGGCCTGGTGATGCGAGATAGGTATTATCACCGGAGGGCAGCTTTAATTCTCTAGAGTTTGCCAACTTCATCCATGGGAAAACATGCTTCTAAATTTACACAACAAGAGTCTACACGCTCGACGGACCCATGTCAAAGACGCTAGTCGAGTTATGTCATGAGAGGAGTGTTTTGCTGCTAGAGTGGTTTCAATAGTTTCAAGATTCTTAAGTTACCATAACATGAATCATGTATCAAGGCTCTTCAATGATACACAACAGCGATTTATCCAACATACCGATGAATAAAGGCTCTAGATATCCTACTAATAAATGACGGCAACTGAACTACAGCCCGCTAGATTGGCGAAAATATATCCCCATGAAGCAAGCGGCATTTCTGTTTCACATTTTGAACGAACAGATGCCAGCTTCTTCATGCTGGACAGACATAAGATAAGGTATCATAGATTAGCATACTAACCATCAGAGCTCCCCTTTCTTGAGCCAGAGAAACGGCTCCCTTTGTACATGTTTACTTGAAGATGAAGTAAAGCGATTGACTAAGAATGGAGTATGTCTTTGGCGTTTCCAATATTTCGAAAATCAGGTCACCTCGCCACTAAACTCTCCAGAGCCAAAGCGGCAAGCCAAAAACGGAAATGCTGTTGATTAGAGGCGTAGTACACGATACGACCTCCTAAGTGAAATATTCAAGACACGTAAATAAGCCGACGTCGTAGCCAATCCTTCTGGCTTTTCCCTCTGCGGCTGGTCGTATTCGTTAGAAACTCTAAAAACAATCTTACAGCCCGAAGGCAACAATGCACATGCAACAACACCGCAGTAGGAAACACCAGCCACGAACTCACTCGAAATCAAATTTCATCGATGGGCTTCTCGCGGGTCATGAAATCCTTCCGTGACACATACCAATCAATTGAACGAGGTGTTTCAACCCTTTCAACCATTGGATCATAGACAATTCAACAGCGGTCCTGATAAGGAGTGTCCATGGAATCTGAAAACTTCTTGAAAGCCAGAGGTTGTGAAACAGTAAGTAAGTGTTAGAGACCAAGCGAGCCCAACAGCACACTCAATCGAGACATAAACCTCTTGACTTCGCTAGAGTTTATGACAGAGCCCAAGAAATGGGTGACGAGCTTCGCTAATCAGCTTCTTAATCAGCCTCCTTTAGTCCCAAGTCTCGAGTTTGGAATTAAGAAAACAAAGTAATGTCTGTTCAGGTGAAGATAGACAATCAACACGAAACTCTATATCCCGATTGGCTTCTAATAAAGACTGTAAATGATTGTGTCCAGAGGTTAGATCATGCGGAAAACTAAACATTCCTTAAAGTTTTCAAAGAGAACGCTTTTACATAATGTGTTTTTACAAAAAACACTGAGAATATTGAAAAGCTTTAAAATATCAAAAAGAGGCCATTTCTATTTGACATTCACGTTTTACGGCAACTGTCAAAGAGACTCGAGATTGACAGATTACGACATATGCCGAGTAATGAGATATGCGAAGAACTGAACAGCAGGGATCTGAAGGAATGAAGGGTGCTGTGCATCATGTCATGGTCACGGTGCATACATTTCACGCATGTAGTGAAGTCTTGATGAACTAATTCATCTCAAAAACATCTGTGAGACAAAACGTCGTCCCTCGAGGCAGCAAAACAGAAAGTACCCACTGTATTTAAAAAACTAGAAGAGCTATTGGCAAAAGTTTCCTGAGAAACACAAAGCCACAACGCCTTCATTTTGAAGGTCCTTCATGTACCCTGACTTTCAAAAGAACAGTTTGTGGCCATCAGTGCACAATCAAAGCCTCAGTTCTGTCAGTTCATTCACCACTGACTGTTGTCAATAGATAGTATATTTTTGGAACCGTATCACCAAAACTATGCTGCATGCGGACATGATGTCGTGTCAGCCTCCATGATTTGGCATAATTGCTTTCTGTAGACGAAGTAGATGAAGTGCTAGAGCACCAAAGCTTGAAAAACAATTTTGAGATTATTGAAAAGATTATGTGTGGCGGGCGGGAAATCAGTCCATTGCCGCAAGACCAAACACTGTGAAAAGC
>JAUJYZ010000859.1:145000-392500 GCA_033675265.1 Actinostola sp. cb2023
TTCAAACTTTTGTCTGATTAGTTGAAGTCTAATTACAATTAATCCGTAACAAGCAAAATCATAAACAACAATGATATTTCTATTTATTCTCAGTAGAATTAAACATTTGTTGACACTCAGCTACTATCCACAATGATAAGCATCAAAACTATGCATTTTTGAACATGAAGGAGCAAGAAAAATGTCAAAACAGAAAAGGATTTGACTGGTTTTTGAATACATTTTAGCAGTGCAATGCGCGCGCTGTTGCCAACACATCATCGAGCGCGCGCTTGAACTCAGTTCTAAAAATAGCTCACTCGCTAATCTGATGTATAACAGATCTATTATACAGATGGACACTTCTAGTTATGTACTTCTGGTGGAGACTGATTAACATAAAAGTCGTGATAGTACTTACAGTATATAGGCAATGACACCAATACTCCTGCGAACAAGAATACATTGTGAAAGTCACACTTGAGATTGAGTGGATGTTTTATTATATAGACAACCACTGAATTGTGAGAAATATAACATTTGTTTTTATTTTTAGCTCGGCAAAACTGGTCTGCCAGTTGAACATCTTCAACTTTCTCTTACTCGTGGTATATGATAGCCTAGTAGTAGAGTAGCCAATCAGAGCGCGCGCTTGCTCATATCCAGTGGTTGTCTATATAATAAGTAACACAAAATAAACCCCCCAAAAACGTCCTTTTTTCTTTCTTTGCTTATCAGTGTTAGCGTACAAAAGCTGTTTTTGTGATTTGTTTGTGAAATGCGCACGCTATCACACGATCGATACGCAATCGAGCGCGCTCTCGAGAGATTTTTCGCTGGCTTTTTTCACCAAAAAGATTGGATTTTCTTCATATTTTCTATACAGATATCATTCAAAAGTAGTTGTTTGTTTCCCTATTCCCTTTAGAAATACTTTTCTGTCGTTGTATAGTGTTTTTTTCTTTTTGCAATGAAAACCAAAACTGTGTTCAAAACCGGTTCTACCGGGTTACAAGCCGGGTAATACGACAATCTACAGTGGGTAATACGCTCGGATATTTGGAGGATTTTGTGCCTTTTTATGGTAAATTTACGTCACAGTCGTATAATAATGAACCATATTGACTTTTGTAACACACATTGAGAAACCGGCAAGGAGTGTTGTTTCTGTACTTACCACATATCACTAGATAGGAAAATGGGTTCGAAGGTAATGACTTCTGGCGCTGCGGGGAAAATGAACGAGAAGAAATTAAATGAAGGTGTCTGTCCAAGTAGTCATGGTGGGCGAAGGATAGAGGGAAGAGGGCTGACGGGAAACGATGGGAAAGCAAAGAGAAAAGGGAAATAAACTAATGGAGGGGAAGACTGAGAGAGTAATGGAAAAGAGGGAAGGAGAATCCTTTTAAATCTTGTCGTCCAACTGTGAGAAATAATCATGGTTGTCTTACCAACAAATTCTGGTGTTCCACAAGCAAGTTTCAGATCTTTTCCTTTCACGATAATATGAGCCATACCAAAGTCAATTAGTTTCAAATCTTCCTTGCCGTCAGGTCTAACAACACACAGCACATTCTCGGGCTGAAGAGAAATAAAACATTAGTGGTACATATATATGAGATATCCACCTTGTCTGTGTCTTGAAGCAACATTTGTTGATGTAGACGGCGAATCACTTAGGCCTAATATACGGCAAACGTTGAACTAACCATGAACATAATTCAGTCGAACCTATTAATTTTGAAATAGGTTCAAGCCAAGTCGGAAGTTACGATTCTGGAGCGACTTTGCCACAACGCACAGACGCCTTTTCAATCATAAAACGTCGTTCTAACTATGAGCCTATTTCAAAATTAATAGGTTCGATTGAATTAAGCTCATGGTTAGTTCGACGTTTGCCGTAGGCCTTACCTTCAAGTCGAGGTGGACCATACTTTTTCTGTGCATGTGCTCGACACCCTGTAGAATCTGACGCATGTAGCGGATGACCTCTTTCTCTGTTAAGTTGTCGTCTTGACAGATCTTTTCGAACAATTCTCCACCCGATACTCTAAAACACAACCATAAAAATAAAGTGTTAAAACTGTTGATTCTGCAGAATATATGCGTGTGTGCGCGCGCGCAAGTATCACGTGACTAGCACGGAAGTCACCATTTCTATGCGATATGATGTCACTCAAGCGATAGTGTTGTAAAGACATCAAAATGACTGCTTCGCTTCCTTGGTGTTGCCATGACAACTTGCAACCATTTTGTTTGCGACACGTTATTCGTACAATAAAAAAGTACCTTCGTTCGTCAATTTGAATGACACAGAATGTAAAGTAAAGTAAAATACTTTATTTAACGTCGGTAACTCGTAATAGTAATCATATACTTATAAACTTGAGACGACGGTACGCACTTTACTCCCCTCTCTCCATCAGTTCTCCTTTTTACGGGTATTTAAAGCTGAAGCTACACGGATTAGAGAGAAGTCGAAACAAGTGTGTGAGGTCACCGAGGATCGAACTGCGGACCTCTCGCTTTGTAGGCAGTGCGCATGACAACTAGGCCTCACTTGCTCCTGGTGACATTGTATCCTCTTGTATTTTAACGAAAGAACAAACAAGAACAATTATTGCGCGATACTCACAATTCCATGATGACAATCATCTCGCCTGGTCGTTCATAAGCATCGGCCAAGTAAGTTAACCTTTTACTGTGAAGATGATTCATCATCTCCATCTCACCCAGCACCTCCTTCTTGGACTCCGCAGACGTCTTAATGAACTTTGCTGCAAGAACTTCTCCTGTTTCTTTGTTCTTTACTTTCTTTACTACACCGAATTTACCCCTAATGAACAATAACAACAATAAGTACATACTAGTGGCATACTAGTGGCATACTAGTGGCATACTAGTGGCATACTAGTGGCATACTAGTGACATACTAGTGGCATACTAGTGGCATACTAGTGGCATACTTAGTAGTGGCATACTAGTGGCATACTAGTGGCATACTAGTGGCATACTAGTGGCATACTAGTGGCATACTAGTGGCATACTAGTGGCATACTAGTGGCATACTAGTGGCATACTAGTGGCATACTAGTGGCATACTAGTGGCATACTAGTGACATACTAGTGCATACTAGTGGCATACTAGTGGCATACTAGTGGCATACTAGTGGCATACTAGTGGCATACTAGTGGCATACTAGTGGCATACTAGTGGCATACTAGTGGCATACTAGTGGCATACTAGTGGCATACTAGTGGCATACTAGTGGCATACTAGTGGCATACTAGTGGCATACTAGTGGCATACTAGTGGCATACTAGTGGCATACTAGTGGCATACTAGTGGCATACTAGTGGCATACTAGTGGCATACTAGTGGCATACTAGTGGCATACTAGTGGCATACTAGTGGCATACTAGTGGCATACTAGTGGCATACTAGTGGCATACTAGTGGCATACTAGTGGCATACTAGTGGCATACTAGTGGCATACTAGTGGCATACTAGTGGCATGCTAGTGGCATGCTAGTGGCATGCTAGTGGCATGCTATAGCTAGTGGCATGCTAGTGGCATGCTAGTGACATACTAGTGACATACTAGTGGCATACTAGTGGCATACTAGTGGCATACTAGTGGCATACTAGTGGCATACTAGTGGCATACTAGTGGCATGCTAGTGGCATGCTAGTGGCATGCTAGTGGCATACTAGTGGCATACTAGTGACATACTAGTGACATACTAGTGGCATACTAGTGGCATACTAGTGACATACTAGTGACATACTAGTGGCATACTAGTGGCATACTAGTGGCATACTAGTGGCATACTAGTGGCATACTAGTGGCATACTAGTGGCATACTAGTGGCATACTAGTGGCATACTAGTGGCATACTAGTGGCATACTAGTGGCATACTAGTGGCATACTAGTGGCATACTAGTGGCATACTAGTGGCATACTAGTGGCATACTAGTGGCATACTAGTGGCATACTAGTGGCATACTAGTGGCATACTAGTGGCATACTAGTGGCATACTAGTGGCATACTAGTGGCATACTAGTGGCATACTAGTGGCATACTAGTGGCATACTAGTGGCATACTAGTGGCATACTAGTGGCATACTAGTGGCATACTAGTGGCATACTAGTGGCATACTAGTGGCATACTAGTGGCATACTAGTGGCATACTAGTGGCATACTAGTGGCATACTAGTGGCATACTAGTGGCATACTAGTGGCATACTAGTGGCATACTAGTGGCATACTAGTGGCATACTAGTGGCATACTAGTGGCATACTAGTGGCATACTAGTGGCATACTAGTGGCATACTAGTGGCATACTAGTGGCATACTAGTGGCATACTAGTGGCATACTAGTGGCATACTAGTGGCATACTAGTGGCATACTAGTGGCATACTAGTGGCATACTAGTGGCATACTAGTGGCATACTAGTGGCATACTAGTGGCATACTAGTGGCATACTAGTGGCATACTAGTGGCATATACTAGTACTAGTGGCATACTAGTGGCATACTAGTGGCATACTAGTGGCATACTAGTGGCATACTAGTGGCATACTAGTGGCATACTAGTGGCATACTAGTGGCATACTAGTGGCATACTAGTGGCATACTAGTGGCATACTAGTGGCATACTAGTGGCATACTAGTGGCATACTAGTGGCATACTAGTGACATACTAGTGGCATACTAGTGGCATACTATACTAGTGGCATACTAGTGGCATACTAGTGGCATACTAGTGGCATACTAGTGGCATACTAGTGGCATACTAGTGGCATACTAGTGGCATACTAGTGGCATACTAGTGGCATACTAGTGGCATACTAGTGGCAGACTAGTGGCAGACTAGTGGCAGACTAGTGGCATACTAGTGGCATACTAGTGGCATACTAGTGGCATACTACTAGGCATACTAGTGGCAGACTAGTGGCATACTAGTGGCATACTAGTGGCATACTAGTGGCATACTAGTGGCATACTAGTGGCATACTAGTGGCATGCTAGTGGCATGCTAGTGGCATGCTAGTGGCATGCTAGTGGCATGCTAGTGGCATGCTAGTGGCATGCTAGTGACATAGTAGTGGCAGACTAGTGGCAGACTAGTGGCAGACTAGTGACATACTAGTGACATACTAGTGACATACTAGTGACATACTAGTGACATACTAGTGGCATACTAGTGGCATACTAGTGGCATACTAGTGGCATACTAGTGGCATACTAGTGGCATACTAGTGGCATACTAGTGGCATACTAGTGGCATACTAGTGGCATACTAGTGGCATACTAGTGGCATACTAGTGGCATACTAGTGGCATACTAGTGGCATACTAGTGGCATACTAGTGGCATACTAGTGGCATACTAGTGGCATACTAGTGGCATACTAGTGGCATACTAGTGGCATACTAGTGGCATACTAGTGGCATACTAGTGGCATACTAGTGGCATACTAGTGGCATACTAGTGGCATACTAGTGGCATACTAGTGGCATACTAGTGGCATACTAGTGGCATACTAGTGGCATACTAGTGGCATACTAGTGGCATACTGTAGCATTCTACATCATAGAAAATACCACTAAAAAACAAATTTCTGCAAGGTATGATGGGAAGGAAGAGTGGAATACCACCGAATATGCAACAGCAATTCTGCTCTCTGATTGGTTGTATTTTCTATGATGTGGGATAAATAATAGTACATACATAAGAGGCACTTACTTTCCTAGTTCTTCTAACGAGTCATACTTCTGTTCAAACGTCTTGTCCGTTGCGAGGTATATTGTGTCTCCCTTAGGTAGATCGAATGTCTTCGGGTCGACATCGTCGTCATCTACGTCACACCGAACACAAACGGTAAAGTTTAATTCTATGCTATTAAATCCTCATTTCAGAAAAAGATGACGGATATTTTACCGTAACCCGGGCTTTGCGCGCATAAAACAAGATCTCCTATAAAACATAAGAACACAGAGTTTTGAAAGCGTCAAAATTTGTAAGTATTAAGGGTCGCAAAGGATTATGGTAAAACTTACGTCCGCCATCTTTTTTTGTACATATCTGATTATAAAAATAATTTCATAATTTCATTTACATGACATAACCTTAGGAATAAAAGCATTATAATTAGTTATTTAGTGCTACTTTTTCCATCGTCTGATGGAATTACCTTTCATGCATGTGAGTGTTACGAAAGAAAGTACGAGGGGTGATATTGATGTTATTGCATGCTACGTATGGTGGAAATATGCAATGGTTCTTAAATGCAATTATGCACACTGAAACGTCTGACATGTAGTCAGTAATACAGCATTCATAGTTAGCAAATCCTTCAACAATAGTTTTGGAGCTCATTTCCAACCAACTGAACACATTTCAATTCCTTTTTGTCATTCCTCTTTCTTTCCCCCCAAAAAGTGAAACAACCTTTAAGACTACACAGTGTTCCGTTTCTCTGTCAAACAACACAATAACCAAATAATGAAATGTTGTTAATATGACATATATGAATGAATGTTAGTGTCACCTGAATCTTCTACAATGAGTTTGATGAGACAAGTGTCTTGCCCTCCATCGTTAACAATGACACATTTGTACTCGTCTTCGTCCCTGAAGTGAACTTTGGTGATGGACAAGATGGAACGATCGTCTTGTGTCTCGATATGAATACGACTGTCATTCTGCAAGCGTTTAGCGCCTCTGTACCATGTAGCGGTAGGTACCGGGTTACCCGATATTAAACATTCAATTACTGCCTTACCGCCAATTTCTGCTGTTACGGCACCTGCTGGCTTGTCGACCTTGGCAGGAGCTGTAGATATTAGAAAACAGTTTGAACGTACCTTCCTACTGAAACACGGTATTTATTTAGTATTTTAGGCCAAGTGGCCTATTTTTTATCAGTTACCAATTCGAACTAATGGCCACTTCCCCACAACGACCACCTCTACACAACGGCCACCTCTACACAACAACCACTTCTACACAACGACCACCTCTACACAACGACCACCTCTACACAACAACCACCTCTACACAACAACCACTTCTACACAACGACCACCTCTACACAACGACCACCTCTACACAACGGCCACCTCTACACAACAACCAGGGTTTCTTGTCCCAGCCATCAGGAATACCGTCATTGTTATTGCAACCTCCTCATAACGGCCACCTCTACACAACGGCCACCTCTACACAACGACCACCTCCACACAACGACCACCTCCACACAACGACCACCTCCATACACAACGACCACCTCTACACAACGGCCACCTCCCCACAACGGCCACCTCTACACAACGACCACCTCCACACAACGACCACCTCCACACAACAACCACCTCACACAACGATCACCTCCACACAACCACCTCACACAACTACACAACGGCCACCTCCACACAACGACCACCTCCACACAACGACCACCTCCACACAACGACCACCTCCACACAACGACACCCTCCACAACCACAACGGCCACCTCCCCACAACGGCCACCTCTACACAACGGCCACCTCCCCACAACGGCCACCTCTACAGAACGGCCACCTCTAGTTTGCTGTTATGGAGAAGTTCCACTGTAAACTTGGAAAAATAGCAATTTGGAAGTTCAGGAGTTGTTTTTTTCATATTCAAATAAATTAGATCAAGTGGCCGATTTTTTCAAGTTGCTATTGGCTTATCCATATATGGGCATGGCTATACTGTTTCTTTAGCGCGAGCAGGGAGGTACGTCAGGATTTTTGAAACCGTGTGCAACTGGGACCAATACAAACGGCAGAGATACCACTTTGTGATCCATAGTGAATATTGATTCTCTACTAGTGCATTTACATTGATAAAAATACTGGGAAACTAAAGGCGTTTTGAGTCAGTTTTGAAGAGGACCACGTACGCAATCCCAATAGCCAATGCGAGGTATCTATATTGTGTTAACTACGATTTACGTGTGAGCCTTCCTGTTAATAATGGTAAACTGTCTGCTACTTTGAGGGAGTATTTTTTTTATTGTTGGCACAGAACAAGCTAAAGGAGTAACGTGTGACGAGTAACTGTATATACGATCATTATTCTTGATGTCTTGTTGGTGTTCCAAATGAACACATTGAACGAAACTTCTACAGTATGCCTTGAGGCTACGAAGGGTGGTATTCAAAAACTAGTCAATTATTTGTCTTCAAACGCCAGGGGCAGCTGAGTTGAGTGTTTCATAACAGTATGGTCTGCTAATCAGCCCGTGGGGGGTAGTCTTAAGCATGTTTAACGTACACAACCAAAGAGGTTGTCTCCCATAGAGTATAATGTTCAACGTTTTGCTAAACATTACTTAATCCTATAACTAACCTGCAAAAGACGTTGTTGATAAGCCAGCAGTACGAACTATTCCAAGCCGGCTATTAGTAGAACGGAAGGATTTGGCGGCAAATCGCGATATGTTTTGTTAATTACAGGGTCAGTAATGCCAACTTGAATAAATGCGATAACTGACCCCCAAGTACAAGTGTATTTACTCTGTTATACAATATAACTGTGAGTAATACTAGAATAATATTGGAAAAATAGCAATTTAGAAGTTCACGATCCGAGTCGTTTTTGCCACTAAAAAGGGAAGTGAGAAACGAAACAAAACGGAAAGAAAAGAGAAACGAAAAAATGAAAGGAAAGAATATACTGAAAAACAAGAATAGAGCATAACTAGAAGATTGTTTTCTAAAGTAGGAGTTTTGCTTGTATATAAATGCAGGTTCTTTGATTGACCTTGATAAGATAACTTAGCGCTGATCGTGAACTGAACTGCAGAATTGAACGCCTTCACACGATGACAAAACAGATCGACGTAATCCATAAAAAGACCCCAAAAATAAGTATCTCAATCTTGTGACCTCTGAATAAAGATTTCCTGACATTTTTAGCGCCCTTTATGTTGGCAGATGTAATTGAAGAAAATCCTGCACGACTGATGGCGAGGGCAGAAGAGGGTGGAATAAACCTGTTAAGTTGTTTATTCGCGCATGGTTAAGTAACTGAACCATTAGAAGGCTATTGCTAATGAATGATGGACTACAAATGCATGTCGAGAGTTAGATGGTAGATTATATCAGGTGAAGTGTTTTTTTGAAGGTACACTTGAAGCATGCTTGCCCCGCAATGTTCACATCTTATTATAGAATCACAACAAAATCAAACAAAAACACGCAGTTGAAATGATCGCAAAATGTTTCACAAGAAAACAGATTCACCAACTACATGCTTAGTCTAACTATCGCCAGACATTTATGCACTGATACAAATAGCTTGCTAAAATGCGTAGGATATAGAGCTATGGCCAAACAACTTCTCAACAAATGCTCAGATTATGGGCATGAGAGTAAGATGGATTTCTAGTTACTCACAGTCCGACATGTTGATGTGTAATTCCAAGAACAGGTCACAGATGAATCTACACTAGAAACCTTGAATGGCGATGCAGTTGTACAGGGAAAACACATAGGGTTACGCCTGTCTCAAGAGCAAAACCAAGCGTACGTATTTACAACCGAGCCTCGTTTCCAAATTGTGTCACGCAATATAGTCTCATCTCAATTGCGTTACATGTTGACAAAGATCTGGGAAACACAATTTGTCAATACCAAAGTGATTGTATAGAGATAGCTCAGACCGCGACAATCTTTGGTCTTCAGAAAAACAGTTGTTAGATGGAGTATGGGACGCGATTTATATTCCTGACTCTAGCTTTCATATTCGTTTGACTATTTTTCGATGAACGTTAACGCATAGAACAAAGGAATTTATGGCAATTAACTTTCTTGGAAATTAACATGATAATAACGCCGCGCACTTGACGAGAACCGCGAACTTGGTGAAATTCTGTCGGTTTATTTTACCAATGCAACGTTGAAAATGAGACACAGTGAAGTGACAATGGTATTTAAGTTACTCTACCATCATCCAAAACCTTATTTAGTCACAGTTTAATGAAGTTAAAACGTTGCTTTCTGCACCAACTCGGAAAACACTTGGATGACCCGCAGTTAGGTCCCTACTTCTTTGCAAGACAATGGGGGGTCAGCAGATAAACTCTGAACTTACCATCTACCGTCAGCTCTGCCACAGAATCACGTGATCCCATCCTATTTGTGGCCCTGCAAGTGTACTCTCCCTCATCTTCGATGGCACACTCGGAAATACACAGAGCATACACGTCTGGTGCTTCAAAGACAAATTTAAATCTCTGTCCTTCGATGATCTTGTCTCCATCCACAAACCAGTCTACATCGGGCGTTGGTTCTGCGCTGATGCGACACTCAAGTCTTACTGGGGTTTCGACGTTAACTTGGATATCTAGAAGTTCTTGAGTAAATTTAGGCGCAGCTGCAAAAACAGTGTTAAATCAAGGATTAGTGTTGTTATCTTAGTGTGCCTCAGTATGCACTGGCTACAACTACATTATTAGTTAAACTACATTATTAGTTAGTGGTTCAATTGTAGCTAGAACTAAGAACAAATTAACCTTTCAACTGTAGGTAAGGTATTAGTAAGGATAGATTATCATTAATTTGTTTTCAGGATGACAGACTTTTTGCAGTGCATCATTCATCAAGATTAAGAATAAAACCAGAGTGAAGAATGCAGATACCATCTTCGTTAATCACATACCAGTTTCCACTTCACATTCGAATGTTTTGGAACGGCAGTCTGATGATGTAGTGGATGTCTTATGGACGCGATTCGCCATATCTGAACATGCATGAGAACGAGGGAACGCAAAAGAACGCCAACAAAACCAAAAATGCGAAGGATTTTCAAAGTACAGATGTACATTCGAATATTGTTGTTGTTGATGGTTTTAATCAATGCATGTATTCAAAACACACCCTTGCTTTGGAATTTTTTAATCCAAGGTGTCAAAAAGCTGTACAATGGACGAATGAACTAATGACGAATATTAGCGAGGACACTGGTGGATCAGCGGAGTGGAACGCGTATACAATACATGGATTTAAAAACCAGTTTGTAATCATCTTTTGATCGTTCAATATTATGTTATGTACCTTACTTAATAGTCATATTGTAAGTGCTAATGAAATCCATAACACAGGACCCAATGTCCCATTAGTTGCTTGTAAAAGCCTGCAAAGGTTTCTTAAGCTCTTCACACATATATATATTCCTACATATATGTTTTTATTGTAATTATTGATATATGTATATACATATATTATATATGTGAAATAAAGTGATTGATTGATAACAACTAGCGACGCAGGCCAATATAAGCGCAAGCAGAAGAACTTGTGTCGTGTGAAAACGAAGCATAAGCAGTTTATAAGGCCTCTTTTGTTTGCGCCTATGCCTGCGTGGCTCATGGAAACCTTGTTTTTGAGCCAAGTTTTCACTAGACGACGCAAGCATAAGAACTTGTGTGAAAACGGACCCCACGCAAGCGTAAGCCCAAGCCGACAAGATACGTGGCAAGGTGAAAACTAGGTTAAGAATCCAAGACGTCTAGCAATACAAGTGAAGTGCGATGGTAAAGAGTCATGCTAAAAATAACAAATAAGTTAAAAATACAGATATACAGAGTGCGGCATTAACAAGAGGATTGTAATGTCAATATTAACAAAGTTTCTTTGGATATTAAAATGAATGTTCTTTTTACGGTTTCGTTATAAAGACAAATTCTGCAATAATTAGTGATGTTAGAATTAGTATAACACTGTTGAATGAGAAGAATGTATCCAGGCGGCTGCCGACAGACAGAAGTGCTGAACGGACGTGTTAAGTATTTAGAAATATGCAGCGTTAGTTTGATTGAAGGCACTCAATATAATTGGTTGAAATCGAGCTGCCGGAAGTAGTAAGTATGTACATGATGGATGAAAATACGTAAAGCAATTACGTAAAGCTATTACGTAAATATATTACGTAAATACAACGTGAATTAACAACGTTGTAGAGTATGAAACAGTACGACGCAACGTGTGGATACGATTGGATAATAAACTTCTCAGATATTCGTCTCATACTTCTTTATTTCGAATAATCTCATGCTCTTGAAATCACGAAATACAGATTTCTATGCCAGCTTGTTTCTATAAATAACCAGCATTGTCACGTGATCGACTAATTAACATAAAGCATCAAATTCTATTGAATAAAGCCTATGTTTCTATGGTAATGTGGCAAATTATTCTATCAAATAAAGGCTTTTTTCAGTGATAGTTTATATATTAATTCAATTCTAACAAGTATTTCTCTAATAATAACCGCTGGCCAGGTACTTGAGACGATTTGTTGAAGCTCTTGAGGCAGTAAGGGCAACAACAAAAAGTTCCAAAATTTATGAACTAAATTCGAGGATTTTACTTCTAAGTACTAGTGAGCGATATTCATTTTGATCTATGACATTATTCAATATGTATTCCTTTATTCCAGTAAGTCGACAACAAAAAGTTCAAAATTTGGTGGACTTATAATCTTGAGCTTAGTGATATTCACTTTAATTAATCTGATATTTTAGCTTATGGCTATTATTACTAATTGAAGTTGATTCTAAACTACTGTGTATTATTTCTAAGGCTTCTACCTACTGGAATCTATCACAATACACATCTATACAACAACTAAACAGGGACTAAAACACAGCAATTGATTGATTTTATTCGTGCATTTATCTTCTATTTTATCCAGTGCAAATACTATTTACTGCTACGTACATTCATCAGTCTCTGCTAGTCTCTTCAACTCGGGTTCAGACGTTTCTGACGATAAAGTATCCGTCGAGCGACTTCGTAGGGTTAGTTGTTGTTGTCTTTGATCATCGTCGTCGTCGACAAGCCAAGAGGCTGGCACCCAACCTTCTTTGACGTTCTTGTCATCTCCCATGGTTTGGACGAAGAAAAGATCTTTGCCCGAGCGAAGGACACGAACTGGTTCACCGCGTCCTATGACAAGTTCTTGAGTATCTCGTTCGATTGTATCGTCGTGAATGTGGTATGTTCCACCAAGTTCCACAGTCTAGAATTAGTAGTAAAAGTTAACAAAAGGGATATTGAGAAAGTACATTCTCTAGCGCCTGCCTGGGAAACAAACAAGTATGCAGACAAACAAATAAACAAAGCGACAAACAAACATATAAACATGCATACAAACCAACAAATCAACCAACAAATAAAACTGTACATCAATTCCACGTTTACGTACATCAATTCCACGTTTACGTACATCAATTCCACGTTTACGTACATCAATTCGTTTACGTACATCAATTCCACGTTTACGTACATCAATTCCACGTTTACGTACATCAATTCCACGTTTACGTACATCAATTCCACGTTTACGTACATCAATTCCACGTTTATGTACATCAATTCCACGTTTACGTACATCAATTCTACGTTTACATGACAAGTGATTACGTGTTCGTGTATTACGAGTCTATGTAACGCGATTACACTTACTATAGACGCAGGTGGTTCAGGCGAGTCAGGTGGAGTTATAGCGACGTACTGCTTCTCCACTTCTACAACGATGTCTAACATGGAGGAACTAGTAACGGTCTCCTTGAACGCCATAACAAGTGGTCCAGGTTTTTCATCGATGGTGACTTCGATCGTTCTTTGTGATGTTGTTTTGGGTGTTGTTTCTATTAAAAAACCCCGAGTTGAACGTCAAGTTATTGGTTTTGGACGCGTAAAAGCACAACATCTAAAATCACGTTTAGTCAAGGAAATCTTAGTGATAAATAGAGCTCATGTAATGTAAGTGAGATATCTTACCATCTTCTAGTTTGAGTACTTTCTTGAGGTCTTGAATCCAGGCCTGTTTTGACCACTCGGATTTAGTCTAGAAACACAATAGAACTTCTTTTAATCAATTCTTTCTCTCAATCAACACACATGAAATCAAATTACAAGTTATTTATATTAAAATACTTTAGTAATAATTGAAACCGTTGCGGAACACATTACAACATATCTATATGCTCTACGTTTTCTTTTTCTCGTATTTTTGGTAAAATATTTCTGATAGTGGGATCGGTTCTCCCTTGGTACAGTACCTCAAATGTATGAAGGACAAGGGCGTTGGCCATGGAACTACCAACCCACACCATAAAGTGCTTTGGTTCACGTTCCACTTGTTCTGTCAAACCCACGTTGGCAGTAGAAAGCTGAGGAACAAAAAAGAATTACAATATAAATACTTAGTATTTCATGCTATATACTCTTCCAAAGAGTAGAAAAGAAACGAACAGATACTCTTGTATTGTTACAATAGTCAAATAATGTTATGTGCGTTCCGCTTTTAGAAAAGCTCTTCAATAACAACAACAACAATAAATGTTCAAACAGCAAATGTTCGGTTAAAATCAGCGTCTTTGAGCTAATTTGAACTACACGCCATTGTAGTTGCCTCGGTAGCTCAGTGGGTAGAGCACCTGTCATGAAATCGGGGTGTCGTGGGTTCGAATCCCGCTCGAGGCATCTGATTTTTTCCGAACATTTGTTCTGTTTATTCCTCATTAGTTTCCATTTCTATACTTATCGTAGTTCTTTATCAACAATAACAACAAAAACGAAATGCACAGATGCCTCTGTGTTGCTACGATTTTCAGACGATCTTCTTCTATGCATTACTTTTTCGGAAGCGTATATTTATAGCCTCTCTCTTTGTTAAGAATCAAACAGTAATGTCTATAAAGGATACCTTTAGTACGTTCTTGCATATGTACTTCTTTCCTCCTTCTTTTCGTTTGGTGTTCACCAAAGCTTTCTCGAACAGGAACACGTCTCTTTCCTTGCCTTTGCCACGTGCGCGCTCTTCCCAGAATAGTACAGTTTCCTAGAGACAAGAAAGATTTTGTTTTATAGTTTTCATATCGACAAAATGCTCACTCATAATATATGGCCTTGTCGTTTCATCTTGCCAAACCATAAACAACCTTCTGTATGTAGAAGACGTCGTCATTGGGTCGTCCCGTAAACAAGAATTGGATAGTAACATGTTGAGCCTGTTGTCATGTTCATATTCGGCCCCTGTACACGACCTTCAGGGAAAACATCACGCACGCACGCCCACATATTTGCCAAAGCCTTAGTATATTGAGTAACCATGGGAAACATAAATAGTACCTGTCTTATAAGTCTGCCAAGATCTTTAAGAGGAACTTCGCCCTGTAAATACAATGAAATATTTCTTGTAATAAGTACTGTGGTTATATAAGGACATTACATTAGACTTTAAGAGGAACTTCGCCCTGTAAATACAATGAAATATTTCTTGTAATAAGTACTGTGGTTATATAAGGACATTACATTAGACTTTAAGAGGAACTTCGCCCTGTAAATACAATGAAATATTTCTTGTAATAAGTACTGTGGTTATATAAGGACATTACATTAGACTTTAAGAGGAACTTCGCCCTGTAAATACAATGAAATATTTCTTGTAATAAGTACTGTGGTTATATAAGGACATTACATTAGACTTTAAGAGGAACTTCGCCCTGTAAATACAATGAAATATTTCTTGTAATAAGTACTGTGGTTATATAAGGACATTACATTAGACTTTAAGAGGAACTTCGCCCTGTAAATACAATGAAATATTTCTTGTAATAAGTACTGTGGTTATATAAGGACATTATATTAGACTTACATTGTAATGCTCTATCGTGTGAAACTTGTGTATTCTTTCATTTGCTTGACATGGTAGATCGGACACCATCTTTAATGTCGACTAAGAAAGAACAAATAGGATTTAGTATAACGAGATTGGTGTAATGTTATATAATAATACCCCCCTCTTCACTCACTTCAAAGACTTTATGATCCATTTTGGCTCTGACTGTGTACATGATGAGCATCTAGAAACAAGAACAATGGTCACTTTCACAGAAATAGTGTAGTAATATGACTGACGATGATGATGATGACGATGATGACGATGACTAATGATATACCTACCCTAAGTAAACGCTGGTAGTCTTGTAGTCTTTGAGATGGTTTGAGAAAGTAGTCAGAGATGAAGTATCGGTCTTCAATGTCTTCTTTGAATTCCTTGAAACAGTAGCAACACGCCGGGTTAGAAAACACAGCGCAATTACAAGATACATGTGTCTGTTACTGATAGTAATTGTATTGGTCTATTCTAATCGACAGAAAAAGATGGCGGATCGATATATTTTACCACAATCCTTTGCGTGCATCCTTTGCGCATATGTTTCAAGTTCAGAACAGAGAGTTCTGAAAACGTCAAAATTTGTCCCAAGTGCATGTGAAGCCATTTGTACTGATTTAGGTTCGTAAAGGATTATGGTAAAATGCAGCCATATTTTCCTGTATAGTAGATTAGTAAGCCATAATGCACACCTGCCAAAATTCTGCAACGTCTTCGTCATCGAGAATCTCGTTAGCTGCAGGTCGGGATTGTAAGAAATCGATGTACATATTCAACTCTGATTTCTATAAAAAACGACCATCATTATTAGTAACCATACGAATATACTTGTTGCAGGGGCATGGCACCGCCACGTGTTCCCGCGATAAGTCTCCCTGGCGTTCTCACTCAATGCATTCCTACGTCTCCTACACGCATGCGCTACTTACGTGTTTTGCAAAAACGTTCGGAACTTCCTCGGGTTTGTTTACACATGCTTCGAGCTCAGGTAAAAATACACTGAAGAGAAAATGAGAGATGAATAGATAGTTAATATGAGAGAGATGAATAGATAGTTAATATGAGAGAGATGAATAGATAATTAATATGAGAGAGATGAATAGATAGTTAAGATGAGAGATGAATAGATAGTTAATACGAGAGAGATGAGTTCAACCAACAAACAGGTTTATGACCAAGACTTACGTGGAGTGGAAGTCGTAAATTTCTTGGAAATTCGCAAAAAACGTTTGTTTCTGACCAACAAGACTCTCTGGGATGTCATCGGCCTCCATCTCAACCAGGTGGTTCTGTAAGTACAGAAAAGAACACAGATTACTGATACATTCAGTGGAAGCGTTGCGAATCATGAAACTTTTAAAACGCTCTAGCTTGGATGGTCCATACCTCGGCCACAAATCGAAGGTCTGTTACATACTGGCGTTCAGTCTCAATCAACTCGCTAACGATGGACCTAAACCATCAAAATATTAAAGAATTAATAAAACTACTAAACAAAATATCATAATCAAAAGGAACCCAACTCGTGAATTACCACCCCCTCCAAAGTTGTGAGCATGCGGTGTTCTTCAGCGGTAGCGTAATGAAAGTTTACAATCGAGTGAGTGAGTGAGTGATCCCAAAATTGTCCCAATGTCATCCCTATATTATGTAATCCACGAGTTAAAAATGAGACTGATTTGGGTAAAACGTAACAAAGCTAACAAAATCACAAGATATTAACAAAATCATAAGATATAAAAAAATTAAAATTATTCAATTATTATTGATCATAGAATGAATCATATTCAACCTAATCAACGTACATTCGTCGAGAAAGAGCCTCATCTCTACCCGAAGTAGGAGTCTGTAACTGTGAAGATTCCAAATAGATCGCAGGCGCCCAGCCTACTTCCCCTGTACTGTCTAATGATACCAGCCATTTCTTCATGTCATGATTATCCAAGACCTTCATGGAATCACCTTCTCGTAGAGAAAGCTCTCCAGGTGACGTGGAAGTGTAGTTTACGACGGATATAAAGCGTTGTTGTTCATCCTGTAGGACAATAGTTATCAGATCAATATTACCATATGATTGAAGAAGTAATCCATATGTTACGATTAGGAAAGTTCTTAGTAATACTTACTGATTCTACGGAGGGAGCCTGGCCATCAGATCTAAAAAGAAAATATTGTATTTAATATTGTGGAGTAACCATAACTAAACTAAAATGTATTCTATGTAATGTCGCAGGATTTGATACTTCGTGATTTGGAGCTTTGGATATGCACTGGACCACCCCAATATTCACTTCATATTGAAGTGATTTCTAAAATAAAACAAATAAGTGTGATAGGCACTCATAGACGCTCATAGATGTAGAAAGACAAGACGAAGACTGAAATATAAGCAGAAATAATTGAGATAGAAAAACAAAGAGATGAACTTACTCGGAGCTGTCTTTTTCCAGGACGTTTGCTCTCACAAATCCTATCTCTGCACCACGTGACACTCGTCTAACCAACCAGAATTCAGGACGACTGGTATCCAGGACTTCTACTTTATCGCCTTTTTCTAAAAACTTCTTTCCAGTTTCTTCCGATTTGAAGTCGTTCGTTGCGATATACAGCTGGAGCTTGAGAACCTGTACAATAGCGATAACCAATATAATTATACGGTACATATAGAAATAGTACGGGATTGTTGTGGTTGTTGTTGTTCAGTGGTGTGTGTTACTTTGGTGCTGTTGGTGGTGCTGGTGCTTCTGCTGGTAGTGGTGGTGTTACTGTATTGTTGCATGTTGTTGGTGTAGCGGTGGTGGTGTTGGTGATGGTGGTGGTTGTGGTGTTACTGTATTGTTGTTGCATGTTGTTGTTGTTGCATGTTGTTGGTATTGGTGCTGGTGCTGTTCGGTTGGTGTCTGTTGGTGTTGTTGGTGGTGGTATTATTGTGGTGATGTTGGTAGTGGTGATGGTGCTGCTGCTTGTGGTGCTTGTGGTATTACTGTGGTGATGTTGGTAGTGGTGATGGTGCTGCTGCTTGTGGTGCTTGTGGTGCTTGTGGTATTACTGTGGTGATGGTGGTAGTGGTGATGGTGCTGCTGCTTGTGGTGCTTGTGGTATTACTGTGGTGATGTTGGTAGTGGTGATGGTGCTGCTGCTTGTGGTGCTTGTGGTATTACTGTGGTGATGTTGGTAGTGGTGATGGTGCTGCTGCTTGTGGTATTACTGTGGTGATGTTGGTAGTGGTGATGGTGCTGCTGCTGCTTGTGGTGCTTGTGGTATTACTGTGGTGATGGTGGTAGTGGTGATGGTGCTGCTGCTTGTGGTGCTTGTGGTATTACTGTGGTGATGGTGGTAGTGGTGATGGTGCTGCTGCTTGTGGTGCTTGTGGTATTACTGTGGTGCTTGTGGTAGTGGTAGTGGTGCTGCTGCTGCTGGTGGTGGTGCTGGTGCAGTTGAATGGATCAGCTACTGGTTGTCATAAAACACCAACGATGGTTTACTTACATCCTCGATTCTTGCCAACCCAGAACTTTTCCTTGCTGGTTTAGTAGCTCCATCAATTGGCTTAAACCCAGGTTCTAATTAAAACAGTACAAACAAGTTATACACTTGCAATGAAATAACTTAAAGAGTTCTTGATAAGTAGCTCTCACCTTCTACAAACAATCGTCCTACAGTTGTATCCTGCCCGGCAGCATTCTTCGCTAAACATTTATAAACTCCCGAGTCTATAAATTGTCCCTCGGTGATTAACAGCGAATGAAGATCACCTTCTTGCAAGACTTTCATGTGAGGGAACTTAGTTGGAGTGATTTTTTTGTCGTCTTTGTACCATGTCACAGTGGGTGTGGGATTACCGATAACACGTGCATCAAAACGAGCAGCGTTGCTGTTTTCAATGGAGCGGTCTTTCAACAAGGCCGTGAACACAGGAGCCTCGTCTTTGAGTCGAGGCTTTGGTGGAGCTTTCACTTCTTCTTTTGGCACGTCTTCTTCTGATTCAAGATCTAGTATAAAGTCGTTTTATTTTAGAAAAATTGAAACGAAATAGTGGATGGGGTCTTAAGGCCCAGACACACCATGTAACTTTTCTTGCAACGTTGCGCGCAACAAGGTTTTTTGGGGTGCCACACGATGCAACGTTGCGCGCAACAGTTGCAGAAGTAGAACTGGATCCTACTTCTGCAATTGTTGCGCGCAACGTTGCAAGAAAAGTTGCACCGTGTGTCCGGGTCTTTAGAGTCAGTCTTTCAGATAAATATACAGGCACAACTGAACAAGAAGTCTTACCTTCTACTAACAGCTCGGCTTGACATGATATTGAGCCGCCAGCGTTAGAAGCCACAACTCTGTAGTCTCCCTCATCGCCTAGACAAGCTTTTTTGATCAGCAGAGAGTAAAGCCCAGTGTCTGGATCACCAACGAAGGTAATTCTAGAACTTTCTACCAGATCTTTACCGTCTTTAGACCACGTGACTTTGGGTTCAGGTCTTCCCACGATCTTAACATCGAAGTGAATGGTGTCGCCTTCCAGGACTTCGCGGTTTTTGAGTTCTTGTTGGAATTCAGGTGCACATGTGCTGTCTCGGGACCGCCGTCTTACATTTCTGATGTCACTTTCGTCTGCAGACGATATCTCTGATGCAGTGTCTGTCTCCACTGTAAAATAATAGCGATATATAACAGTGTGAATACAACCATAGAATATTCCGTCCAGATTCATACTACTAAAAAAAAAACGGTTGAAAATGGTGATATTGAGGTCTTTGGACTACTATTTTTCAGAAATATCGTTAAGAAAGGAAAAATCAAGAAAGACTTTGTAGGCTGTAACTACTTACTGTCAACTAATATTTCTGCTGAACACGAGGCGATTCCATTGTCATTTAACACTACGCATTTAAAGATGCCTTCATCATCAAAGACAAAGCGTGAGATCTTCAGTGTATGGCTACTTCCTTCTGATACAGGTTGATATCGAGGCAGTGATCGAACGAGTTCGTTATCTTTAAACCATTCAACTTTCTTCACATTCTCTGGGCCTGAGATGACTTCCAATGTTACGTCATCTCCTTCAAAGACGTCTAAATCGCGTAATGGCGTCACGATAGTTGGTTTGGCGCCAGCCAATCTCTTGGATTTGCTGCTTTTCGACTTGGGAGCTTCTGTATCTGACGCACCTCCACCATCTGCTGAATCCATTGCTGGGAATCAAATACAAGAAGAGTCATCAATTATATGTTCAATACTTTGTATCTAGTGACGGTAGTGACGGAAGGACCCCTTTGAAAACCATTAATGTATAATGAATAGGGCTTTCCTAATAACACATTAGTAATCGAGATGGATAGATAGATAGATAGATAGATAGATAGATAGATAGATAGATAGACAGACAGACAGACAGACAGACAGACAGACAGACAGACATATAGATAGATAGTTGGATAGATGGATAGATAGATAGATAGATAGATAGATAGATAGATAGATAGATAGATAGATAGATAGATAGATAGATAGATAGATAGATAGATAGATAGATAGATAGATAGATAGATAGATAGATAGATAGATAGATAGATAGATAGATAGATAGATCAGATAGACAGACAGACAGACAGACAGACAGATAGATAGATCAGATGGATGGATGGATGGATGGATGGATGGATGGATGGATGGATGGATGGATGGATGGATGGATGGATGGATGGATGGATGGATGGATGGATGGATGGATGGATGGGTGGGTAGATAGATTAGATTAGATAGATAGATAGATAGATAGATAGATAGATAGATAGATAGATAGATAGATATAGATAGATAGATAGATAGATAGATAGATAGATAGATAGATAGATAGATAGATAGATAGATAGATAGATAGATAGATAGATAGATAGATAGATAGACAGACAGACAGACTGGTTTAATAAAATTACATTGCAGTCGTATAGACTGAATTGCGTAACATGAAATTACAAATATAAATAAAGTTAAATAATATATATGTTGGATAAGCCTGTAATGCTTCAGACTTACTACACATTTAATCATCATCGACGCTGAAAAAGTCACTTTTTTAAATAAGCAAATCGATATACTTACGTTCCACTGTTAGAAGGACTTCACAGTCCGTGGTTCCAGCTTTGTTAGATATCACACACATGTAAAGGCCTTCGTCTTTTTTCTCGACTGGTGAGATTTTCAAGGTACATTGTTCGCCATCAGAAGACATCTTGATTCTATTTCCGTATTTGATAGTTTGTTGGTCTTTAAACCATCTGATTGACAAGGGATGACTACCAATAGCTCTGATCTTGAAGATGGCTGTGCCACTTTCTTGGACGACCTGGGATTCGCATTGTTCGACGAACTCTGGAGTGACTTGCGAAAGACGTCTAATAGAAACATAATGAGAAGGAGAAGGAGTTAGAAAATGAACGTAATGAAAAACTCTGGGAGGAGGTTGAGAAGTGGAAGGGAATATAATGGATATGAAGTGAGAAGATCCTATCAAATCAGTGGAATAAACACTTGCCTTGAATCGAACAGTGGAACTTTCACACGCTCTATAGAAAAAAGAGAGAGCAAGAAATTGTTATTTGACGAAGTTTTGCGGTAAACACATACAATAGATTTGTTAGTGAATTTGTTATGCTGTATCACACCATTGCGTAAGAAAAGCAATTGTTGAACTAACCTTCTATTAAGACCTCGCAGTCTGAATAAGTTGTTCCAGAGGTATTAGTGGCAACAACTTTATACACGGCTTCGTCTTTTATTGTTACACCAAAGATAGTCAGGCAATGAAGGTTTCCAGCTGATATAATCGTTATACGATGATCTTCCTTTAGCTGTTTATCATCTCTAAACCAACACACCTCAGCTTTGAACTCAGGTGGAATCTTTACGTCAAGACTTAAGTTTTCACCTTCTTTGACTTGTTTGTCGGCTAACTCAGACAGAAAGGCGGGTTTTGGAAGGACAGCTTCTTTAGCAGGCTTGGTTTTGGGTTGGGGAGCCTGCGAAGGGACATCCTTTACGCTTGGTTTTGTGGCGGGTTTGGGTGGTTCTGGTTCTTGAGGCTTTGGTTCTGCAGCTTCTGATGGTTGTCTGTTCAGATATTATTGAAAGTTTCATTATAATTCTGTCTCTGATTCGTCATCAGGAACTACAAAGTAATCAAAGGTCAATATTGACATACAATACAAACAAGCGAGTGGACAATAGCATTGTCACTAGCGACGCAAGCATTTATAAGCGTAAGCGCACAAGAAAATGCACCTTTTTGTAGCTACGGCCTTCTGGGAAGGCGTAGCTACTATGCCATCGAGTGTGAAAGTAAGTATGTCCGTAAGTAATTTTCGGGTTGACTCGGATTCGTTCGGAAAATCCGATTGAAGTGAGTCGAACGAGAGCGAAGACGAGTGAAGACTAGAAAACCTTTTCCCGATGATACCAGATGTATTTTTGTTCTATTCTCGTCTTGACTGGCGTTTTGTTCGACTACATTTTGACAATATTGTCAACTCTCGTCAATTATCGACTTCTTATCGATTGCAACGTACACGTTACGTTATCTCCAAGTGCTCGATGTGTGATGTTTACGAGTGAGGTAAAGCCGACTATTGACAATGAATTTGTGCTTTTCTGCATCAGTAATCAAGCACAGCTTTCAAGCAATGTGTCCAGTGTTTTCCCGTAATTAATTGTTCAGGTTTTTTGACAATCTTTATATTTTATCCTTGTGCTTCTGCTTGTGTAAATGCTAATGCTTGCGTCGGGCCCGTGTGAAATAACGCATGTTGTTGTTTATTGCTTACCTTCCACAATAAGTTCAGCTTCACAAGAAACAGTTCCTTCATCGTTCTCTGCTACACATTTATAGATGCCAGCATCTTCACGATCGACGTCATTGATGACAAGTGAACAATCTCCTTCTTCTGTTTCTTCGATTCTAAACACCTCGCTTTCTTCGATCATTTTACCACGTGTAAACCAATCGGTGAATGGCTCAGGGTAGCCACTGATTTTCACATCAAATCGTGCTCTGCCACCTTCCTTTACGATGCAATTCTCTGCTTTTACAACAAAGAAGGGTTTCGCATCTTTCGAAAGAGGCTCTGGAGCTGTTTCAGGCTCTGGTGCAGTCTCCACAACAGGTTCCGGTTCAGATACAGGTTCTAGAGGAACTGACTCGACTTCCGGTTGGGATTCAACGACGATTTCTGGTTCGTGTTCTTTTACTTGTTCGGTTGGCTTGGACTCCACTAATAGAAAAAATAATTAAATATTTTAAGCAAAGCACGCAATAATAAACGAGAGCAGAGCAGAGCAGAGCAGAGCAGAGCAGAGCAGAGCAGAGCAGAGCAGAGCAGAGCAGAGCAGAGCAGAGCAGAGCAGAGCAGAGCAGAGCAGAGCAGAGCAGAGCAGAGCAGAGCAGAGCAGAGCAGAGCAGAGCAGAGCAGAGCAGAGCAGAGCAGAGCAGAGCAGAGCAGAGCAGAGCAGAGCAGAGCAGAGCAGAGCAGAGCAGAGCAGAGCAGAGCAGAGCAGAGCAGAGCAGCGAAGGAAGGAATAAGTACCTTTAACGTTTAGCCGTGCAGTTGTCATGTCCTTTCCACATTGGTTCACGGCCTCGCATTTGTACATTCCCTCATCATCCGCTGTACAGTTCACAACCTCCAACGTTAATTTATCTTCCACACAAGTTAACTTATATTTCTCGCCATCATCCAGAACTTGGTCTTCTCTGAACCATTGGAACGTGGGCTCGGGATGTCCGAGAAGAAGACAGACGAACTCTGCAGTGTCGTTTTCTTGGACTGTTCGATCTCTTAATTTTCGTAGAAACTCAGGGGGTTCCCCTCGAGGTCTGAGTGGCGTTGACTGGCTCACAGGTACATCAATCATCGAGAATTCTTCTGAAGGTAATTTTGGACTGTAGAATAAACAGACAAATCAGTTGTAAGTTGGTTTCCACTCCATTAAGTTGTTACACAGTTGTTACTAAACTGACCCCCCAATTGACCAACAAAACAACAAACATAAAATCTTACAGTGACATCACGGCTTCCTTTATTCTGCTTCTACGTTCGTCTGTGTCGTCTTCTGTTTCTTCGTCAGATGGAATTAATTCTGAAAGTTACATAAGTCACGGTTACAAGGACCGTTTTGAATTTTGTCACATGAAAAGGTCTCACTTTACCTGTCACAATGAGACTCGACGATGAGAAGTCTTTACCGAGTCTATTGGTAGCCAAACACTTGTATCTTCCTTGGTCTGTTAGTCTTACGTCTCGTACAACGAGAGCAACCTCTCCATCTGGGGCTTCTTCGAAGCGTAGTCTACCACCATGGAGAACCTCTTTGTCGTCTTTGTACCATTCTATGGTGGGTTTGGGGTGACCGTTGACTTTGGCGCAAAGCCTAGCCGTGCTACCAACTACAGTCACCGCGCCTCTGAGTTCGATCCCAAACCTTGGCGCAATGGCAGCTACCGATTTTTTAGGCTTGGGAAGTTCTGTCAACAAATGAGGTAAAACTCGTTATCATCACCATCCTCACCACCACTATCATCATCTCATCATCACCATAGTCATCACCACCACCACCACCACCATCATCATCTCATCATCACCATAATCATCATCACCACCACCACCATCATCATCACCACCATCATCATCATCTCATCATCATCACCACCACGTCCACTATCATCACTACCACCATCATCACTACCACCAATACCATCATCATCACCACTCTCATCGCCATCATCATCCTCATCGCCATCAAATACAGTGATACGTTGATAAGGTATCTTACCTTCAACTGTCAGCGTTGCCGTTGCTTCTGTCTCACCACCAATATTTGATACTACACATCGGTACGTCCCAGCATCGGACACTTGACAATCTCGTATAACCAGACTTTGTGTTGCTCCTACACTGCTTATCTCGTAACGTCCATAACTACCCAACGCATGGACGTCCTTATACCACAAGATGTAAGGCTTAGGATTGCTAGTAGTTCTACAGTTGAATCGAACGGACATGCCTTCAACGACGGTTCTGTCTCTCAGATTGAGAAGGATCTCGGGCTTTGGTATTTCGGGCTTTTGTTTGCTTTGCTTTGCAGCTTTGGCCCTTCAGAAATAAAAGTAAACGTTCACTTGATATTAACTATCAATATATAATAATTTATATTTATATTCTAAAAGGTTTTGCTTATGGAAATGCTGTTAATAAACCATTATTATTATTATTATTATTATTATTATTATTATTATTATTATTATATTATTATTATTATTATTATTATTTTATTTTAATTATTATTATTATTATTTTTATTATTATTTTTATTATTTTTATAAAGTTATTATTATTATTATTATTATTATTATTATTATTATTATTATTATTATTATTATTATTATTATTATTATTATTATTATTATTATTATTATTATTATTATTATTATTATTATTATTATTAAAAGGCTGAAACTTCTCTTACGCATCAACTACGTCAGTGTCACTTTCTTCTTCTTCAGTCGCGGGATCTGAGTAATGAATAAAGAGCAGTATGTAACAATGGAAACAGCAATAACAGCGGTGGCAGTAATAGCAAGCAAGCAAGCAAGCAAGCAAGCAAGCAAGCAAGCAAGCAAGCAAGCAAGCAAGCAAGCAAGCAAGCAAGCAGCAGCAGGCAGGCAGGCAGGCAGGCAGGCAGGCAGGCAGGCAGGCAGGCAGGCAGGCAGGCAGGCAGGCAGGCAGGCAGGCAGGCAGGCAGGCAGGCAGGCAGGCAGGCAGGCAGGCAGGCAGGCAGGCAGGCAGGCAGGCAGGCAGGCAGGCAGGCAGGCAGGCAGGCAGGCAGGCAGGCAGGCAGGCAGGCAGGCAGGCAGGCAGGCAGGCAGGCAGGCAGGCAGGCAGGCAAGCAAGCAAGCAAGCAAGCAAGCAAGCAAACAAGCAAGCAAGCAAGCAAGCAAGCAAGCAAGCAAGCAAACAAGCAAGCAAGCAAGCAAGCAAGCAAACAGTTAGAATACATACTATTAGATACAGCAATATGCAGAAATTCTGATCCTTTTGACTAAAATACACATATATCAAAGACCTACTTAAAACCATGGCATAGCTTCCATGATATTTTTTTCATAAAGCCTCGCTGGCAGACAACTAGAAAAAAATATCAGCGTAGCCATCCCATAATTTTAAGTAGGTTTTTGATATATATGTATTTTAGTCAAAATGATCAGAATTTCTGCATATTGCTGTAGATAGATAGAGATAGATAGATAGATATATTGTAATGTTATTTTAAAGACTAATGTACTGAATTGTTATCTTCCAAAACGTCTAAAAGAATTTGACTTTTATAGACTCTTATCTAACATAGTCAGCAATAGCGTACGTTTTACTGTGATATCAGCCGTGGCATGTTCTCGACCAGCGCTGTTTCTAGCAATGACTTTATAGTGACCACTGTCTTCTTCTGTAATATCAATTATCTTCATAGAGAACAGACCATCGTCCACTTCAAACTGATACTTATCTCCCTCAATTAGTGGTTCGTTGTCTCGATACCAGCGAACTTCGGGGGCAGGGGCTCCGGCTACTCGACACTCTAATCGTACAGATGTTCCTTCAACAGCGTCGACATCTTTAGGCTTCAATGTAAAGCGTGGTGAAAGTCCTTCGAACTCTGGCTCCATTTTGGCTGCAAAATAAATAATATGACTTTCTTAGTATAAAAAAATAAAAAAATAAAAAAATAAAAAATGAAATGAAAAACCTGACTTCAGAAGTTACAAAATGTAAAGTTATAACTTACGGACAACATTGAGATATGCAACACTCTCCACAGATCCAAACTCGTTGGTCGCTACAATCTTGTAAGGTGCGCTATCAACGACTTTCACTTGAGAGATGTTCAAAGCGTATAGATCTTCATCGTGCTCAAAGGAGAATCGCTCCCACTCGTTCGCGATGGCTATGTCGTCTTTATACCATTCAACAGCCGTCAAAGGTGTCTTGCTCATGATACGACAGGCAAACTTGGTGACGCCTCCTTCCATTACATCCCTGTTTCTCAGTACAAGGGTGATTTCAGGAGGGATTTTCTGGATGTGTGGAACACCTTCAGCATGGGTCTCGTCTGAAGTATCATCTGATATCAGTTCAATGGTTGATTCCCTATACAACATTAAGAATAACGTCAGGAAAGAAATGAAGTACACTATGTAAGTATCTCCATCATGTAATTTGCTGTATATATAGAGGACACTACATGGCCGCGCGGAAAGTTTATCCTCGGGTGTTAAATTATAGGGTTTGAGATTTCCAACATGAGAATATAAAATTACGCCCATGTAAATTTCTGAGAAATATAGGTATATTGCATCGATAATTATACAGTCGATCTCGATAAGTTTGCCAAAAATATATATACACATATAACTGTGTATTTAGTACTGTATATTTGTATATATATATTTTTGGCAAACTTATCGAGATTGACAGTATATTAAATATAAGTATACAATAAAAGGCCGAGAACGAAAAATGTTTTGAAAGTTTCAGAACGTCTTCGATCGTACAATCATCTTCAGTAACCACGTAAATATAAAATTGACAAGTTTTAGAGTCGTTTTCGTATGAGTGGGAAACCTACGGCACGAAGCAAGAAGTTACCGCGTTACGGAATCGATGGCATTATATTCAACCAATCACAGCGCGCAAAATCATTGCTCAACCAATCAGAATGCTTGATACCGTCACCGCACGGAACGAACAGTACCGAAAACGACTCTATTGTGTTCCAGTCCAAAAAGAAAGAAAGAAAACATAATTACATAATTAGCTACCTTTGTTCTCTCATTGTGGCAAAGTCCATATCTGTATCACTCACTCCAGATTCAAATCCATGAGCTGCAATGAATAATAAGATTCCCATTACTTACTTATCACATGGCATTACAGATTTGTAAACGTATTTGTGATGGATTACTTACTTTCAATAAATAATTCAGCACTACACTGAACCTTTCCTGCAGCATTACTTGCAACACATTTATATCGTCCACGATCAGACTTCATTGAGTCACGGATTACCAGTATACACGAACCATCGTCACTGAAATCAAACTCAATACGACCTCCTTCGCGAATCACTCGGTTATCCTTGTACCAGTCTATATCAGGTTCTGGTGTTCCTCTGAGTTGTACAGTTAAACGCGCAGCACTTCCTTCGACGATTTCCTGGTCTTGTAGCCGTTGGATAAACTCTGGTTTTTCAGATCCAGGAGGAACTGGATGGCGACGCAAGACGACGGTTTGAGCTAGTGGAGATATGTGTTGGTTAGAATAAACTGGGACATTGTTAGCACAGGACTAGTTATGAGGTTTGCATGGGGAAACTGATGTGCGAGATATTTTCAGTTGCGCACACCGACTAAGTTAGGCAGCATTTTCTGAGCGCTGTCTTTTGCTTAACTAAAAAATATGAAAGACATCGATATGGACCTTTCTGCCATTAGCCTGCTTTCAGGCTCTCTTACATGGGGACAATTTTGGGAAGAGGGGGGAGGGGAGGGGGAGTACGAGGGGAAGGGGAAAACATTTCGTTCCGTGCGGCGACGGTAACATGCCGTGCGGACGGTATCAAGCATTCTGATTGGTTGAGCAATGAATTTCCCCTCCCCCTCCCCTCCCCTCCCCCCTCTTCCCAAAATTGTCCCCATGTAAGAGAGCCTGAAAGCAGACTATTCTGCCATTGACTGCCTATACAAAATTTGTGATTTGGGGGGGGGGGGGGGGGGGGGGGGGGGGGGGGGGGGGGGGGGGGGGGGGGGGAATTAGTTTGCACACAATGGAAAGCATATAAAAACTTACCGTTTACAGATACTTTGAACGTTTTTCTCGTTACTCCTGCAGAGCTTGTAGCTTCACAATGATATTCCCCGGAGTCCTCAGGAACAGCCTTTGGAATTACCAACATGTATTTATTGCCCTCACTTAGAAGCTCTACTTTCTTGATCCTCTTGGCTTGTCGATTTTCTTTGAACCATTCAATCGTTGGTGCAGGCTTTCCTTTCACTTCTACAACTAGTTGGACAGGAACGCCCTCCCATATTTCGATAGGGACGTCGCCAGGTCCGCCAGTAAACGAAGGCAGCATGATCTTTTCTCTCACGTTTAACGAGGCATAACAAGATGTTTCACCAGCCTTGTTTTTAGCAACGCATAGATATTCGCCTGAATCACTGGGTCTTGAGTCACGGATGGTTATTTTATGGATCTGAGTATCGTAATCTTCTTCGATACGAACGCGTCCACTGTGAACAAGCTCCTCGCCGTCTTTGTAAAACTCAACAGTCGGTTCAGGTTTGCCTGAGACCAAGACTTTGAATGTGACCTTGTCTCCTTCTGTTACCAACGCGTCTTGCATTGACTGATCGAAGACTGGGCCGCGAACGTCTTCTTTCACGGTAAGCTTAGCGGCGGATTTTGCTCGACCCTCCTTGTTCTTCGCTACACATTCGTAAATGCCGTCCTGTTCCATTTTAGCCTTTTTGACAACAAGAGTGCACAAACTACCATCGAATTCTGTATAAATGTGATAATCTTCTTTCAAGTTTCGTCCATCTTTTAGCCATTCTACCATAGGTCGTGGTGTTGCACGTACGCGGCACTCCATTCGAGTTTCTTTGTCTACCACAACGTCGCGGTCTTGAAGGGGCTCGATGAAGAGTGGAGCAGGCTTCTTAGCTGTAACGAAAACACACGACTTGTTATTTCTACATCAATAACTTTATGAAATACTGCGCAATTTGGTTACTTACATTCTACAACCACAGTGAAGGACTTTGAAAATGTTCCAGCGGGACTTTTCGCCACGCACTTGAAGACGCCAGTGTCTTCTGCCACGAGATCATTAATTGTCAGATTGTATCGATCACGAATTGGTGACACGTTGATGCGAGCTGTTCTCCTGATCAAACTACTATCTTTATACCATTCTACATCAGGTCTTGGGTTACCCTCCACAGTGGTACTCAGCTGAAGGTTTTCACCCTCGTTTAGAGTGAACATACTTTCAGTTGTTATCGCGTTTACTTTCGGTGGAATCATCTTCTCCGTTACCGCAAGTCTTGCGCTACACTGGACTCGTCCTGCTTCGTTAGTTGCAACACATTTGTAAGTACCTCCATCTTCTAGAGTAACATCGTCGATGAGAAGTCTGCAGGTATGTTTGTCGTGTGTTTTTGATCTAAATCGACCTTCAGTTCTTATTTTCTTTCCACCTTTCATCCATTCTATCGTAGGCTCAGGATTTCCAGTAACTCGGACAACGAACTCTGCAGTCTTTCCTTCGACTGCGGATGTGTTTTGCAATCTTTCTTTGAACTCTGGTGTAACAAGTGGTTCGCTGACGATCAACTTGGCCTTTGACGAAGCGCTGCCCAGTTCATTGGCTGCAATACAAGTATACTCTCCTTGGTCACTTTCTTTTGTCTCGAGGATCGTTAACTTACACATTTCGCCATCGTAGAAGGGTCGCAGTTGAGGAGATGTGGGTACCTTTACTCCGTCTTTCAGCCATTCGATTGTGGGCTCAGGTAGTGCGCTGACCTTTCCTTCGAATTTGGCAGAGTTGCCTCCGACTACTTCAACTTTCTTTAGTTGTTTGAAGAACTCTGGAACAATACCTCGTGGCTTTTTGGCTGGAAAAAATAATGATACATTCAAATTGCAGGCGAGATTAGAATTTGTCACAAATTTAAAAGTGTTTAACTTACCTGTGACGTCGATACTGAATAATCTGTAAGAGGAACCGGTTTTATTTCTTGAAACACATTTGTAGAATCCTGAATCCTTAGTTGTAACATTGTAAATCTTTAGTGAATGCTTGTTGTTCCACGAACTCATGGATACGCGACTGCTTTCCATTACTAAAAACAAAAATGCCAAATAATGATTAAAACAACACGATTACTTATGGTATGATATTTCTCTTTTTTCTCAGAGAAAATATGCATTATCTCGCCTTCAAATAACACCTACCAAGTAACTCATCTTTGTACCACGTGATCTCAGGCACAGGTCGACCTCTGACTTCCACATCGAAATTGATGTCATCCCCTTCCCTGTACGTCATCGTAGGTTCATCGGTACCAACAAACGATGGTGCTATTACAGTTTCCAGGACTTCGAGCTCAGCACGTGTAGTAGCTTTACCAGATTCATTTCTGGCAACACATTGGTAAGTGCCTTCATCGTCTAGTGTGGTAACTGGGATGATTAAAACGAACTCATTCTCTGAATCTCCACGCGAGATTTCATGTCTTTCTCCATCTTCGATGAGTTCATCGTTATGGTACCATTTCACATTATCAACAGGACCTTTCAATCTGACAGAAAACATCGCCTCCTCTCCATCACTCACTTCGACGTCCACCAATCTTTGTTTGAACGACGGTGGGCTGACAGATGACTCAACGGTGAGATCTGCTGTGGTAAAAGTAGAACCAACTTCGTTAGTAGCGACACATCTGTATCTTCCTTCATCACTACTTGCGATCTCTGCGAAGTTGATATAGTGCATGTCTCCAGTGGTGCCTGTTCACACGTCCTCCTGACACGACGGGTATGCTATTCTTGAACCATTCAACTGTAGGTGTTGGTTCACCAGATACACGACATCTCATCTTAATCGGGCTTCCTTCGCTTGCGATAGTGGACTTCAGATGAGTTACAATTTCAGGGGGAGTTTGTCCTGGTGTCCATGTTCTCTTCGCTGTAAAGAAAAATGAGTTTCAGAACATAGTGATCTATGAAACATTTTCCTTGGTTTACGGTCACCATGATTCATCATCGTCATCCTCTTTATACAAAATGAATTATGCATGGTGACTACTTACGTTTCACAATAACCTCTACGGTTTTTGTCGCAGTTCCAGCTTTATTCTTGGCCACAACTTTGTAGATACCAATGTCGCGTTTCACCAAATTGGTAATGTTAAGGCTAAACCTGTTACCCCGGGAAGATACTTCTAGTTTCTCCGACGCAATGACTGGTAATTCATCCTTGAAGAATGTCACGTTGGGCATTGGCCTTCCACGTAGGTAAAATGTCAGATCAAGGTCGTTCCCTTCATGTGCAGTGATAGAATCGTCAATTTCTCCAATAAATGAAGGTTCGATCATGACATCAGCAAGCCGTAGCTCTGCCTTTGATATTACTTCGCCTAACTCATTGGACGCGACGCATTTGTAAAGTCCTTCATCATCGGCCTCGATGTTCTCGATAGTTAAAGAGAAACGACCTCTTCCTCCACTTTCTGGTGTAATTCTAGGTTGGGACTCGATTTGCTCGTCGTTTTTGAACCATTCAACTTGTGGTAAAGGAGAACCCGACACTCGAATGCGGAACGTTGCAGTTTCCCCGATGACACTATCGATGTGTTGAAGCTTTTCAAGGATCTGAGGTCGACCTTCTCTGTCACTTACACTTACTTCAGCTGAGGAAGAGATGGATCCATGAGCGTTTTCAATTACGCATTTGTAGACACCTTCATCGTCGTGCTTCGCGTCTTTAATCCTTAAAGTGCACACGTCTTTCTCGTATTCAGTCATAGTTCGCCAGTCAACAAATATTGGTCGGTCATCTTTGAACCATTCAAATGTTGGTTGGGGTTTTCCTGCGGTTTGGCAGACCAGCCTGATTGTGTCACCTTCAAGGAAGTCGATAGGTTGGAGTCGTTTAAGGAATTGTGGTGGTTCACCCTTTAGCTTACCAGCTATAGAAAATAAAACAAACTCATTAAACGATTTGCAGTTACCATAGATACAACGGGTTATTCCGCAAGGGTTTAATCTACTGTTACAATTATTGGCATTTAAGAAGACCCACTATGATAATACCTTACCTTCTACTTTAACCACAAACTGCCTGGATGCACTTCCCAGTTTATTTTTGGCTTCACACTTGTACGTACCAGCGTCATCAGGTTTAACACCCATGAGTTTGAGAAAATAAGTGTTTCCACGTGATCTGACATCAAGTCGCAGGTTTCCATAGGTTTGTATTCCATTTTTGTACCAAGTGACTGAAGCCTGTGGGTTCCCAAGGACTGTTAGTTTGATGGTAGCGTCTGCTTCTTGAGACAAGACAATTGGCTCTGTTTGTTCTGGTTCTTCAAATCTTGGGGCAAATTGTTTTTCCTTGACGTCGAGTTCACCACGACAAGTAGCCTTGCCTGCGCGGTTTATTGCAACACATTTGTACGCTCCAGCATCTTCCATGGAAACGCCAGTTATTCTTAGACTGTATGCGCCTCTTTCTTCATCAATGGTCATCTCATAACGTCCTTCATCAACGATCTTGGTGGTTCCACGATACCATTCTATATTTGGGGTTGGGAATCCACCAACGCGCACATCTAAGCGAGCCGTTTCACCCTCAATAACTTCTTGGGCTCGGAGCTTTGTCTTGAAATCAGGTTTGGAAGCTGTTTTGATGTCCAGTCTTGCAGATGCTGTGACCTTGCCTAGTTCATTTCGAATTACGCATTTGTAATTACCAGCATCTATGTCCATTGTTTCTTTAAATGTTAAGGTAACGACACCATTGACGATTTCAGACTGGATTCGTCTTGTTTCTTTCACAGATAAGCCGTCTTTGAACCATTCTAACTTCGGCGTCGGTCGACCAGTCACGATGCATTTCAGTTGAGCAGGCTCTCCTTCGTTGACTTCGACTGCTGTTAAGTTCTCAACGAGTTCTGGTGCGTCACCTTCAGGCTTTTTAGCTTGAAAAGACAAATTATTTTACATTATGTTACGCTTTAATAGAGTCAACTCTCTCTCTATGAATAAGTAGGACAACTCCCTTAACAAGGTGTCCGTCTTAGACAGTTAAGCTAAGCAGGGACTATACGATTCCGTCTTAGACAGTTAAGCTAAGCAGGGACTATACGATCGAGGTGTCGTGTTCGGCCTATAGAGGTGTCTGACTATAGAGAGTATATAGTACTATAGTATACAAATACATGTACTTCAAATTACCTTCTACATTGATATTGAAAGTCTTTTGGGCAACTCCTCCTTTATTACGCGCTACGCACTTGTACAGTCCACTGTCATTTGCAACAACGTCAGACATTGCCATGGTAAACGTATTTCCTTTGGAAGTGAGCTGTAACTTTGACGTCGACCATAGCAAACGTTCGTTCTTGTACCATTCGATCTCTGGTTTGGGTTTTCCAGTAACTTCGACGGTCAAGTCGTGGTTGTCACCTTCAAAGAGATTGATCTTTCCTTGTAAATCACCAACGAATTCTGGAGCGACAACATCTTCCTCAAGTCGCAAATAGGCTCTCGATGAGACTCACCGACGCTGTTTGTAGCCGTACACTTGTACTGTCCAGCGTCACTTTCTCTCGTGTTCATGATAATAAATGTGTAAAGACCGTCACCTTCATCGATAATGGAGAATCGGCCGCCTTCTTCGATCGGTTGGTTTTCGTGGAATAACTCTATCTCAGGTGTTGGTGTACCAAGCACGCGCGCCTGGAATTGAACGTCCTGGCCAATCATTCCTTCTACATTGGTCATCTTCTGGTCGAACTTCGGTCTTGTTCCTCTCTGAGTGACTGTGAGATCAGCGGTTGTTGAAGTGGTACCAAATTCGTTACGCAGAACACATTTATACACACCTTCTTCCTCTAATTTAGTGCTAAGTATTGTCAGTGTGCACTGGACGAGAGAAGTTGCTGTGAGATATCGTAGGCCTTCGCTGATTGGTTCTCCATCTCTACTCCACGTCACGGTTGGTTTTGGATGTCCAGATATCAAGCAGACGAACTTGGCTTCATCACCCTCAGTGACTTCGAGTGGCTTCATCTTGGATGTGAATCTTGGCGCTTCTCCTTCAGGTTCTGTGGCTTGAATTAAAAAAAACCGCCAATATTAGATATTATTTTAAATGAGAATCATAAGATAAGATAATTACCTCTGACTTTGACCACGAAGTTTTTAGAGTTCTTCCCAATCCTGTTCGAAGCCTCACATCTGTAGTTACCAGCATCCTCACGCTTTGCACTGAAGACAATAAGTATACTATCGTCTAGTCGACTCCTGATATCCCGTCTTGAGCTCTCCACAACCATAATTCCATCTTTGTACCACGTGATTTCAGGTTTGGGATTTCCTTTTGGACTGACTGTGAGTTTGAGTTCATCTCCCTCGTTAACGATAATCGTAGTTGTTTCGTCATCTCCTTTGAACTCTGGAATGGACTGTTTCTCTTTCACAACAAGCTCCCCTCTACAAGTACTTTTGCCAGCTTCATTTATGGCAACACATTTGTACATGGATGAGTCTTCGAGTTTACATTTATTGATGATCAGGGAGTAGGTATCGTCACCATCTTCAGCATCGAGTATTTCATATCTTGCAGTATCTAGGATCCTTGTTGAACCTTGGTACCACTCGATTTCAGGCTTGGGGTAAGACTTTACTCGTACTTCGAACCTAGCTTCTTCACCTTCGTTAGCCTCTAAGGTTTTAAGTTTCTGGATAAATTCTGGTCTTGTTGGCATGATGACAGTTAGCGTGGTAGACGATGGAACTGAGCCAAGTTCGTTGCGTACTACACACTTGTAGTATCCCGAGTCTTCGGCACGTGTTTCTCTAAGTATTAGCGAGGCAGTGGTACCATCAAACTCAGAGGTGACACGCCTGCTGTCCTTTACTGGAAGGCCATCTTTGTACCACTCAATTGTCGGTTCAGGTTTTCCACTAACTGTGCAGACAAGTTTCGCTCCTTGTCCTTCAAAGACTTCAACTGACTTCAGGTGTTCGATGATGTCAGGGGCCACACCTTTGACTTTCTTTCCTATAAAGAAATTGAAAAATTCTCATTCAGTAAAATATCCAGGTGTTCTACAGAATTTCTGCGATATAGTCAATACTCCCTAGCAGAACAACCCTCTAAACTGGACACCCATCTAGATAGATAGATAGACACCTTTATTTAAACTCAAATAAAACAGCAGGGTAGTCCAGTCAGTGGCTAGTAGCCTCTGATATCAAAAGGAGCCCTGCGACACATATACAATATACAATAAATAGATCGGGAAAAAATATATATATTACAAAAATTTGTTAACAAAATTTGCTCTTTTCTATCAGGCAGACGCTTCAGCTGTTAAACAGGACAGTAGAGCTCGTCCTAAGAGTATTTGCTACTGACAAGTTCAATAAGTCATACATAAATCGAAATTCAGTTCTAACTTACGCTGTACTTCCAGGTCAAATGATCGGCTAGCCTGTCCAACCTTGTTTTTAGCGACGCATCGATACATTCCACTATCGTCTCGAGTCAAGTCGGCGATCACAACTGTATAGCGATTTTCTTTGATTTGGATGTCTATCCTTTTGGTCTTCATGAGATTCTTGTCGTAGTGATACCACTCGATATCAGGTTGAGGCTTTCCAGTTACTTCCACACTCAGCTCCACACTTTCACCTTCTTCTTTCACGATTGGAGCCTGAACTGGGCTGACAAATTCTGGTCTGATTACTTCTTCCTCGACATCAAGTTTAGCTTTGGAAGTTGTCTCGCCCATTGTGTTGAAAGCAACGCATTGATACTTAGCTGTATCGTCTAGGGAACAGTTCACGACAAGAAGCGTGTGAACTCCATCTTCCTCGCTGATTTCATATCTTCCTCCATCTGTGATTTCCGTAGACTCTTTCATCCACTGGATTTCAGGTGCAGGGAGACCAGATACCGTGACTTGAAATTGAGCGTCCTCCCCTTCTACTACGTTAACATTCTTCATCTTTTGTTCGAATGCTGGGCGAACTCCCACTTCGTTGACAAGCAGCTGGCATGTTGACGACGATGAGCCAAAGTCATTGCTTACCACAACCTTGTAAAAGCCTTCATCTTCGATTCTGGTTTCTTTGAAGTTAAGAGAACACGTTTCTCCATCGAATTCAGCTTTGACGCGACTGTCGGTCTTGACGGTGAGACCATCTCTGGTCCACTTACAAGTTGGTTCTGGTTTTCCAGTTACTTTACAAACGAGCTTGGCTGGTTTTCCTTCCGATACTTCTACAGGTTTCAGCTTACTTGTGATCGATGGCTCCTCGCCCTTCCCTTCGCCAGCTTCCAGAAATAAAATAAAAACATTGGTCATATGAACAAACTTAAAGTATGAAATCACATCATCTTTAAACAAACCACAAACCACATGCCACCAACACGATCATATGGTTTAACCGAGTGCAAAATATTAGACGTTTGTAGTCATAAAGAATTGCAGAGCGCAACCGTTCAGGGATTGATACCCCATTCCTAAAAAAATACATGGACATTTGTACAACTGAAACAAACTGTTCTAAAAATAGATTTCTATAAGAAAGAGACTACTGACGACAAACGAGGTTACAATAAGTTATCTACCTTTGACTTTGACTTCGAAAGTCCTTGATGCAGATCCAACGACATTCCGAGCTTCACACTTGTATAGTCCCTCATCCCCGGGTTTTGCACGCAAAATAACGCAGTAGTACGTATCATGAAGTGATCTGATGTCTAATGTTATGCTATCATGTAGGGGTAATCCATCTTTGTACCATGTAACTTCAGGTTTAGGTTTTGCCTTGATGACTGTCGTAATCGAAGCTTCGCAGTTTTCGCGGACATCAATAGGCTCAGTTTCTCCTTCAAACCTTGGTGCATATTGACCTTCTTTGACAATGAGTTCGGTTCGAGAACTGGCCCTGCCTTCTTCATTGGTTGCCACACATTTGTAGTTTCCGACATCTTCCATTTTCACGTTACAAATAACCAAAGTGTAAGTATCATTCTCTTCGTCTTCGATGATCTCGTGGTTTCCATCTTCATCAATATTGATAGTACCTTTGAACCACTCCACTTCAGGTCGTGGGTAGCCCTCGATATGAACTTCAAAGCGGGCTTCCTCGCCTTCCTCAACTTCTACTGGCTCAAGTTCGCTGATGAAGTTGGGCTTAGTACGCACCTTGATTTTCAATTTAGCGGCAGTTGATGTTTCACCATGGTCGTTGCGAATTACACATTTGTAATGTCCAGCCTCGTCACCTCGTGCTTGTTTAATGGTTAAAGTGACTTTGTCATTTTCGTAATCCGACTTCACGCGCCAGCTTTCAAGTACTGGGACGTCATCCTTGAACCACTCGATGTAGGGGGTGGGTGTGCCAGTAGCTTTGCACTTTAACACGACTGTGTCTCCATCGGACACTTCGACTGGCTTCATAGGTTCTATTACTGTGGGTGCTGAACCAGGGACTGTTGAAACAAAAAAATTGCAATTACAATCTGACATTGGTATCATATGAATTGTTGCCTTGGTTATAATCAAAAAATACAACAGCATAGTTATAACTTAAGCTGAAAATGTGGTAGTTGTAGTCAGGCATAACGAAAAAACTGGAGAACTATGTTGTCACTGACTAGAATTTATTATGGACGTTTCGGTTGTGATACTACAACCTTCCTCAGCAGCGATGATATGGTAGGCTAAGATAATGTTTAAATCACTTCAACAAACTGTTATAACTTACTTTTAACTTCGATGTCTGGCAATGAGGGTGCAGCTTCTGTTTCATCAACTGTTTCAGGAGCAACAATTTCTTCCTCGCGGAGTTCGAGCTTGGCTTTGCAAGAAACTTCTCCATCTTCATTGAACACAACACACTTGTATCTTCCTACGTCGTCAGGCTGCACGTCTTCGATTATAAGCTGGAACAAGCCGCTGTTATCTTCGTCATCTATGATCATAATCCTACCGGAGTCCTCAAGTATTTGCTCGCCTTTGAACCAATCGACTTCCGCAGGCAACGATACACGGATTTTAAAGACTGCTTCTTGACCAATGTTTATTTTCACGTTGACAAGTTTCTCTATAATACGTGGTCCTTCTCCAAGTTCTTTCTCGTTCACCACAAGATCCGCGATCGTTGAAGCAGAACCCATTTCATTTCGTACCACACATTTGTAAGAGCCTTCATCTTGGACAGTCGATTCCTTGATGGTTAGAATAGTCGATGTTGCACTGTATTCTATTGTGACGCGATCATCAGGTTTCACATTCACACCATCCTTGAACCACTCACACGTCGGTTCTGGAGTACCAGTGAATTTGCAAGTCAATTTAGCTTCTTCGCCTTCTGTTACTTCCAAAGGAGCAAGTCTAGAGGTGAGTACTGGTGCTTGGCCAGTAGGCTTTTGTTCTATAAACGGAGACATTTACAACGGTTAATAACATCTAAACAACCTTCAATTGCTGCATGTGTAATTTTAGTATATAAGAAATAACGAAAAAATGTCTCAGTTTGATTGCCATTTTTTACTGAATATCTTCTCGTTATTTCTTTTATACTAAAATTGTATGCCCAAATCAACATTTTCAATGTGTAGTTTTGTTTGTAATCATATCTATCGAAACTCTTATTTCGCTTGTGCAAAAACATTAATGTGGAGGGTGGAGGACTGATAATAAAAATGAATGGACCCCGGAATGGATGGATGGAACATTTTGAAAAGGTAGCTCACCTCCAATTCTGACGGTGAAGGATCTGGAAGCACTTCCATGCCCGTTGCTTGCTTCGCATTTATAGATGCCACTGTCTTCTGGTTTTGCAAGAAGAATCGTGAATGAGTGGTTTTCACCACGAGATCTAACTTCAGTGTTCAAGGCTACTCCAACGGGTTTTCCATCTTTGTACCAGTTGACTTCTGGCTTAGGTTTGCCTTTGACAGTTACGTTAATGTTGACTTCTTGATTGATATCCACAGTTATTGGCTTATCATCACCACCTACAAATTTAGGCGCGAATTCCCTTTCCTTGACGGTCAACTCGCTGCGAGAAGTACTCTTTCCAGCGTCGTTTGAAGCTACACACTTGTATGCTCCACTATCGTCAAGTTCAGTGACATTGATCACCAGTGAGTACATACTGCCATCGTCTGTCAACACGTATCTTCCTTCGCTGACTATCTTCGTCGTTCCGCAGTACCATTCGATTTCTGGCTTGGGAAATCCTTCGACTTGAACTTCAAATCTTGTCTCGCTACCTTCAACGACATCGACTGGAACTAACTTTTTCTTGAAAACTGGTTTCTCGGGAACAAGAACAGTTAGTTTACATGATGTAGACGTCGAACCATGTTCATTAGTTACTCTACACTTGTATTCACCAGACTCATCCGAACGTATTTGTTTGAGGGTCAAAGTTGCAACATCACCGTCCAATTTCCCTTTAACTCTGTAGCTTTCTCTGACGCGGATATTGTTCTTTTGCCATTCGACTGTTGGAGTAGGAGTTCCTGAGACCTTGCAAACCAAGGCAGTGTCATCTCCTTCCATTACCTCTACAGATTTAAGTGGCTCCAATATTTCAGGTCCTACACTGGGTTTTAGATCTGAAATTGAAATGAATTTTCATTACTCACGGAAATGCATGATAGCTTTCTCATTTTATTCTCCTCCTTAAAGTGTATATGACACGAATTTTTTTCTTTTGAAAATCGATTACATATGAAGTGAATGGTGGGCTGTTTCAGTATTTTGTGATTTGAGCTTCGTGTTGGCGAATTATAAAGGATTGAAATCGTGATATGCTAATTCAGTGACGTCAGAGTGGGTTTTGCCGTAACTCATTTATATTTTTCCAAGCAGCACTCTTTTCTGAAATAGAAAAACAAAATTAACACCATGTATATACATTGTAGAAAACTTTTTGCCAGATTAAAAAAATGTCAATAATTTGCACAATGGCCCTTTTGTATAATAAATTAAACCCACTCTGACGTCACCGAATTAGCATATCACGATTTCAATCCTTTATAACTCGTAAATGCGAAGCTCAAATCACAAAATACTGAAACAGCCCACTATTCACATCATATGTAATCGATTTTCAAAAGAAAAAAATTCGTGTCATACACTTTAATTTTATTTATCAATACAAAAAAACTTGTAATATTATGTAAAGTGCAAATAAAGTATTCTTCTTCTTTCTCAACCGTGAGAAGAGAATACAGAACTAAATATTGCACAATCCTTTGTCCCTTCTTTCTCTTCCTCCGCTCCTTACTTCAATGGATCAACTGAACAAACAATCAATTCTACAAGTGATTACCTTCAAGGGGAGCTGCTTCGGCTTCCTCAGCGAGTGTTGGTAGTACCGACTCTTCTTGTATTCGTAGACGTGCTTTGGAAGACACTTCCCCAGATTGGTTGAACAAAACACACTTATATGTACCCACGTCTTCTGGTCGAACATCGTCAATTTCAAGAGAGAATACACCTTCTTGTTCATTATCGACAATCATAAATCGACCAGAATCTTGGATAGGTTTCTCATCTTTATACCAGTCGACCTCAGCGGTGCCTGACACTCGAACTTTGAAGACAGCTTCTTCTCCAAAAACAGCAAAAACATCCTTGAGTTTCTCTTCTATGCAAGGTCCTTCACCTTTTTCATTGACCAGTACTTCTGCAGACGTCGTTACTGAACCAAGGTCATTTCTAACAACACATTTGTATAGACCTTCGTCTTCAAGAGTTGATTCCCGGATAGTAATAGTTGCTGAGGTATCCGTTGTTTTGATTCTGACACGTCCATCTGATTTCAAGGTTAAACCATCCTTAGTCCACTCAGACGTTGGCACGGGTTTTCCAGAATACTCACATACAAGAACAACTTCTTCTCCTTCTGTTGTTTCAACTGGTTTCAACTTGGAGGTAACAATAGGCGGTTCCCCTTTGGGTCCTTTAGCTATAATATAAACAACTAATATTAAGATGGATGAAGATTGAGATATGTAATACACAGATACATACATAGAGTCGTTTTCGTATGAGTGGGAAACCTACGGTACGGTGTTACGGTCACGGTACGGAATCAAAGACATCTATTCAACCAATCACAGCGCGCGAAATCATTGCTCAACAATCAGAATGCTTGGACACGACACAGTCAATGCATGGCACGGTCATCGCACGGCACGAACCGTGCAGTACCGTAACTACTTTCCACTCATACGAAAACGACTCTATCTGTATTATGGTAGGACTGGGAGTAAGGAATCTTACTTCTCAAACGTAATTACACTTACCTCTAACTTGTACATTAATCGTCTCAGAGGTCTGACCAATTCTGTTGCTTGCAACGCACTTATAAGTCCCAGAGTCATCCAAAGTTGAGCTTAAAATCACCACTTGATGCGAATCCCCACGTTTTTTGATGTCTCTCTTTGATGTTTCAAGAATCATTCGTTCATCTTTGAACCAATCTATCTCGGGTTTAGGATTACCTTTCACGATGGCCTCAAAGCTGATTTCATCTCCCTCTGTGACTATTATAGGACCTTCCACTGGTACCTGGATCTCTGGGGCAAACTGTCTCTCCTTGACATCCAGCTCAGCCCTTGATGTTGCTTTCCCAGCATCGTTGACAGCAATGCACTTGTATGAACCAGAATCAAGAAGCCGTAAGTCACTGATGAGAAGGGAGCAACAGTTCTCTTTTTCATCGTCAATGATTTGGAACCTTCTGTCTTCTATGATCTTGGTTGAACCAAAGAACCATTCAATGTCAGGTTTGGGAAATCCTTCAACTTGGACATCAAAACGAGCTTCTCCTCCTTCGACAGTTGACACTGGCTTCATCTTTACCTTAAACTCGGGTCGTTTTGGAACGATGATTTTTAACTTGCAGTTTGATTCAGTTTTACCCAAGTCATTCTTTATAACGCACTTGTACTCTCCACTATCGTCATCACGGGTCTGTTTAATGGTCAGAGAAGCAACTCCATCTTCAAACGTAGGTTTTACTCTCCGGCTGTCTTTGATACGGAATCCATCTTTCATCCACTCTACCGTAGGGGTAGGTTTACCAGACACTGTGATCTTTAATGTTGCATTTTCTCCCTCGTTGACTTCAACAGAACGCAATCCTTCAATGATTTCTGGAGCGGTTCCTTTGGGTTTCTTTCCTACAATAAATAGAAGTCGAAAATACATTAAAAATCTAGTAGTTGAAGAAACGCCTTGTAAGTAACAATAACACTCAATTAATCCAGCAATTAATCAACCGACCAACTAATCACTCACTCACTCACTCAATCAAACAAACAAACAATACTTACGTTCGACAATGAGTTTGAACGTCTTCTCGGCAGATCCCGCTTTGCTTCGAGCAACACATTTGTACACACCACTGTCATCTTGAGTTACATCAACTATTACCAGAGTGAACTTATTCTCTTTCGATTTGATGTCCAACCTGCTTGATTTTCTTATTGGTTTATCATCTTTATACCACTCGATGTCAGGTAGAGGTTTTCCTTTGACTTGGGTGGTTATGTCAACCGTATCACCTTCAGTTACTGTGATGGGACCTTTTGTATCATCAACAAACTCTGGTGCTTCGAGCTCTTCTTTAAGACTGAGAGATGCTGTTGCTTCGAGTTCACCTTCATCGTTGAAAGCTACACATTTGTACGTTCCAACATCTTCCGGTTCAACTTTATCAACGACTAACGAATGCAGTCCGTTTTCCTCGTCAATTATCACGAAACGTCCAGCATCTTCCAATTGCTTTCCATCTTTGAACCAATCCACTTTGGGTGTTGGCTTTCCTTGAATGCGGACATCGAATTTCGCTTCATCTCCCAAAGTCGCTATAACGTTTTTCATGACTTCTGTGAATTCTGGTTCTGTGTGTTTCTCCTCAACTAATAATTCAGCTCTTGAAGACACTTTTCCAAAGTCGTTAGTTGCAACACACTCATACAAGGCTTCGTCGTCGAGAGTTACCTCTTTAAAGCGAAGGATGCTGGTCAATCCATCATAATCAGAGTTAACGCGACGGTCCGTTTGCAATTCCTTCCCATCTTTCATCCATTTGATTGTAGGTTCAGGCTTTCCGGTTACTTCACAGACGAGCTTAGTTTCTTGACCCTCTGTAACTTGTACAGGCTTCATCTCTGATGTTAGCACTGGGGCGGTTCCTTTTGGACCTTAAACAATCAAGATACGTTAATTAGTAACAGTCCCATCTTAACAAATGAAATACCACAAATGTTTAAACAAACGAAAACTCACAGACAAATGTAACTCAAAGAATTGTTAAAGTAGGAAATATTACATTAGAATCAGTACAATATCCAAAATGGACATAAACCATTAAAGGATGTCAACGAAGGAGGAAAATGGAGCATTCCTATAGAGAATGAAATATTATTTGAATTATATAGCGGCGGTAAGATCCAGCGCTAGAGTTAGTATGATTTCAGTAGAAAGTTAAGGCAATTAGCGAAGGTTAGTTGAAGATTGTAGCTGTAATCTAGCATAACCAGTAATGGAATAGCAAGTCGTCTTGAATCAGTATGAAGGCTTGTTAGTAGTTAGCATCCAATCAATGGCGAAGTGTTTCAAACCTTTTACTTGCACGTCGAATGTCTTCGATGCTTTGCCAAGTTTACTGCTCGCCTCACACTTGTACGTTCCTTGGTCTTCAGGTTTGGCGCTAAGGATTACAATGTAGTGCGAGTCACCACGTGATCGAATATCCAATCGTGTGCTGTCCTTTAGTGGCTTGCCGTCTTTGTGCCATTTCACTTCCGGTTTTGGCTTTCCTTTTATGGTGACCTTGATATTCACTTCGTCGTTTTGGTTCACGATGATTGGCCCTTGTTGGTCTGATTCAATTTCTGGAGCAAACTGTCGTTCTTTTACAGTCAGGTCAGCGCGAGTCGTAGCTTTACCTGCTTCGTTGGTGGCAACACATTTGTACGACCCAGAATCATCACGGTTCAAGTCAACAATAATTAGAGTGTACTTGCCATCGTCAGTTTCTTCAAACGAATACCTTCCTTCATCAACGATCTTGGTAGATCCTCTGTACCACTCTACTTCGGGTCTGGGTTCACCTTTGAGTTTTATTTCAAACCGTGTCTCTCCACCTTCGACTGCTTCAGTAGGCTTCAGTTTTACAGTAAAGTCTGGTTTAATTGGTACTTTGACGGTTAGTTTGCATTTAGATGATGCTGAACCCATATCATTACGAACAACACATTTATATTCTCCTTGGTCGTTGGCTTGTGTGGAATTAATAATGAGTCGTGCCACATCACTGGATACCTCACTCTTGATTCGCCTACTTTCCTTGACGCGGATAGTACCTTTGAACCATTCTATAACTGGTGTAGGGGTACCAGAGACTTTGCACTCGAGGATGGCATTGTCGCCTTCAGAAACTTCAACGGGCTGCAAAGGTTCGACGACAGTAGGGGCCACGCCTTTTGGCTTTTTAGCTGTAAGAAAGAAAGAAATCTAACGTTATAATCAACTTCAAATTTCAGAAACAATATTTCTTTGACTAGAACTACAGCTCTGAAAGTATAGGTTCGTCCTAAAGATCGCTTACCACAGAATGTGGACGTTTGGGCTGATTTCATATTAAAAGTGATATTTCATTGGCTTATAATGTTACTTACATTCAACAATCACTTCGAACTTCTTCTCAGCCACACCAGCTTTACTTCGTGCGACGCACTTATACTTTCCAGTGTCTTGTTGAGTTACATTCACGACAATAAGCTTGAATCGATTTCCATCAGTTGATGTTTCCACATTTTTAGACTCTTTGATTGGCTTGTCGTCTTTGGACCATTCAATCTCTGGCAGTGGCTTTCCGAACACCTCCGCATTCAACTCGAAAGTGTCTCCTTCAGTGACAGTGATGGGGCTCTCGGCGTCTTTGTCGAATTGAGGAGCAGTGGAGTCATCTTCGACGATAAGATTTGCACTTGTTTCAACTTCGCCAGTTTCGTTCATGACAATACATTTGTACAGACCAGCATCTTCAGGTTTGATGTCATCAATGACGAGTGAAAATTGCCCTTCGGCTTCTTCCTCATCGACCAGGAGATAGCGACCAGTATCTTCTATCACCTTGTCGTCTCTCAACCATTCTACTTCTGGTTTTGGAGATCCAGAAACGAGGACGTCAAACTTTGCCTCTTTTCCAATGACAGCCTTTATATCCTTCATTTTCTCCTCGATGACAACGTTTATCTTCTGTTCATCGACAAGAATTTCAGCACTTGTGGACACCGTTCCGAATTCGTTGGTTGCTACACACTTGTACAAACCTTCGTCATCCAGTACAGTTTTCTTTATGGTCAGCGTACTCTCGCTGCCATCGTAGTGGAATTTCACGCGGTCATCAGGCTTTACTGTCTGGTCATCTTTAAACCATTCAACTGTAGGTTCGGGTTTGCCAGACACCTTGCAAGAAAGCTTTGCGTCTTTGCTTTCGACTGTTTCTACAGGTTTCATTTCAGAATCTAGCGCAGGAGCGTTTCCTTTTGGAGCTTTAAGAATAATTTCAAAAAATAAATTGAATTCTACGTTTTTGAAAGATCAAATACACTAAATAAAAACACACAATAAATGACATATACATAGAGGTATAACTGATATTACCTTTCACTTGTACGTCGAATGTCTTCGATGCTTTGCCAAGTTTACTGCTCGCCTCACACTTGTACGTTCCTTGGTCTTCAGGTTTGGCGCTAAGGATTACAATGTAGTGCGAGTCGCCACGTGATCGGATATCCAATCTAGTAGTGTCTCTCAGTGGCTTGCTGTCTTTGTACCATTTCACTTCCGGTTTTGGCTTTCCTTTTATGGTGACCTTGATGGTTACTTCGTCGTTTTGGTCCACGATGATTGGCCCTTGTTGGTCTGATTCAATGTCTGGAGCAAACTGTCGCTCCTTGACATCCAAGTCACTACGAGTCGTCGCCTTTCCTATTTCGTTGATGGCAACACATTTGTACGACCCAGAATCATCACGGTTCAAGTCAACAATAATTAGAGTGTACTTGCCATCGTCAGTTTCTTCAAACGAATGCCTTCCTTCATCAACGATCTTGGTAGTTCCTCTGTACCACTCTACTACGGGTCTGGGTTCACCTTTGATTTTCACCTCAAATCGTGCTTCTCCTCCTTCAACTGCTTCAGTAGACTTGAGTTTTAATGTGAAGTCTGGTCTTACAGGAACACGAACGTTAACCTTGGCCTTAGTGGATGATGAACCGAGATCATTTCGAACAACGCACTTGTATTCTCCTTTGTCGCTTGCTTTAGTTTGTTTTATTGTTAGCCTAGCAACATCGTCTTTGAATTCCATCTTCACAATACGGCTTTCTTTTACTTTGACGTTGTCTTTCAGCCATTCAACTGATGGAGTCGGTGTTCCAGAAACTTTGCTTTCGAGACAGAGAGCATCTCCTTCAGTCACTTCTACGGGCTTTAGTGGTTCCAACACCTCAGGCGCTACTTCACGGGGTTTATCTATCACAAAAAGGTCGTAAAAAGTTTAGGCACAGAAGTACAAGAAAACATTGGTAATAACAAGAGGGTATTTGGTGAATTAGGTTTTTACATCATCGTCATCATCACCATCATCATTGTCGTCGTCAACAACAACAGCTACGATGATGACACTAATTTATGCACAGGTGATGGATACAGGGCACACCGGCGTGTACTACCACATGTCCCCAATTAGTGGAGCACTCGTGCTCTGCTAAAAGACTTCGACATTCAAATAAAAGTGTTTTTTATACCTTCGACTTCTTTCAGAGCAATAGGTGTAGTTCCAACCTCTTCTATGAGTTCAGGTGTTAATCCATTTTCTTCAAATTTCAGCTGCGCTCTGGATGATGTCTCGCCGAAGTCATTGATCGCTACGCATTCATATTCTCCAGCATCCTCCGGTTGGATATCATCGATGACAAGCGAGAACATCCCAGGACCTTCATCGTCAACAAATATAAATCTGCCTTTGTCTTCGATCACTTTATCGTCTTTAATCCATTCGATGTCAACATCACCTTCAATAACCACGTCAAACTTGGCTTCTTTACCAGGTGCACCTGCAACGTTCTGTAGTTGCTGTTTGAAGACAGGTTTTTGGTCGGTTTCCTCGATGACTGGAGCTTTTTCAGTTGGAACTGAAATGACGTTGTGGATTTAAAATCAGTGTCTACTTACTTTGATTAACTCACTGGTAAATGTATGGAAACATTTGGGTGATGTAGCACTTTCAAAGGTCAACTTTGAAAACACTACATAACCTATTACAAGCAACATACAACACATTTACACCATGGAACATACACACAACCAACTTCGTCCACGTGGCACGTGTACTTACCTCATTCTCATGACTCCACGTCATATCTTACCTGGCGCAGCATTATTGACTGACCTGTTGGTAATGTACAACTTACACTGATAATATTATAAGTACAGTATTCATTTATTCTAGCAACAACAGGTATCCCAATATAAAGACTACGTTGTCTATCGATTCATGAAGCGTTGTTGAATCCTACACTACAGGTATCCCAATATAAAGACCGTGCGTAGTCTATCGATTAATGAATCCTACACCACAGGTATCCCAATATAAAGACCGTGCGTAGTCTATCGATTAATGAATCCTACACCACAGGTATCCCAATATAAAGACCGTGCGTAGTATATCGATTAATGAATCCTACATCACAGGTATCCCAATATAAAGACCGTGCGTAGTGTATCGATTAATGAATCCTACACCACAGGTATCCCATATACGATAATTTGTAATGTTCGTCGTAGTGACGTACAAAGGGACGGGTTGCTGATTGGTCTAATCCAGGGATAGAATATAAGGTATGAATAAAAGCTTTCATTAAGGTTTAATCATGGGTTGGCGCTAAACCCGAACCAGTCCTTTATATATCCGATTTTAAAAAAAACACAGGTATCCCAAGATATATATGTGGTAACATCTTCCATTTTTGGTGAATTGAAATATATTGATATATTCCGTATTTTATATAAAAACGACGTGCAAACGCTTTAGGGAAAAAAACCAATCAACTTCGCTATTGTTTCCCAACCTATTTGCTGCGTTTGTTCAAAACCTTTCTACAAGAAGAAAGGTATGCACGAAAGAAATCCAACGAAAACAAGGACAAAACCACACATTACCGCTCCTTCACACTTTACTACAACAAAACATGTTTATTAATGATTATTACAGCAATTTAAATCAATGCTTTATGAGAGCTAAGCCTAAAAGGTTGCAAAGATTCATTTCATTAGAATCACAAAACGAATCATTAAACTACAAAAAAAGAAGAAAATCATGGAGTATATTTACTCTAGCTTTGTCGCAAAATAATCGATTTGCAATCATGTCCGTTATATGCCCATTCTCTCTAACTCTAATCATTCTACAGATAAAATTCTATTCACGTCAAAACCGGATTATTCCACTTTCAGTGTCAAAGTCCTAAATGATTTTCCGATGCGATTTTTTGCTTCACAAACGTACGTTCCACTGTCTTCTGGAGTCAAACCGTAGATGTTGAGGTACCGGACGTCACCACGTGATCGGGTATCCCTACGAGAACTGTCACCCAGCATCGTACCATGTTGGTACCAAACGACAACAGGCTTGGGGTTTCCTTTAACGGTGAATGTAAATGTCAGGTTCTCGCCTTCCTGCGCTGTCGTAGAGATGTCTTGTTCTTCTTCAACAAACTCGGGTGCATATTGCCTCTCGCCGACGCTGAGGCTCACAATAGACGTGGTCTCGCCGCATTCGTTGGAGGCAACACATTCGTACAGACCACTATCATCAGCGTGAACATCATAGATGACAAGTGAGTGGAGACCAGTCCTTTCACCCTCGAAGATTTGGTATCTCTCACCTTCAACGATCTTTCTGGTTCCTCGGTACCAGTCCACTTGCGGCTTCGGGTATCCAGTGGTGAAGAAATCGAACTGGACTTCATCACCGTCAACAGCTTCGACTTTGTTCAACCTCTCGCTAATTTCTGGTTTAGCAAATCCTTCGCTGACCGACAGACTGGCTTCCGATGTTGCTGATCCAAGGTCGTTTCGAATGACGCACTTGTAGCGTCCTACGTCTTCATTCTTGGTATGTCTGACAAGTAAGATTACAACTCGTCCATCGAAGTAGGTGGTACATCGATAATCTCTTGATATTAGTTGGTCATCTTTAAACCACTCAACCATTGGTACTGGAACGGCGCGTATTTCACCAACAAACCTGGTAGTATCGCCGTCGATCATTTGCATGGGCGAAAGCTCGACTGTGAAATACGGTTTGATCCACTGATCTTTGGACGCACGAACTGATTGCAAACAGAATTACACAAGTTAATCGTTTTGGAACGAGTGAATGTGACAGCGTTTTGAAGATCCAGCGAACCGAGTATATGTTATGGCAAAATGAGAGTGCTGCGAAATGGACCAATGAACGTAAAGGTGACGCGGATTTTGAGTGATCGAAATGAAAACAACGGAACAACTTGGTCAAACAAAAGTATGTTGGTCGTCACTGAGACGTCCGATGATGGTTCAAAGTATAAACGAAGGGTGTCGGAATGTAAGAAGAACAAATGGAAACACTATTATGAAACTTGTAAACAACCACAAAAATTGAATGAACATAAAATAAAATGCAGAGTACGGAAAAACTGGTGTCGAAAACAAAAAGTTGAAAAAAAAAATAATAATGATGAAACAGAAAAAGCGGATGGAAAAACAAATGGAAAAACTAATATGAAACTTATGAACAACAACAAAAACTGAATGAAAACATAAAATACAGAGTACGGAAAAACTGGTGTCGAAAACAAAAAGTTGAAACAAAAAAATGAAATAATGAAACAGAAAGCGGATGGAAAAACAAATGGAAAAACTAATATGAAACTTATGAACAACAACAAAAATTTAATGAAAACATAAAATACAGAGTACGGAAAAACTGGTGTCGAAAACAAAAAGTTGAAACAAAAATAAGAAATAATGAAACAGAAAGCGGATGGAAAAACAAATGGAAAAACAAATATGAAACTAATATGAAACTTCTGAACAACAACAAAAATTTAATGAAAACATAAAATACAGAGTACGGAAAAACTGGTGTCGAAAACAAAAAGTTGAAACCAAACAAAATGAAATGATGAAACAGAAAGCGGATGATTTGTTGAGCGGCATAATGCTGACGAGAACGAAGAACGACAGTTCGAGAACGATGAATTTAGGAATCTTCGATGTTAAGAATTCCTCTGCGAAAATGACGTTGAGTTATGATATTTTGATGATGCATGATTCCACCCTGCAAGAAAAGCAATCAAGAAAGTCATACCTGCTATCCGCACATCATATAATTTGGTCGCCATTCCAAGGTTATTGGTAGCCTCGCATTTATAGATACCACAGTCCTCCACTGAACCCTTATTGATCACAAGGAAATGAGTATCGCCAATTGACTGCATTTCAATCTGCTTCGACTCGGACAAGAGTTGGTCTTCCTTATACCATCTGATGCTAGGCCTTGGTTTGCCTTTGACCACTGCAACTATCTCTACTCGGTATCCCTCTGAAGCAACAACAGGTTCAGTTCCTTCGCCATCGATGAAATAAGGTGCAGATTGTCTCTGTTCTTCGGTGACCTCAAGGTAGCCAAGGAAAGTCGTCTTGCCAGCTTTGTTGGACGCAACACATTTGTATGTTCCCACATCGTCAAATCGTACATTAGATATCACCAAGGAGTACGCTCCATCAGACTTTGTCACAGAGTATCGTCCTCTAGTGGAGATCTTTAGGTTGTCTCTGTACCATACAATTTGATCAGGCATCGCGAATTCTTTAAATTGGACATCAAATCGAGCTTCCTCGCCGACTGTAACTACAAGCTCTTTCATTTTTTCCAGCATCAATGGTCTTGAAAGCATTTTGTTGACGGTCAGGTACGCTTTACTTTCCGAGTGTCCAAGGTCGTTGCGCACTGAGCACGTGTAGTTTCCAGAATCATCTAGTCGTGCAGCCTTGATAACCAACAGATGAACCTCGCCAATCGATTCAGTTCCAACACGACGAGACAACTCTAGTGGTTGGTCGTCCTTAAACCATTGAGCTTTTGGCCTTGGTTTACCAGAACTTCTACAAATAAGCATAACATCGTCGCACTCGGTAACTTGTAGTGGCGATAGGTGGGAACGAATCGATGGCGCTTCGGCACTTGGTTTAGACTCTAAAATAAACAAAAATCGGTGTCATTTTTCAATGGATAAATAAAGCACTACGAATGCGTATTTATTTAAATAAAAAGAATCAAGGAATACTCTCATCAAAAGCAAGTCAATCACCTTCAATTTTCACGTCAAATGTTTTTGACAAGGAGCCTAGAGGATTTTTCACTTCACATTTGTAGATCCCAGAGTGCCTTACTTCAGTTGATGGGATAAACAGATGATGCGCATCTGCACGGGATTTGATTCTGAAGTTCATCGAGTCTCGTAGCTGCTCACCATCCTTGTACCACCGTTACTTTTGGTTCGGGATAGGCTCTCAGTGGTAGAATTAAGTTCAGTTCGTCACCTTGTGATACACTTATTTGACCTTGATCGACTTCATAAGGACAATATGGAGCGCACTGTTTTTCCTTGATGATCAATTCTGTGCGGCATGTGGATGTTCCCACTTGGTTGCTGGCTACGCACTTATATGATCCTTCATCGTCTCTCTGCACGTTCTTGATCACAAGCGTGTGAGTGCTATCGTCTGGTGATGTTGTGATTTGGTAACGATCTCCATGGTTGATTTTAATCGAGCCTTTATACCATTCAACGTGAGGTGCAGGGTAACCCTTGACTCGAGTCTCGAAAATAACATCCGCTCCTTTCACGCCCTCAGTTGGACCAATTTTCTGAACAAAGATGGGTTTAGCGTTGTCCTTTGGACCATCAACTTCGACAGTGGCAGCTGTTATAAGCAAAATGAAACGAATTATTTTATATAAAACTTTAATCAAACTTTCATAGAAGAGATTGATATGATAGTTCATCTTTACCTTGAACATCCAAGAAACAGCTTCTAAAACTCTTTCCAAGTCGACTAAGTGCTTCACATAAGTACGTGCCACTGTCCTGTGGTGTCAGTCCAAATATGTTGATGTAATGAACATTACCACGGTACCTTATGTCAATACGTGTAGTATCATACAATAGGATACCATCTTTGTACCACGTGACATCAGGCCTTGGGGAACCAACAACAGTGAAACTAACGTGTCCAAGTCCTTCAATTCGAGCAGCTTTAGTGTATTCTCCTTCTTCTTCTATAAAGTCTGGTCCAAACTGCCGTTCATGAACAGTAACATTCACAAGACAGCCTGTGTGTCCTTCACTGTTTGTAGCTATACATTTGTATGTTCCTGCATCTTCTAGGTGTAGATTCTTAATGATGAGTGTATACGCGTCTCCGTCGCGAATGCTCTGATACTTCTCACCCATGTCGAGTTTTGTTTGTTCACGATACCACTCCACTTCAGGCTCCGGGAATCCAAAGACTCGTAACTCGAATTTCGTCTCGGTATCTTCTGTAGCATCGACCTCTTTCATTTTAGCTAGGATTTCAGGTTTGGCTGGTGCGCGGCTAACAGTGAAACGAGCACTTGTGCTAGCTGATCCAAGATCGTTAGTCAGGACACATTTATAGATACCATCATCGTTACGCGTCACACGTGGTAGGAACAGTTTGACATACGTCCCATCATAATAGGTTCTTACGTTATCATCACCTTCGATAGGTGTGTCGTTCCTAAACCATTCGATTGTAGGTACAGGAATGGCCGTCGCTTCCACAACCAACATCGCGCTTTCTCCTTCTGTGATATCAGTGTCTTGGAGTTCTGATGAAATTGATGGTGCCTCCCACTCATCTTCCGGTGCGGGACCTTAAATGAATCAAACAGTTAAATTAGGACCTTCAGTGACCAAGTAATTAATTAGGGTCTCTTTGAAATTGGATGACTTTCAATTTGGAAATATAATTGTTATTGTACGTAATCCTAAAATCAAGGCATCTATTTGTGGTATACAGGTCGATTGAATGCAACCTTTTGTCATACGTTTTATACATGAGCCTCTGGCTCGGATAACTTTATCCTACCCTAACCCTAACCCTTTCTCGTAAGGTTTGGCATTGATGATAGAAATCCAAGTAATTACCTGCAACATTAAGAGTGAATTGTCTGGATGAACTTCCTTCTGGATTCTCAGCAACGCATTCATAAGACCCTGTATCATCAGGTGTGGCGCTAAGCATGTCAAAGTAATGTATATTTCCACGAGACCGAATGCGAATTCTATCACCCTCAGGCATTTCTTCTCCATCCTTGTACCAGGTAACATTTGCCGTTGGTTTGCTTCTAATGATAGCACTCATACTTGCTTCTCGACCTTCTCGACAAAGAACGCCTTCGGGTCCTTCGCCTTCAGGGAAAATAGGAGCATAATCACTCTCATCCACAGACAATTGACAGCGAGTTGTTACTCTACCCAAGTCATTACTGGCTACAGCCATGTATGTTCCTATATCATCACGCTCAACATCCCTGATGATAAGGGAGTGGGCGCCATTGTCTTCAGTGATATCGAAACGTCCTTTGGGATATACCCTTGTGATGTCATGATACCATATCACTTTCGGTGACGGAACGCCTTTTACTATAAACTCTAACCTCGCCTCTCCACCTACAGCAGTTGTAACGTCCTTGAGTCTTTCCTCGAATGAAGGACAGACGTGCTTTTCACTGACAGTCAAGTTCGCGGTACTGGACGAGTGGCCAGCGTTGTTTCTTAATGCACATTTGTACGTTCCCTGGTCGTTTGGTTGTGTTTCCTTAATGGCAAGAGTACAGACTTGACCGTCGAAGAATGACATCACGCGAGAATCTGTCGTGATCAATTCGTCATCTTTAAACCATTCAACTGTTGGTAATGGTTTTCCAGATACTGTGCACATTAACTCGATGCCGTCTCCCTCAGTTACGTCAGTATCGGACAGCTTTCTGATGACAAGTGGTGATTTTGCGCCTATATCAGCTTCTAAGATAGAATAAAGGTATCAATTAGTACAAGAAAATGTTGCTATAGTTTAGAAATTGTTGATGAACAGGAATATTACCTTCAATTTGAACATCAAAGGTTTGGAACGATGTTCCAAGTTCAGTTACAGCTTCACACTTGTACAATCCACTGTCATCAAAGGTCACAGACGGAATAACCAAGTACTGTTTATCACCGCGTGATCGTATGTTAATCCTTTTCGTGTCCTCGACTCTAATGCCGTCTTTGTACCACGTTACCTCAGGTTCAGGTTTGGCTTTCACAGTTGCGTCAAGGTTCAATTCCCCGCCTACAGAAAGCCTTACTGGACCACGTTGACCTTCAGGGAATGTTGGAGCGAACTCCTTACCTCTGACGACCAGTTCCGCTCTAGAGGTAGCTTCCCCTGCTGCGTTTGAGGCTACGCATTTGTACGAGCCTGTATCATCTTGTTGTACATCACTGATGATAAGTGAATACAGGCCTTCGTCTGGCATCTTTGATACCCTGAACCTTCCTTCACTGTGTATCTTCCTGTTGCCGCAGTACCATTCAACTTCAGGGAAGGGGTAGCATATGAAACGAATATCAAGTTGTACTTTCCAGCCTTCCACTGCTTCAACATTTCTTAGTTTCTGGGTTGCCTGTGGTTTGGTTACTTGTTGTCCAGTGACCTTACTTGGGGTAGCTCCTATAACAAAAGAATGAAAAAAATTGTGGTTACTGATACATTACAACACTTATATTTACAACTTGATATCGATCCAACAAAGGTGCAATGATCTCACCTTTCAATTTCAGAATGCAGCTTCTGATTGCCGTGCCTATACGACTGCGCGCTTCACACAAGTATGTGCCAGCATCGTCAGAAGATAGTCCAAAGATATTAACATACTGGAGGTCACCACGTGACCTGATGTCGACGCGCGTCGTATCGTACAACAGGATGCCGTCTTTGTACCATACGACATCAGGTCTGGGATTACCACGGAGTTTAAAACTGATATTCACGAACCCTCTTATCCTTCCTGACTTGGTCCATTCACCTTCTTCCTCGGAAAACTCAGGTCCAAAGAGTCTTTCCTTGACGTTTAAGTCTAGGATTGATCCTGATTGTCCTACCTCATTAGCAGCAATACATTTGTATGGCCCAGTGTCCGATAGCCTTAGGTCACTTATAAGTAAGGAGTTGATGCCACCTCTAACACTAGTACGATAACGCTCACTGTCAGTAAGCTTCGTTGAGCCTTGATACCATTCCAGGGTCGGCTTTGGAAAGCCTATCACTTGAACATCAAATCTAGCCTCGCCATCTTCGAAAGCATCGATTGCTTTCATCTTTACAATGATCTCAGGGAAGGTGGACTTTCTCTCCACGTTAAGGAAGGAGCTTGTATACGCTGAACCTGCATCACTTACTATTGTGCATTTGTAACTTCCTCTGTCGCTGTGTTTTGTGTTGTGGAGTACCAGCATTGTGACTTTGCCATCAAAGTATAAAGTTACACGCTCGTCAGCTTCAATAGGTAAATCCTCCTTGTACCACTGGACTGTTGGTATGGGAAGTCCATAGACATTTAAGACCAGTTTAGTTTCTTCTCCTTCGTTGACTGTGAAAGATCTTAGTCTCGAAGCAAACGATGGAGCTTCCCACTTGTCCACAGGTAGAGGTGCTGTGAATTCAACGAAAAAGGTTTGTGAATACCAATCAAGTGAATATCATATTACAATTAAAATGACAACTTGTCCCGTACCTTTGACGATCAAATCAAAGAGTCGATAGGATGTGCCCATGATGTTGTGTGCTTCACACTTGTAGTCATCAGCATCACTGGCTTTGGCTTTGTATACTACCAACGAATGTGTGTCTCCACGTGACCTGATGCCTATTCGTTTAGAGTCATACAATAATTTCCCGCTCCTGTACCACGTGACATCCGCTTTAGGACAACCACGCACCGTCACCACCATGTTTGCTTCTTTCCCTTCCTGGACAATAACTGGTTTTGGAGACTCCTCCTCGTCGAACTGTGGTGCAAATTCTCTCTTTTTGACATCTAAGAGTGCACGAGATGAAGACCTGCCTACGTCGTTGATTGCGACGCATTTGTACGAGACGGCATCGTGAAAGGTGATGTTGTTAATAGTCAAACAGTATCGCCCTTGTTCATCTAAAGACAGTATTTGATACTTAGGACTCTCTGTAATAAGTACAGAGCCTTTGTACCATTCTACTTTAGGCAATGGATGTGCTTTGATTAAGGCATTAAATCGGGCCTGTTCTCCTTCGACAGTTTGTACGTCTACCAGTTTCCGTCTCCATTTTGGCAAGGTATTCATGACATTGATGATCAATCTCGAGCTGCTAGAAGTAGGTCCAGCATCGTTTGTTGCAACGCACTTGTAATTTCCTTCATCTTCAATCTCAGTTCCCAAGATGGTAAGAGTGCAAACGTCTCCATCGTAGGTTACTCTCATTCGCTGATCAAAGAGAAGAGGTCTCTCATCTTTGAACCATGAAATGGTTGGTTTTGGTTTCCCGGAAACGTTGCATGAAAGTCTAGCGATGTCGCTTTCCATTACCGATACTGGACTTAACTCGCTTGAAAAGACTGGCGTGGAAACATCTGCGACTAAAATAAGAAACGAAAATATAGGAATTAGACTCTTTAAAAAAATCTGAATAGTTTATTTTCCAACATGTGTGTACAGCAAAGGATTACTGGATCTATACTATCACACATTATGATCCCAAATTTCAATGCAAACATGGCTTTCCTGGCCTACCTTTTACTTTGAAGTTAAATGTCCTGTATGCTGTACCAAGAGGACTTCTAGCTTCACACTTGTATGTTCCTGAGTCCTCCGGCTTAGAGTCACGAATGGCAAGATGGTGTAAGTTATCCCGTGATCTTATATCAATCCTCTTTGTGTCAAACAGAGGCATATCTGCTTTGTACCAGGTCACATAAGGAGGTGGTGTTCCTACGATGGTGAAACTTTTGCCGATTTCCTGGCCTTTCTGGAAAAGAATTACTGGTTCTTGATCGACTTCATCTTCGATGATAAACTTTGGTGCAAATTCCTTTTCTCGAATTTGTAAGTCACAGCGGATTGGTACTTCATGCCCCTGAGAACGTACGATACATTTATAGATTCCCCCGTCTGACTTACTGACGTTGTTGAGGACCAACGAATAATTCCCATCGTCCTCGTTATAAGAAAACTCGTATGGCCACTTGTTCTCGATTCTCTTTTTTCCCTTGTACCACTCAACTTCAGGGTTTACAAAATTTCTTAGCGACAAGTCGATGTAGCCTTTCCCGCCTTCGATTGCAGGAAATACTAGGGTATCTGCAAAACCCATTCTGGAGATTTCATAAACTGAGGGTGTCGTCTCGTCTGCGAAACAAGAAAACAAATATATTATTAACAAAAGTATTTTTTAAACCAGCTAGAGCTTGCTTGAATAAAATAATGAAATTAGCAACATTGTATAACTGGCAAAAATTACCGTGTATTTTCAAGGTACAGCTTCTGAAACTGCTTCCCAATCGGCTGTGTGCGTAACACACGTAGGTTCCAGTATCTTCTGACGTCACATCAAAGATGTTAAGATACTGGATATCACCACGTGATCTCATATCCATGTGGGTAGTGTCGTAAAGCAGCTTGCCGTCCCTGTACCACGTGACAAACGGTCTCGGGTTGCCTCTTAATGTAAAGGTGATATTTACAAACCCGCCTTTTCTGACTATCTTGGACCACTCGCCGTCTTCTTCTAAGAATTCCGGGGCGAACAGCCTTTCCTTAACGGTTAAATCTAGTAGTGCGATTGCTCGTCCAAATTTGTTTGAAGCAATACATTTGTACAAGCCACAGTCATCCATCTTTAGGTCTGAGATAATCAAGGAATAGGAAAGTGTTTCTGGTTCAGATATAATTTGGAATTTCCCTCCATCAGTGATGATCTTGTTTGCATGCGACCATTCCAACTCAGGTAGGGGTTCTCCTCTTATTTTAAGATCAAATCTTGCATCGCTGCCTTCCACTGCTACGACTTCTGTTGGCCTTTTAATGATCTCAGGACCTGCTGTCTTTAGATTAATAGTGAGTTTAGCAGAAGACGAGGCAGAGCCGCAGTCGTTTCGAAGGACACATTTATAGATGCCTGTGTCAGGCAGTTTGGTTTCTAAAAAGATAAGTCTGCAGTTTCTGCCATCATACTCTGTTTTAGTGAATCGGCTTGGCGTCAAGGGTTCGTTGTCTTTGAACCACTCTACGTTAGGTTTAGGGGTACCAGTTACTCTACAGCTCAGCAGTGCTGAATCACTTTCTTCAGCTTCCACAGGTATCAGACTGGAGAGGAATATTGGTGCCTCCCATCTTTCTTTCGGTACTGAAATATAATAACAATAAAATTCAATTTAAAACAAATGTTAAAGGTTAAAGGTATGATATTAAACGCCCGCGCCCTTTCAGTTGGGACTGGTCTCCCAGGGGGCGGGTGGTGCGCCCTCCACCCCCACCCTTCATCAGTGCTCCATTCTACGGGTAATTAAAGCTGCACAAATGGAAACAAGGATGTGAGATCATGAAGAAGGCCGTACAACTAACCAACTACTAACCTTACTTGCAACTAATGCTATCTGATTCAAGAGCCTTGGTAAATAAAAAGTGAATATATGTACTCATAGACAATACCTTTAACACGCATGTCAAATATCCTGGTGGCTTTTCCAAGTGTATTGCTGGCTTCAACCTTGTATATACCTGTATCTTCTGTTTTAGGGCTGTAGATAGTAACATGGCTCGTGTCTCCTCGTGATCTAACATCAATTCTTCGCGAGTCACGCAAAACATCTCCGTTCTTGTACCAAGTCACTGTGGGTCTTGGATTGCCGCGTACAGTCACGCGCATGCTCGTATCACTCCCATCGATGACATCAATTGGTTCGGGTTCGTCACCCAAAAACTCAGGAGGATACTTTATATCCATAACATCTAGATCTGCTTTGGCAGTTACTTTGCCCATTTCGTTAGAAGCGATGCACCTATAAAGGCCTATGTCATCAAAACGGACATCCCTTATTATAAGGGTATAGGTGTTATTATCGTGCAAGATACGATATCTGCCTCCTCCGTGACCATCAATTACTTTTGTTGTTTCTTTGTACCACTTTATATCTGGTCGTGGATAACCAGAAAACTTCACATCGAAACGAGCCTCTTCCCCTTCAAAGATAGAAACATCACTCATGGTCTTCTCTACCGTGGGCTTTATGGACTTTTTAGAGATGACAAGATCGGCTCTGCTTGAAGCTGAACCGTGCTCGTTGGTAATCTCGCATTTATATTCTCCAGTATCGTCAATGTCAGAATGAGTAAAGGTAAGATAACCATTCCGTCCGTCAAATTGTGACATCACACGACCGCCTGTGTCTAATGGTTGGTTATTCTTAAACCAACGGGCAGTGGGTTCAGGAGAACCAGATACCCTGTAAATAAAACCAACACTGTCTCCTATTGTGCCGTAGACAGGCTGTAGTCCACTAATGAATGCTGGAGCTCTTTTGGGCACTAGACAAAATCAAAGCAACAAAAACGTGAGAAAATCGGATAATTAGGTTCCTTGATATACACACAAAAAAAAATACACAAACCTTCGATTTTGACATCCAAGCAACAAGAAGCTGTTCCCAGATCGTTTGTGGCCTCACATCGGTACGACCCTGAATCCTCAACAGAAGTCTTGTAGATGACAATACTGTGCGTGTCACCTCTGGACCTGAAATCGACGTTTCTGGGGGCAATTAGCTTAATACCATCTTTGTACCATGTCACTGTTGGCCTGGGACGACCTCTCACTGTAAAGCTAACGTTGACTTCACGGTTTTCAGGAGATACGACGCTTTTATCGCTATCTTCAAACACCGGTGCAAACTCTTTGTCGACGACGGTGAGTTCTGCGCGTGTAGTAGCTCTTCCAGCAGCATTGTATGCAACGCACTTGTAAGACCCTTCATCGGGTCTCCTTACATTTTTTATAACTAATGTCAAGATGTGTTGTTGATCGTCTTGTAGTATCCTATGTCTACCTCCATCAAAAATCTTATCAAATCCACAGAACCACTCCACCTTTTCGTAGCCCTGGATTTTAGTTTGAAAACGCACCTCACTAGTCTCAAAACCTTCCACGTCGTTTAGTTTCTCAATTATCTGGGGTTTAGTGACTTCCTTCATCACTGTTACATCAGAAGCACTTGAAGACGAACCAACGCTATTTGTAACAACGATTTTGTAGGTTCCTTTATCATCGTGTGTTGCATCGTGTATAGATAACGAAGCTTCTTTGCCATCAAATCGTATAACTGTTCGAGCCCCAGACCTGACGGGACGTCCATTTTTAAACCATTCTAAAGTTGGCTCTGGCTGGCCAAACACTCTGCAGTTGAGCTTTATTTCTCCACCTTCTGGTACCTCAATTGGAGATCTCAAATTGCTGATGAACTTTGGTGCTTGACCTCTTGGTTTAAACTCTGTCACAAGAATAACAAGGGATTAGCACCATCACTTGTATTATACTGATTTATCAGTTCTAAATAGACTAACAAAAAAAGTAACTGTACATTACTAAAATGTTTAATAGATAGACAATTTCACGAATTTGGAATAGTTCAATAGGGATTTCTTTACAAATTCATTTCATAGCGTCAGTCACTTCAATGCAATGGTAGTAAACACATGTTATAAGTTATATCCGTTAGTATACTTTGAACAGCATTTCCTATACCTTTAACTCGTACGTCAATGATTCTGTATGCTGTACCATGCTTGTTTTTCGCTTCACACTTGTAGATTGCTGTGTCGTCCACAGATAATTTGTGGATAACAAGAGCGTGGGTATCACCTAAAGGACGCAATTCCACTCTTCGTGACCCCATAAATGTTCTATCATCTTTGTACCAAGTGACATCGGGTTTAGGTTTTCCTTCCACTTCTAGTTTCACTTGCAGTTTGCCCTCTTCTTCAACACAGAATGGTTCATCAAAGTCATTGCCTAAGAACCTTGGTGCTAATGGTTTTTCTTTGACATTTAGATCTGCTCGCAAAGTTATCTTTCCTGCATCGTTCTGCGCAACACACTTGTACGTCCCAGTATCATTGCGGTTTACGTCTGCAATGCACAAAGAGTACACTTGGTCTTCCTCACCGATTTGAAATCGGTTTCTAGGTATGATCTTTGTCGTGCCTTGATACCATTCAACTTCAGCTCTCGGAGTACTTGCGAGTTTTACCTCAAATCGCGCTTTCTCATTTTCGTACACATCCACATCTTCAAGCGGTTCAAGTACCTGAGGTTTTTCGGTTTTTCTTCGGACGCTAAGGTCTCCACTGCATGATTCTTTGCCCAGGTCATTACTAGCCACGCATTTGTAAGTACCTTTATCATCCAGTGATAGATCTTTAAATGCCAGTGCACAAGTCTCTCCATCAAAGCTTTCTACAGTATTCTTGTTTGGTCTTATTTTAAGGCCATCTTTGAACCATTCAATAGTTGGTTCAGGTTTACCAGACACGTAACAAACCAGCTTGTGTCTATCTCCTACAAAACAGTCAGCCGACTCAAGTTTGCCGGTGAACTTTGGAGCACGTCCTATTGGTTTTGCAGCTGAAAGAGAGAACAGTGAAATTAATTTCATGAAAGTGAAATATTAACACAAGGGCAAAGCGCAACACTAACCTTCTACTTTCACGGTAAATCGCCTGTTGCTTGATCCAAGTTCATTAGTGGCTTCACATTTGTAGTTGCCGCCGTCTTCAGGGGAAGCTTTGTGCATGATAAAATAACATGAATCGCCACTCTGTCTGAGCTCTAGTTTTCTGCTGCTTGGTACAACGTTGTTGTCTTTATACCATTTTATTTCAGGTTTGGGATTACCCTTCACCCTGAAAGCAACTTTAACTTCCTGACCTTCATGAGCGGGGATAGGTCTGTCACGGTCCTCCTCTTCGAACTCTGGTGCAAATCGTTTGGGTTTAACATCGAGTGTTCCACGTGCAGTGACTTTACCTTCGTCATTTGACGCGATGCATTTGTAATGTCCCCCATCATCGAGTTTAACGTTTGAAACTACGATTGAATAAAGATCGTCTTCTTCGTCCTGAATCATCCTAAACTTCTTGCGGTCTGTTATCCTATTGGCGCCAAAATACCATTCAACCTTTGGCTTTGGAACTCCCTTAAGTCTGATATCAAATCGCGCTTCATTTCCTTCGAACGTCTCGACGTTCTTCATCTCTTCGATGACTTCGGGCTTTGAACTCTTTCTGTCCACAAACATGTCAGCAGAGCTGGACGCTGAACCTATATCATTCTTCACGACGCACTTGTAATTACCCTCATCGTCCAGACATGCTTTTCTAAACAACAAGACAGCATTTCTGCCATCAAAGGTTGCCTTCACTCGATCGTCGGTCTTCATAGGCTTGTTATTTTTAAGCCATTCAACGGTTGGCTGAGGGGTTCCGGCGACCTTACAGACGAGACGGTGTTCCTCGTCCTCTCTTCCTCTAGACGTCTTTAACTCACTGGTAATTGAAGGTACTTCATCTCGAGCCTTTGGAACTGAAAAATCAAAACAATAGAAAAATCACTTATTTTGCTGTTCTTGTGGACTAACGGCGGTTAGGAAGGAAGACAAAAACATACCTTCTACGCGTATTTCGAATGTTTTCTGCGCTCTTCCATGCTTATTCCTTGCTTCACAAGTGTAACTTCCATGGTCGTCTTCTGTTGTTCTCATAATGTCTAGGAAATGTGCATTGCCTCGTGCTCGCACATCTAAAACTCTTGTTGGGGTCAGTTGTCTTCCATCCTTGAACCACGATACGTCAGGCTTTGGCTTTCCAGTCACCGTCAATTTAACACACAACTCTTTGTTTTCTTGAACGGTAAAGGGTCCAACGTCTCCCTCGTCAAATTCAGGTGTGCATTCTTTCTCGTTTACTCTCAACTCTGCACGTTGAACAACTTTTCCTCCGTCATTATATGCAACGAGCTTGTAGGTACCCGAATCATCGAGGTTAAGATCGTTTATTTTAAGTACATAACGTTGATCTGCTTCAGACTCAGTAATGCGGTACCGACCGCCGTCTGTGAGTTTGGTTGTTCCACGGTGCCACTCTATAACTGCTTTAGGATAACTACTTAGTTTCACACTGAACTCTGCTTTGTCATTTTCAAAAGCATTGACATCTTCCATTTTTTCCAGGACAACTGGCTTGTTAATCTTTTCAATAACATTCATATCAGCACTCGAGGAAGCCTTTCCAAAGTCGTTGCTAACAGTGCACGTGTAGGAACCAGAATCGTCAGGACGTACTTCAAGAAACGATAGCTTGCTTACTACTCCATCGTAGCTTGCCCTTACTCGACCATCGTGAGCAACAGTTTTAGCATTTTTCATCCATTCCACTTTGGGCTGAGGTGTTCCCGATACTTTGCAAGTAAGATTGCATTCTTCACCTTCAGTCGCTTCAACTGGCCACAATTTGCTCACAAAGACTGGGGCTTCTCCCTTGGGGATCGCTACAATAAATAGTGTATTGGTGTAAGTATAGATATAGGATACAATTGAGAATTGAAATATTTGGAAAGGATTTTTGTATAAAAATTATAATAGTATTCAACTATAAAAACGAGAGGAGGTAACAATAACGCTATAAAACAAATTCCAAACACTTCGTACCTTTAACTTTCACGTCAAAGACCTTGGACGACGATCCCTTCACATTCGTTGCAACACACTTGTACTCTCCTGCGTCATCTAGAGTTGCTTTTGGAATGTCAATATTGTAGGAGTTCCCCACAGGTCTCAGTTCGAGCACGTTACTTGCACGTAAACGTTTTCCGTTCTTATACCATGTGACTTCAGGTTTGGGTACTGCTCTTATTTTCACTGTCTCGTTCAATTCCTCGCCCTCTTTTAAGTTAATTACCTTGGTTACGTCATCGTCAATTTCGGGTGCGAATTGTTTTTCTGAGACCTCTAAATTTGCACGAGAGTCAGCTTTTCCTACAACATTCGATGCAACACATTTATAGAGTCCTGCATCAGATTCGTCTAAGTCTGAGATAATGAGTGAGTAATGATTTCCTGATTCTGTTTGTTTGTATTTCCTTCCATCCAGTATTTCATTTGGTCCAAGGAACCACTCAACAAATGGCTTTGGATTACCGTCTACTTTGATGTCGAACCTCGCCTCGTCGCCTTCCACGCCCTTCGCATCTCTCAACTTTTCGATAACATTTGGCTTGAACATTTTCGTTTCGACACTCACATCTGCGCTACTGGAAACTGTACCAAGATCATTCTTAACCTCGACTTTGTAAGTACCCACATCGGATGGGGATACACCAGTAAGCAACAACGTTACAACACGTCCATCAAAACTAGGCTTTATACGGTCGTCAGACTCTAACGGTTTGCCATCTTTAAACCACTCAGTCGTGGGCTCTGGCATAGCAGAAACTTTACAAGTCAATCTACAGGTTTCTCCTTCGGTGGCTATCGTTGGCTTTAATCCGGTTATGATGGTTGGTGCGTCTCCTTTAGGTTCTGAATCACAAACAAAATCAGCTATGATTAATGACGCTGCAATGAATAGATAAATAATCGAAATAAAAGGAGTTCAAAAAGTAAAATTTATTCACCTTCTACTTGAACTCCAAATGTCATGAACGATGACCCAAGTTTGTTTTTGGCTTCACATTTGTATGTTCCAGCGTCACTGGGAGTAGCTTTACGGATGTAAAAGTTGTAAGAGTTACCATGAATAGAAACCTCAAGGTTCCTGGACTCAAACACACGCTGATCATCTTTGAACCAAATCACTTCAGCTTTGGGTTTGGCTTTGATCTTAAAGCTAACATCCACAGGCTGTTCTTCTTTCACAACTTGATCCTCCACCTCTTGTTCGAATTCAGGAGCAAATTCCTTCTCTTTGACTTCGAGCTCTGCACGAGTAGATGCTTTACCTGCGTCATTACTAGCTATGCATTTGTACGATCCTGCATCGTCGCGTTTGATGTTCTTGACCATGAGAGAATGAGCCTGGCCGTCAGTTTCATCTATCTTGTACTTGTCATCATCTGTCAGCTTTCGCGTTCCATGGAACCATTCAACTTCTGGAGCAGGATAGCCAGTGAACTGCACATCAAACCTCGCCTCGCCTTCTTCGAACGCCTCCACGTTTTTCATTTTGTCTTTCGCTTCTGGTTTTATACCCTTCTTTGAGACACTAACGTCTGCACTGCTGGAAACGGAGCCAAAGTCATTGGAAACAACACATTTGTATGTTCCTTTGTCATCCAAAGACACATCGGCCAGTGCAAGCGTGCTGACGCCTCGATCAAAAGTTGGTCGGATGCGCCTGTCATGTTTTAAAGGTAAATCGTCTTTAAACCACTGTATTGTTGGTTCAGGTTTTCCTGATACCTTACAGACAAGCTTCAAGTCCTCGCCTTCGGTAACATTCTCGGGTTTCAGCTCCTTTGTGAACGATGGTACTTCTCCTTTGGGCTTTGCAGCTATTGAAAAAGAACCCAAAAGAATTATCAATCTTTAGCTTCTAAATAGTAACAAACAAACGAGAAAGTCAAGCAAACAAACAAAGCACTTTCATGCAATCACAACTCTTATATTGTACAATATTATAAATACTTACGTTCAACTTTGATGTCAAATGATCTGGATGATGACCCAATATCATTCCTGGCCTCACACCTATACGTCCCTGCATCGTTGGGTTTTATTTTTGGAATACAGAGTTTGTAGGAACCATCACGAGAAGAAGTACTTAGCTTCAATGTATCACGAACACGAATGTCATCCTTAAACCATATCACTTCTGGCTTTGGTTTGTCTTTAATCTTGAATTCAACCTTCAGTTCATCATCTTCTTGCAATGCTAGTGGTGACTCTTGTTCTCCCTCGAACTCTGGCGCAAATTTCTTTTCGGCAACTGTAAGCTTCGCTTGCACTTCAGCATCCCCTGCTTCATTGCGAGCAATACATTTATAATAACCTGAATCGTCGACGTTTACATCTTTAATGTTTAACGTGTACACGTCATCTGATTCTTTAATAGAGAATCTCCCATCGTCCTTGATTTTATTCTTACGGTAATACCAGTCCACCACGGGTGTTGGATAACCTGAAAACTTGACTTCAAAGAGTGCGTCACCTTCCTCTGTCGCATCGACATCTTTCATCTTTTCCATGACTTCTGGTCTTCTTTTTTTCTTTTCAACAGCAACGTCTGCACTGCACTGAATCGAGCCGAAGTCATTTTTGACTTTACATTTATAATTACCAGCATCATCAAGTGCGACATTCTTGAAAGATAAAGTGCTAACGAGCCCATCAAAACTTGTGGTTACGCGAGCATCTAAAGGTATTTCCTTGTCGTTTTTAAACCACGTTATAGTAGGCTTAGGTTCGCCAGAGACTTTGCACGTGAGTTTGTAGCTTTCGTCTTCTGTTGCAAGTGTGGGACGAAGTTCGCTTGTGAATGATGGAGCTCTACCTTCGGGTTTTACAGCTACAGAGAGAACAATAAAATATATATCAGAATATATCAGTGGGTAGAGCACCTGTCATGAAATCGGGGTGTCGTGGGTTCGAATCCCGCTGAGGCATCTGATTTTTTTCCGAACATTTGTTCTGTCTATGCTCATCATAGTTTCTTTATCACAGAATGAAACTATTATTGAAATACTGTAAAATATGAATATATAATTGCAAATAGGTATACCTTCAACTATGACATCAAATGTGCAAGATGATGTTCCCAGCTTGTTCTTAGCTTCGCACATGTATGTTCCAGTATCATCTTTCTTTGCTTTGGTAATGTAAAGATTATGATTATCTCCACGTGAGGTAAGTAAGAGTTTTCTCGTATCAAAGAGTCTTTTTCCATCTTTGTACCAGGTCACTTCAGCTTTTGGTTTGGCTTTGACTGTACAAATCGCTTCTAATTCATCATTTTCTTTGACAACCTTATTTTCAATTTCTTCCTCGAACTCGGGGACAAACAACTTTTCCTTGACTTTTAATTCTGCGCGAACAGCAGATTTCCCTGCGTCATTTGAGGCTACACATTTGTACATCCCTGCATCGTCCTTCTTGAGGTCTTTCACAAGTAATGTATAAACCTCGTCCAACTCGGTCAACTTATGCTTGTCGTCATCATCAAGCTTCTTCGGTCCATGAAACCACTCAATTTCTGGAGTAGGATAGCCAGTGAATTGTACATTAAACCTGGTTTCTCCGTCTTCCATAGCCGCAACATCTTCCATCTTCTCTATGGCTTCAGGCCGTGTCATTTTCTTATTAATAGTGACGTCAATGGTAGCATCAATTGAGCCGAAATCATTTCGAAAGACGCATTTGTATTTTCCTTGGTCATCTAACGTCACGTTACTCAATTCCAGTGTTCCTACTCCTCTACTAAAGGTCGAGGTAATGCGTCTATTATCCTTTAATGGTTGATCATCTTTGAACCATTCAATCACTGGTGTTGGTGTTCCAGACACCTTGCAAACCAGCTTCACTTTTTCTCCTTCGGTAGCTTTGGCGGGACGCAACTCACTTGTAAATGTTGGTGCTTCTCCTATTGGCTTGGGTACTAAAATAGTAATGTTACAAAGATAAGCAATTCATTGCTGCAGGTATATCAAGGGTAACGCTTTATTTTGATATTGTGTCTGAGAATAGATTAGACCTCTTACCTTTGACTTCCACGTCAAATGTCTTGGACGATGAGCCAACATCATTCTTCGCCTCACATTTATACGTTCCTGCATCTTCTGGAGTTGCTATTGGAACACGCAGCCTGTATGAATCCCCACGTGAAGTAGGCTTAAGATTTGTCGATTCGCGTAATGGTTTGCCATCTTTAAACCAAGTTACGTCTGGCTTCGGTTTACCCTTAATTTTGAACTCAACATTCAGTTCTTCGTTTTCTTTCACTATCAGCGGTTCTTCCATATCCACATCCTCAAACTCTGGTTGAACTTTCTTCTCCTTAATTGTCAGCTGTCCTTTTAGCTCTATGTCACCTGCGTCGTTTGAAGCAACACATTTATAAACACTTGAATCGTCAACATTTGTATCATTGATGTTAAGTGCATATGTTCCACCTTCGCCTGACTTTTCAATAAGCACTCTTCCCTCGCTGTTCAGCTTCTTTCTTCCACGATACCACAGAACAGCAGGTGCTGGATATCCAGATAGTTTGACCTCAAACCGTGCATCCCCTCCCTCGGTTAGATCAACATCTTTCATCTTCTCGATCACTTCAGGTTTCCTGCTTTTCTTCTCGACGACGACGTCTGCACTACTTTCAACCGAACCAAAGTCGTTCTTAACTACGCACTTGTATCGTCCAGTATCATCAAGCGACATATCCTTGAAAGATAATTCACCGACTTCCCTATCAAACTTCGATGTTACACGACTATCCAACGGCACTTCTTTGCCATCCTTGAACCATGTCACGGTTGGTTTGGGTTCTCCAGAGACCTTACAAACAAGTTTGTATTTCTCTCCTTCCTTTGCAGCAGTTGGAGTTAACTCGCTCGTAAATGATGGTATGGTACCCTTTGGCTTAGGCACTAAAAGCAATAAAACAAAACAAAATTATTCCTTTGGGAACAAGGAACAAGGAACAAGGAACAAGGAACAAGGAACAAGGAACAAGGAACAAGGAACAAGGAACAAGGAACAAGGAACCTCTTCACGTCTTAATTAAGAATTGATTGATCATTAACTTTTCGTTTCGTACCTTCAACACGAAGATCAAAGTCTCTGGAAGAAGTCCCAGCTTTATTCTTAGCTTCACATGTATATTTTCCCGAGTCATCTCGAGAGGCCTTTTTGATTTTCAGTCGGCATTCGTCACCAAAGGAACTCATTTCGAGGGATTTAGTGCCACGTAAACGTTTTCCATCCTTGAACCACTTGATGTCTGGCGACGGTTTGGCCTTCACGTTCAATGGAATGCTTACTTCATCTCCCTCCATAAACACTAGTGGTTCCTTGAATTGTTCCCCTTCAAAGTCGGGTGCTATGGGTTTCTCATTAACGATTAATTTTGCTTGCTCCACTGTCTCACCAGCTTCGTTTTGTGCTACACATTTGTAGTTTCCAGCATCATCAGGGGTCAGATCGTCAATAATTAACGAGTACAACTGGTCCTCGTCTGATTTCACAACTTTAATCCTGTCTTCATCCACAATTTTCTTTTTGTCATGATACCAGACTACCTCTGGAGCTGGTTCACCCTTCATTTTGACATCGAATCTGGCTTGACCCCCTTCCACAGCTTCAGAATCCCTCATTTTTTTAATAACCTCTGCTTTAACAGGTTTCTTGGCAATATCAAGGCTTGTGGTACTTGTTGCAGAACCAATGTCGTTGCTGATGACACATTTGTACTCTCCAGAATCATTAGGTTCAGATTTCCTGATCGTCAATTTGCTTTCCTGTCCATCCCAACTAACCTTGACGCGCCTATCGGTCTTCACAGGTTTCCCGTCTTTAAGCCATTCAACGTCTGTGGCGGTTTCATCAGCGACCTTACAAACCAGAAGGCATTCTTCGCCTTCTTTAGCACTGACTGGTTCTAGCTCTTCAGCAATAACCGGAAGTCGTATTTTGGGCTTTGGAGCTGAAAAAGAAAAAAATTATATGGAGGTTAGGCGCATAAAATATAATAAGAAATAGATTAACAGAAATCTAATCAAGGACTGTGTCGTCTAAAACACAGCAACTTAGCAAAAATAAGAGAGAAATATTGATGTTGTTATGTAGTTAGTTACCTTCAATGTTCACATCAAATGTCTTGTACGATGTACCAAGATCGTTTTTAGCTTGACATTTGTAATTCCCTGAATCATTGTTGCTTGCATCCTTGATGATGAGTGTATATGTATCGGCAGCGGATTTCAGTTGTATATTTTTAGACTCGCGGAGGCGTTTTTCATCTTTGAACCAGGTTATTTGAGGTTTGGGCTTGGTTGTGACTGTACTAGTCAAAATGACATCTTGTCCAGTATGGAAAACAAGAGGCTCTATTTTCACTTCTTCTTCAAACCTTGGTGCAACCTTTGGCTCCTCGACTACTGGCTCGGGGCGAAGTGGCTCGGTTTTAGTTTCAGGAGCAACGGTCAACCCAATCTCCTCCGAAACAGGCTTTGGTTTGGCATCTATTTTCGTAGTTAGAGTTACTTCCTGTTCTTTACCCACGACTAACGGTGTCACCTTCACATCTTTCTTGGCCTTTGGTGTAATTTTAGCTTCTTCCACTTGTCTTGTTGGACGAGGCTCTTCTTTACGTTTAGCAGGGACAGTGAACTCAATTTCCTCTGAAACAGGCTTTGGTTTGGCATCTATTTTCGTAGTTAGAGTTACTTCCTGTTCTTTACCCACGACTAACGGTGTCACCTTCACATCTTCCTTGGCCTTTGGTGTAATTTTAGCTTCTTCCACTTGTCTTGTTGGACGAGGCTCTTCTTTATGTTTAGCAGGGACAGTGAACTCAATTTCCTCTGAAACAGGCTTTGGTTTGGCATCTATTTTCGTAGTTAGAGTTACTTCCTGTTCTTTACCCACGACTAACGGTGTCATTTTCACATCTTCCTTGGCCTTTGGTGTAATTTTAGCTTCTTCCACTTGTCTTGTTGGACGAGGCTCTTCTTTACGTTTAGCAGGGACAGTGAACTCAATTTCCTCTGAAACAGGCTTTGGTTTGGCATCTATTTTCGTAGTTAGAGTTACTTCCTGTTCTTTACCCACGACTAACGGTGTCATTTTCACATCTTCCTTGGCCTTTGGTGTAATTTTAGCTTCTTCCACTTGTCTTGTTGGACGAGGCTCTTCTTTACGTTTAGCAGGGACAGTGAACTCAATTTCCTCTGAAACAGGCTTTGGTTTGGCATCTATTTTCGTAGTTAGAGTTACTTCCTGTTCTTTACCCACGACTAACGGTGTCATTTTCACATCTTCCTTGGCCTTTGGTGTAATTTTAGCTTCTTCCACTTGTCTTGTTGGACGAGGCTCTTCTTTACGTTTAGCAGGGACAGTGAACTCAATTTCCTCTGAAACAGGCTTTGGTTTGGCATCTATTTTCGTAGTTAGAGTTACTTCCTGTTCTTTACCCACGACTAACGGTGTCATTTTCACATCTTCCTTGGCCTTTGGTGTAATTTTAGCTTCTTCCACCTGTCTTGTTGGGCGAGGCTCTTCTTTACGTTTAGCAGGGACAGTGAACTCAATTTCCTCTGAAACAGGCTTTGGTTTGGCATCTATTTTCGTAGTTAGGGTTACTTCCTGTTCTTTACCCACGACTAACGGTGTCACCTTCACATCTTCCTTGGCCTTTGGTGTAATTTTAGCTTCTTCCACTTGTCTTGCTGGGCGAGGCTCTTCTTTACGCTTAGCAGGGATAGTGAACTCAATTTCCTCTGAAACAGGCTTTGGTTTGGCATCTATTTTCGTAGTTAGGGTTACTTCCTGTTCCTTACCCACGACTAGTGGTGTCATCTTCACTTCCTCTTTAGCTTTCACTGTGAAATCAGCTTCTTTGACGGGCTCAGGTTTGGGTATAACAAATTGCAGTTCTTGCTGTTTAGGCTTTGCTTGAGGCTCAATTGTTGTAGTTAAGGTAACTTGTTGTTCTTTGTCAACGATAAGTGGTTTCGTTTTTACCTCTTCGGTAACTTTGGTGGTCAGTTTCCGTTCAACTGGTTTCGTAGGGAGGGACTCTGTTTCTGTCCGAGAAGCTAAAGAAAATTGAATTTCTTCGGTAGGGCGCTTCTGTTGGGTTTCCAGTGATGTTGTCGTTAAGGTCACTTCTTGCTGCTTGCCAATAACAGGCATCGACTCTGTTTCTGTCCGAGAAGCTAAAGAAAATTGAATTTCTTCGGTAGGGCGCTTCTGTTGGGTTTCCAGTGATGTTGTCGTTAAGGTTACTTCTTGCTGCTTGCCAATAACAGGCATCGTTTCAATTTGTTCAAACTGAAGTGCAACTTGTGGTTCTTTGACAGTTAGATTTGACTGTAAGGTTCTTTTTCCAGCCTCGTTTGTCGCAACACATTTGTATATACCTGAATCACTTGGTATTACATCCTTGATTACCAAAGTGTAGACGCCGTCCATCTCGGTTATCGAATACCTTTCTTTGTTTGTGATCGTGTGGTATCCGTGGAACCATTCGACTTTGGGTTTTGGATGGCCACCGAATTTCACCACAAACTTTGCCTCGCCACCTTGAACACCTACTGCTTTTTCCATCTCAGTAACTACTTCAGGTTTTGTAGCCTTTTTCTTTATGATAACATTGATTGTACTCTTGGCTTCTCCAAATTCATTCTTAGCAATACAGACATAGGTACCCTGGTCTTCAGTTGTCGGTTTTATAATCGTTAAGATGCTCTGTTTGCCATCAAAGTGGATGGAAATTCGAGTGCTTGTCGGGACGGGCATTCTATCTTTAAACCACTCAGGCTTAACGGACACCTCGCACACAAGCTTAATTTCTTCTCCGTCCGCTGACTGGACAGCCTCCGAAGGTTTTGATAAAACTGGAGGTTCGCCTTTTGGTTTGGGTTCTTGCACAAGTTCTCCTGTAACAAAGACAAAATATGACGTTATCAGCACCATCATCACAACCCACTATACAGAAAGGGATGGCGGCTGTTCATTTTACCACAATCCTTTGCAAACAACTTAGAACTGCAAATTTTCACACTTTTGCATGAATAAAGCAGCAAACAGCTCCCAATTCACACATGCAAATTTTGACGTTTTCAAAATTTTCTGTTCTAAAGTTTCTACGAGGTATCGTGGTTTATGGAGCGCAAATGGTTGTAGTAAAATTTACTGATGTACTGTAATTTGATAAAGGCGTAAACATGTTACCTTTGATGTCTATTTGGAAGGATTGGAATACAGGACCAAGAGTCGTTCTTGCCTCACACGTATAAGTACCAGTATCTTCAGAGGATACTCCTTTGATAACCAAGATATAAGTATCGTTTCTCTTTTTGAAGTAGAAGTTGCTGGTTTCAAAAATGCGTTTTCCATCTTTGTACCAAATGATTTCAGGCTCTCCTTCGATTGTTATACTCAGGTTAGTCTCTTGGCCTCTAGAACAAGTGACTTTGTTTCGTTCTTCGACATCAACCTGCCTTTCAAGTCTTTTCTCTTTGACGCCCAAATAGGAGCGCAGTGTCGTTTTTCCAGCTTCATTAGAGGCGATGCAGGTATACGTCCCAGAATCCTTACGGGTTAACTCACTTATTATCAAGGTGTACATATTTTCCTTTTCCCCTTCGATTACCTTGTAACGGCCGCCATGTTGAATTTTTTCCGAACCGCGAAACCATTCCACGACTGGTTTGGGATCTCCAGTAAACTCTACATTTAGTGATGCTTGTTCACCTTCAAACGCGTCAGAGTCCATGATCTGTCCAATCAGTTCAGGTCTTATGGTCCTCTTTTTAACTATGAGTTCCGTTGTACTTTGGGCTGAGCCAAACTCGTTACGAACATCACACACATAGATCCCTCGGTCGCTCATTTTGGTTCTATCGATCTCTAATGTGCTGTATTGACCATCATAGTCGTCAAACATACGATCATCAAAATAAATGGCTATGCCATCTTTGAGCCATTTCACGGTAGGACGAGGTACAACAGAAACTTTGCAAACAAGTTTGATGCTTTCTCCCTCTGTTACGGTCACGGGGTAAAGTTCTGAAGCCATGACTGGCGCTTCTCCTTGACGATCAGCTAAAAATAAAACATACACATTTAAAACTTGCAGTATCATCGTTAAATAACTGTGGGGAGAGAGGGATGGATGGTTGTTTTTAATTCGCTATGTTTTTATGAGAGATTTAACAACTAGTAACGCACCTTCTACTTTGATGTCAAATGTTCTAAAGGATGTTCCATGAATATTTCTTGCTTCACACTTGTAAGTACCCGTATGATCAACTAGACATTTGTTGATGACAAGAAAATACGAATCACCACGGGTATGGATGCTTACTCCTCTGCCTCCATACAGAACCTTCCCATCTTTATACCACGTGACCATGGGGGGAGGATGTCCTCGAATAGTCATTACGAGGTTGATCTCATCGCCATCACGATAAACCAGTGTCTCTTGTACATCCCTCTGCTCAAAAGCTGGCGAAATCTGTTTCTCTATAACTTGGAGGATAGCCTGTGAGAATGCCTTTCCAGCACTGTTCGACGCAATACACTGGTAAGTACCATAGTCCGTGTCGGTGACATCACTGATTTTCAAAAGGTAATGATGTTCTCCTTTCTCGGTCATTTGGTATCTTCCTCCATGAGTTAGTTTAGTCACTCCGTGGAACCATTCAAGTGTGGGCTTTTCAAAGCCAGTAATGGCCACTTCAAAGAGTGCTTCGTCGCCTTTGGTAATGACCAGATTGCTAAGCCACTGTGCTACGTGTGGTTTTATTAGTCGTTTTTGTACAACTACGTTTGCACTGCTTCTAGCAGTACCATAGTCATTACGCACAATACATTTATACATTCCCTGGTCCTCAGCGCTTGATTTCTTAATAACAAGTGTGCCCATGCCATCGCGGAAATGAAGTTTAACTTGGCGGTTACCCACGGTCTCGATTTTCTTCTCATCTTTAAACCATTCAATGATTAACTCAGGAGAACCAGTTACAATACAAACTAACTTGATATCGTCTCTATCAGTAACAACAACCGGCTTTAAGGTCCTAGTGAAAGCGGGAGGATCTTTGCGTTTCGCAGCTGAAAAGTACAACGACAAAACGGCATTGAACAAACAAAAAATAGTGCAAACGAATTAAAATACCTACATCCCTAGTTTATCGAGGAAGAGGAGCTGAAGCGAGTCATTGAAGGCAGGGACGGATTTTGGGCAAAGGAGGCGCACGCCCCCCTTTTGGAAATTCGAATACCTGGTAGGTTCTATGTGAGATAAAGAAAACGACATACCTATGACTTTAATGAAAAAGTTGCTAATCGTAGTCCCGTGTTTCGTGGTTGATTCACATCGGTAATGGCCTGCATCACCAAATGACGCATCACTAAGAGTAAGATAGTAGCGTCGTCCTTCCGACCACAGCTTTCTCGTCTCGGTTCCATACACAAAGCCTCCATTTTGGAACCAATTAACTGTTTCAGGAATAAATTTGCCTTCGACTTTAATACTTAAATCAACCTCTTGTCCTTCCTCGATGATGATTGGTTCTTCAAAATCAAAATAATAAAAGACCAGTCAAAAAGCATGATGTAATCAGCTATGAAACTCGTGAATGTGAGCCTTTCCAAGTCCTCAAGAAATGGATGTCGAATGCCACAAATGTGAAGAAAATGAAATGTAAAAAAATGTGTATGCCAAGGCACTTCATGTGAAAATTAAATCGTGCAAGCGAATCGTTGCAGGTGAGATCCTCGATGGGTGAAGATTAAAAGGTTAACGAAATGCATTTAAAAAAAAATACTCGTGCCATGAAGCTTCCTGTGAAGATGAAAAAATGGCGTGATTTCGAACGATCATCGCAGAACGTTTGGATCCAATGAAAAAATGGATGAAATTGACGACGTAACCTCACTGAAGAAATCAGACTGAAGACTGTCTTCTATGAAGTTGCCGCGTTGCATGTGATGATGTGTCACCTCCTCTCGTCTCGCCAAAATGATGTGAATGCAATAAGTGTAAATTCAATGTCAAAATGCTGGTCGAACAAATGTGGTATGTCACTGTGGTAATGCCACGTAGTGTCTGTCTTCAACGAAATAATGCAAGCAAAGAAATAGTGATAGTGAATTAATAATGTTTTACCACGCTTAGTGAGAAAATCGTTACATTAATGATTGATACTTTGTTTCGTATACTGGATATCCTTTATATATGAGAAACCTTATATGATGATCATAATAATAATATTTATTGCTTATATTGCGCATTTTATGAGATACCTTTCTATATGGAGATGCATTTATGTATATGGAGATGCCTTTATGTATGGAGATACATTTATATGAGATACCTTTATATATGATATACCATCATACATGAGATACCTTTATATATGAGAAAACTTATATGATGATCATAATAATAATATTTATTGCTTATATTGCGCATTTTATGAGATACCTTTCTATATGGAGATGCATTTATGTATATGGAGATGCATTTATGTATATGGAGATGCCTTTATGTATGGAGATACATTTATATGAGATACCTTTATATATGATATACCATCATACATGAGATACCTTTATATATGAGATACCTTTCTTCTGTGAAATGAAAACTACGTGCTGAAATAAAAGGGATGATAAAATGGATGATAAAATGAATTGAATAAATGGAGAATGACATGTTCTTACCTCCAGTGCTTTAGTGACGTCGAGTGAGGATGAATTGGTTCCATGTGTTTAGCTTATACATTACGAGTTGAAAGTTATATCAAGTACAATGAATACGAACGATGACCACAACACGTCCACAACTCAACCATCGAGTAACATGAACGATGATTGCTGCAATATCTCACTAAATAATTACTTCCAAAACCCCTTCCAAATGCACAAGCAACATGTACGACAAGAACACATAACTGTAGGAGTAATCACGATTTAGATAACTTCCGTCTACGTTATCTCCACTGAAATATTTAGTCAGTTGAATTTTCATTGTAATAATTCAGCCAAATATAGTCCAAAACATTAGGCGATTACTCCAGTCACATATAGAATCAAACAAAACATTCTAATCTTGAATGCTAACCTTCTTCCACGGGTGTAACCTGTTGTACTACTTCCAATTTCATGACGTATAGTTCTGCTGACGTTGTAACTTCGCCGACCTCGTTGAAGACAACACAGTTGTAGACGCCCGCATCTTGTGGTTGAACATCTTCGATGGTCAGCTGAAACACGCCATTGTCTTCGTCATCTTTGATGACAAAGCGACCTTTATCCTCGATGACTTTATCTCCTTTTAACCAGTCTACCTCTGGCTTAGGCTTCCCTGTGGCAACTACTTTGAAAGTCCCGTTCTTACCGATGTCCACTTTCATTTCTTTAAGCTTCTCTTTGATGGTTGGTTTTTCACCTTTCTCGTTGACAATTACATCAGTATGTGAAGCCACGGTGCCAAACTCGTTTGTTGCAACACATTTGTAGTCACCCTTGTCGTCTATCGTTGTGTTCTTGATTCGTAAGGTGCTGGTGCTGCCATCGTAGTCGATCTTTATACGATTATCAGGCTTAATGGGTTTACTGTCTTTAAGCCACTCGATCTTTGGCTCAGGTTTGCCAGACACTTCACACACGAGTTTTGTATCATCGCCAACAATGACTGTTAATGGTTTGAGGGCAGCATCAAGAGATGGTGCTTCTCCTTTTGGTTTGGCTGCTGAGATAAGTTAGATAAACAATGTAAGATGTCTGTCAGGAGGTAAAAGACAAAAAAGAGAAACAAAAGAAAAGAAGGAAGGATGGAAAAAAGAAACTGAGAAACTGAAGAGAAAGAAAGAAAGAAAAGACAGAGACAACGAGATACAAAAGAGAAGAGAATTGGAGAGAATAAATAAATGTGTGAATGACTCAATGAAAGACATAAAACTAGCCTTTAAGCTAAACTGAATTTTAAAAAAATAAAAAAATAAAAAATAAAAAACATTGACATAAGAAACAAGATACAGAATACATAAACAATACATACTTTGTACTTTTATATCAAACGTTCTGGATGCTTTGCCAAGTTTATTACTCGCTTCACACTTGTACATCCCTGTATCCTCGGTCTTGGCGCTCAGAATCACAATGTAGTACGAATCCCCACGTGATCTAATGTCCATTCTACTCGTGTCTCTCAAGGCTTTGCCATCTTTGTACCATTTCACATCTGGTTTGGGATTGGCTTTCATTTTTACATTCATGTTCACTTCATCGCCAGGCTGGAAGAACAAAGGACCTTGTTCATCGCCCTCGAACGTCGGAGCCAGCGGTTTTTCTTTGACACTAAGCTCGCAACGGTTTGTAGCTTTTCCAGCGGAGTTAGAGACAACGCATTTGTAGGATCCATCATCATCAAGCTTGGCATCAACGATGACAAGTGTAATTCTGTCGGTCTTTTCGTCTACTGATATTTTATACCGTTCTCCATCAGAAAGCTTTGTCGAACCATGGTACCACTCGACTACAGGTCTTGGAAATGCCTTGACTTGAACTTCAAAGCGTACCTCGTCACCAACAAAGGCATCGGTGGTTTTGAGCTTTAGCTTGAACTCTGGTCTTATGAGTTCCTTGACTATTAAATTAGCTGTAGACGACGCTGAACCTGCATCATTACGGACAACAATCTTATAGTCACCCTTGTCATCAGAACGGACCTGGGATATAGTCACTTTAGCGATGCCATTTTTAATGTCAAAGTTTACTCGGCGGCTTTCTTTCAATTTGGCGCCATTCTTGAACCACTCCACAACTTGTGATGGAGTTTCTTTGATCCTGCATTCTAACGTAACACTTTCATCTTCGACAACCTCTGTTGGCTTCAGCGGCTCTAGTATCTCAGGTGCGACCTCGGTTGGCATCTCGGCTATTAAGGCAGAAAACAAACAATTAAAGTCAATTGAAATTGAATTTAAAAAATTCTACAAATATGTATTAGAACTCAAACAGATGTTTCAGTAATAACTTGTATATTTGCAGTTTCAAATAAAATTTGAAAAGACTCCCTTGAATTCTAAATTATAATCTAGAAAATGACAAAGTATTCAAAAAGACGCTTCAATAAAAATATTAGCATAGTTTTAAATAAGAATTCAAGTGACATAAAAAAGAAGAAAAGCTGGAATAGTAAAAACATTAACTTGATAAAAATGGAAAAAAGGAGACTCCCTTTTAATAAATTTATTTATTTTTTAGTGTATAGGTTACCGAGTAATAAAATTGGTTAATCAAAATAACGGAATGTTTTATATACATTTCCTTGGTTCGGAGTTATTGAAATGGTCTAAATTACTTCAACTGTACAACACACTCTAAATGAATTCCATTTACTGTGCTGACATGTACTCTGATGTAAAAAAAACAACTGATTCGCATAACTTGTCTGCTTTTGCAAAGCAATAAAATCAAACACAGCTGACGTACAAAACTACTGTTTGTGCTTTGCCATACAAATTCAGATATTATTCTGGATATTTTAACTCGAGTTTACTAATCCTGTTCGCTAGAACCAAAACATTACACGTCGTTATCCTAGAGTATTCCCACATTTGTACTCAGACAGGAAACCCTGATTAACTCTAAAACTAAATATCACATCTATAATACAAAATATGGTCGAAATCACATTATGATAGGAGAAAAGTATTTGTTAAAAATATCCCGACGTCCTAATGATTAAGACTAAGAGAATAATAACAGATTACCAAAAAACAGAAGTCCCTCCGTGACCACCAGACTTGCATGGTTTACCGAAACACAGCCTACACGCAAAGCATCATGGTATAGGGGCAGAGGTCGAATTTTATCTTCAACGTAGAGTACAAATTTGGTTGGTTGAGATTTTGATTGACGTGCGAGTCTTTTGAGGTCATTTCGAATGGTTATTGTAACATTGAAATTAAAATGTAATTCGATACTCAAAATAAATATCAAAAATGAAAATAAAAAGAGTGTCTAGAATATGTACTAAATTCTTTTAAAAATGTATTCTGGAAAATCTGCGAATCATTAAAAACGTAAATTCTTACTAGTTTAATTCCGGTTAAAATTTGTATTATAAGGGAAAATGAGCGAATATACCTATTTAGCATGGGCGTATTGTTTACCCATAAATGAATGAGAAAACATTGCGCTTAAAGAGGGCTATTCCCTATCGATGTTATGTAATCCCTCGTAGAAATAATATAATACTGTTTGGCAGATGGAGGTGACTGTTGGGCCTCATGGGGTGATTTTAACCAGGAATCGAGACACGTGAATATGAGTCACTCAGCGAAATGTTTTTTTCATTACACCAGGTCCACAGTTCCAGTCCTAACTAGCAGACGATTATGCATAAAAGGAAGATAACTCAAAGCATACCTTCAACTTCTTGTTCTGCTTCAGGTGCAATCTCCGGTTCAACAATTATCTCAGGTTTCTCCGCCACTTTGAGCTTGGCTTTGGTTTTGACTTCTCCTCCTTCAGTGAACGCCACCGCGCTGTAGACACCTGTGTCCTCTGGTTTGACATCCTCGATAACCAGGGAAGAGGAAACTCCTTTGTCGGTCTCATCGTCAACGATTATAAATCGGCCCTTATCCTCGATGACTTTGTCGTCTTTATACCAGTCAACCTCAGGCATTGGGGCACCTTCCACCTCAACAGTGAATTTAGCCACATTTCCGACTTCAGTTTCAACATCTTCAATCTTTGATTTAATTACAGGTTTGGCAGGTTTGTCTTCTTCGACCTTTGGCTTAATTACTGGTTTGGCGGGTTTCTCTTCTTCGACCTTTGGCTTAATTACTGGTTTGGCGGGTTTCTCTTCTTCGACGGTTGGTTTAATTTCTGGTTTGGCAGGTTTCTCTTCTTCAACCTTTGGCTTAACTACTGGTTTGGAAGGTTTCTCTTCTTCAACCTTTGGCTTAACTACTGGTTTGGCAGGTTTCTCTTCTTCAACCTTTGGTTTAATTACAGGTTTGGCAGGTTTCTCTTCTTCAACCTTTGGTTTAATTTCTGGTTTGTCAGGTTTCTCTTCTTCAACCTTTGGTCTAATTTCTGGTTTGGCAGGTTTCTCTTCTTCAACCGTTGATTTAACTACTGGTTTGGCAGGTTTCTCTTCTTCAACCATTGGTTTAATTTCTGGTTTGGCAAGTTTCTCTTCTTCAACCGTTGGTTTAACTTCTGGTTTGGCAAGTTTCTCTTCTTCAACCGTTGGTTTAACTTCTGGTTTGGCAGGCTTCTCTTCTTTCTCGTTCACTAGGACTTCAGCAGATGTAGACACAGATCCCAGTTCGTTGGTCACGACGCATTTGTAGTCGCCTTCATCATCCAAGGTGGTGTCTTTGATAGTCAATGTGCTGACTTCTCCATCGTAGTCTACTTCTACACGCTTGTCTGTCTCTACGGGTTTGTCGTCCTTAAACCATTCGATCTTCGGTTCTGGTTTGCCTTTAACTTTGCAGACGAGTTTAGTTGACTCGCCTTCTGTGATTTCCTTCGGTTTGAGATCAGAAAGTAGAGTTGGAGCTTCACCTTTCGGCTTGGGTACTACCAAAACAAAAAGAAACATATTGTGAGAATGTTGATATATGGAAAAATTTGAGAGACATCAGTATCTCAGAGAAATTAATGCAGAATTGACGGCAAATTACCTTCCACTTTTACATCAAAGGTTCTGTCCGACACACCCAGTTTGTTACGCGCTTCACATTTGTAGTTTCCAGCATCTGTGGGTTTAGCACTGTGGATAGTTATGGTGTAGTTATCACCTCGAGAACGTACATCCATCTTGGTAGTATCCCGCAAGGGCTTCCCGTCTTTGTACCACTTCACATCAGGCTTGGGATTTGCTTTGATGGTCATGTCGATCTTTAACTCGTCACCTTGCTGGACAGTTATTGGCGCTTCTATTGTTTCGCTGGTAAACTCTGGTAAGTACTGACGCTCCTTAACATCTATCTCTCCACGGCAAGTGGATTTCCCTGCTTCATTTATGGCTTCACATTTGTAGCTCCCTGCGTCATCACGAGTAACATCATTGATCACCAACGAGTACAGGTTAACGTCGGCTTCCTCGACAATCTCAAACCTTCCGTCTTCCTGGATTTTAGTCGTTCCGTGGTACCACTGTACGTCTGGCTTTGGTAATGCTTCAATTTTGACAGTAAGACGCGCCTGGTCTCCTTCGTTGACGTCAAGAGGTCTGAGTTTCACCTTGAAGTCTGGCTTTTTAGGATAAATAACTTTGATCTTTGATGAAGTGGATGCCGAACCAAGCTCATTACGCACCACACATTTGTATTCACCCACGTCATCAGGCCGAGCTTCTTTGATGGTCAACGTTGACGAGGTTTGGTCACGATCTATTTTGACACGTCTGTTTTCTTTGACTGGCACCTTTCCTTTGAACCACTCTATGGTTGGACTTGGTGTGTTGTTAAATGAACAAACAAGCTCAACTGGCTTTCCTTCCATCACCTCTGTCTCTGCTAGTGGTTGTACAATGTTAGGAGCCTCTCCTTCGGGCTTCTTTGCTGTAAGAGTTAAAAATAGTGAAGGTTCGGCATTAGTCGATGATGACAATTACAACAAGTTAGAAACCGCGGTTATAAACTAGCTATAATGCAAAATCCCCACGATCCTCGGGATCCGAACCAATGATGATAACCTTCGTAGACCGACGATTTACAACACCGCCACCAAGACGCAGTGTAAAGGTAAAGTACCCGTCAAGTGTCTATTTTCTACCAGTTGAACTACTTCATGTAAGCAATCTCCTAATGATCTGCAATAGCTTAGTCATGACCGACTGACTACATCAAGTACTATCTGTATCATCCCCCCAGTGAGTGAACTCAGGTTCAAATCTGTGTCCACAACACTCGAGATAAACATTAAGTGAAGAAATAAATACAAAATTAGAACAGAACATATAACAAAATTAGACGTAACTAAAACCATTGGTTTAACGAGCTCACCTTCAACCACCACATCATACGACCTACTGACGGTTCCAGCATCACTTTTGACATCACATTTGTAGCTTCCTGAATCTGTCAGACGCTCCTTTGATATCAATCCAAAAGTCATCATCTTTTTCTTCTATGACAACCTTCTTGCTTCCTTTCAGGGGCGCGCCGTCTTTCGTCCATATTACTTCAGGTCGAGGTTTCCCGTCTACTTTCACCTCCAGGTGAAGAACATCATCTTCCACGATAGTGATAGGACCAGCTTCGTCCCCGCCAGTAAACTCAGGAGCGACCATTTTTTCTTGTACTTGTAGCTCTGCTTTACACGTAGTTTCACCAACATCATTGCTGGCCAAACACTTATACGTACCAGCATCTGCAGGTTTTACATCTTTGATGATCAGTGAAAACAGATCCTCTTCTTCGTCATCCACAAGGATCGTACGACCTTCGTCTTTAATCTTTGTATCTTTCTTGAACCATTCAACTGTGGGTTCCGGTTTACCAGTCACTCGTACATCAAAGCGTACCTCTTCACTTTCAGTGACTGTAACGTCTTCCAGGGGCTTCTTAAAAGTGGGCTTTTCTCCGGCTTCATCTACAAGCAACTCTGCTTCAGTTGTTGCAGTTCCAAGTTCGTTCGTAGCGACACATTTGTAGATTCCTTCGTCATCCAATTCCGTTTCCTTAAACTCCAAGATGGCAATATCTTTTTCTATTTTGATCTTCATTCGTTTCGATTCTTTCAACTTGTTGTTGTTGTCGTTATCTTTGTACCACTCGATCGTGGGAGTTGGTTTCCCTTTAATCTTACACTCAAGACGCGCTTTCTCTTTTTCAGTAGTCTCGACTTTCTTTAAAGGTTGGATGAACTCTGGTGCCTCGCCTTTGGGTTTGGCCTCTGCAATAAAATTCAAGTTTGTTGTAAATTATACAGTATGGTCATGATCAATGTCATTGATCACTTCTTCCTAATAGCCAAAATATGAGTACAGTTGACTCTCTTTGAGCGACCACTCTCGTAAGCGACCACCTTTACAAAACCCCGTTTTGTTTATCAGTCATATACTGTAATCACTGTAATTAAAATCTCTCGTAAGCGACCATCTCTCGTAAGCGACCACTACTCCAGATCCCGAGGTGGTCGCTTACGAGGGAGTCAACTGTACTACGGTATACGCCCGTTTGTAAGTTGTTAGAGAATTAACTTCATTTTAGTAAAACAGAGAAGTGTACTTACTTTCGACGACTACATCGAATTCTCTTGTGGTCGTTCCTTGAGTGTTCTTAGCAGTGCACTTGTAGTGTCCACTATCTTCAGGCTTTGCAGCTTTCAAGACAATAGAAGATTCAATGTCTTTAGCCTTTATGATTAGATTCTTGGTCTCTATGACAGGTTTACCATCTTTGGTCCAATCAATGTATGGCTTAGGTTTACCTTTGACTTCAACGCTTAGTTTCACTTCGTCACCTTCTGGGACTGTAAGAGGAGCCTTGTCGACCTCGCCTACAAACTCGGGGGCAAAGAGAATTTCCTTAACAGACAACTCAGCCGTGCAGGTCGATTTACCGGCTTCATTGATGGCGACACACTTGTACATATCACCATCATCTTTGTGTACGTCTTCGATAATAAGTGAGAACAGATCGTCTTCTTCGTCGTCGATCAATACAAAGCGACCTTCATCCTTGAGTTTGATCCTGTCCTTGTACCACTCTACTGTAGGCATAGGATTGCCATCGACACGTACATCAAGGCGTACCTCCTCGTGCTCTGTTACAAGAAGTGGTTGAATCTTTTGTTTGAATTCTGGTCTCTTTAGTTCTTTGTTCACAACGACATCAGCTGTGATTGTGACCGAGCCATTGTCATTCGTCGCTATACATTTGTACACTCCCTTGTCTTCTACTTTTGAAGGCTTAATCGTCAAGGCAGAATTCTGACCATCGTATTTAATATTAATGCGCTTGTCTTCCACGACCTTTTTGCCGTCTTTGAACCACTCGATGGAAGGCTGTGGTTTACCGCTAACTTTGGCTTCCAATTTCAAACGCTCTCCTTCCCGTACTGTTGCTGGTTGAAACTTTTTAGTAAACACTGGTGCATCGCCTTTGTCTGAAAAGAAAATGATACTGTCAAAAACAGTAAAAATAGCTGAATTCAGTTGCGCTTGCTCACCAAATGCTTTATCAAATGAGTGTCAATATCGACCGACGAACACAACCTCTACCACCACCACCACCACCACCACCACCACCAACAACAACAACAACAACAACAACAACAACAGCAGCAGCACAGCATTACAAACCCCAATAAAGTTTAGCTTAGATTGAACAACCTCCTTATTTTACACAAGAACTCATACGGTACCTTTGATTTTCACTTCATACGTTCTTGTGACGGTTCCTGCAGGGTTTGTCGCAACACACTTGTAAACACCAGAATCATCCGGTTTACCACCACGAATATGCAGAGAGTGTTCATCACCTGTTACCACAGTATCAACACGCTTAGTCTTCTTGAGAGGTTTGTCGTCCTTGTACCATTCCACCTTGGGTTCAGGCTTACCAGAGACCGTCAGATCCAACGTGACATCCTTTCCAGTATTGACGTCAAATTTAGAGGTTTCTGGCTCTTTCGTGAAGTCAGGAGCTATTTCTTTCGGGTTCACTGTCAACATAGCAGTGCAACTGACCTCGTCGACGTCATTAACCGCGATACAAGTATACTCTCCTGCGTCAGACAGTTCCGTTTTTTCAATAACCAGCGTAAATACCTCTTCTTTAACGGCATCGATATGGACAAAGCGGCCTTCGTCAGGGATCAACATGCCGTTTTTGTACCAATCAATTGTTGGTCCTGGTATTGCATAAACGTGAGCATCAAATCTGGCTTCTTCTCCTTCCATGACCTCGACGAATTTGATCATTTCTAGAAATTCTGGTGCTTTCATGTTAGGTACCAATGTTTCGGTAATCGTGGGGATTTCTGCGTGAACGTTGGACACTGTTTCAGGAACTATTGCTGGAGCTACTTGGTCACCTTGATATTTGAGATAAAAGCAAATTACAACAATTAAGTGTGAAAATGTACGATAATACGGATAATGTACTGAGGTGGGTCAGCACATGATCATTCTATTTTAGGGACTTGATGGTCAGAGGGCAGGGTTATTTTGGAAAATAATATTTTAAAAATAAATGCGCATACCTTCAACGTTCAATAAGAACGTCTTGGTCGTAGTACCCTTTAAGCTTGATACAACACACTTGTACGTTCCTGAATCCCGAGGAACGACCTTGGGAATGGTAGCTCTGGTAAAGTCACTGTCCTGAGAAATGTCGATCTTGTCTGTACTTTCTAATGGTTTCTCGTCTAAGAACCACTCCACGACAGGAGATGGGTGACCACGAAGTGGCACTTCCATTACAACTTCATCCCCTTGTGAAGCTTCAAGTGGCACCTTAAGAACAAATACCACTCAATGTCAAAATTACTGTCAGGAAAACAATATATAAACAAACATCCTTGTAATGACCACCACTACTTCAAATACTTGGAAATCTACGCCGGAGCCGGCTTCAAAAGTATCAAGGTAGTAAGTTTGGAATGTACCTCTTCCATTTCATCCTTAAATTCCTCAGGTACAGTTCTTCGTGTGACGCACAAGTGACAACTACTTGTGTCTTTACCAGCCTCACTCATCGCAACAACCATGTACACGGCGTCGTCTTCCAATTTGCATCGTTCGATTAGCAATGAGAATAGTTCCTTGTCTTGATCCTCTACCTCGTCAATGATGATGAATCGTCCTTCGTCTTCGACTTGTTTACCGTTTTTAAACCATTCGACTACTGGCTCTGGCTTTCCTACGACACGTACGTCAAGCCTGACGATGTCACCTGGTAAGAAAAAAAAAGAAGAAAACACATAAAGAGGTGTTATTTCCGACTTTTTCAACATGGGCATGATGATGCTAATGTTGACAATGATAGCAATGGTGACAAAGGCGCAAAAATGAAAGAAAATTGCAAATTACCTTCATCTGCAGCGACATCTTTCAATCCTTCCTTGATAACCAGGCAATGCCATGCCTTCCTCTATCACGATTTCTCCTTTCGCCTCCACACTACCAGCAGCGTTTGTGACAACACATTTATACTCAGACTCGTCGTCCTCTTCAGCAAGTTGGATAACTAATGCATGAACATCACCATCGTCTTCGAATGCAACGTGATCATCTTCTTGTAGCACTTCATCGTCTTTGAACCACGACACTTCAGGATTTGGACCAGCGGCTATCTCACACTCGATTCGTGCAGAGTTTCCTTCAAGAATTCCAGTTTCTTCTGGAAGTGGCCTGATTACAACTGGGACTGCGATTAAAACAAACAAGCAAGCTCGTGTGAGCCATTCTGTAACTGATTGAAATAAGCAACATCTTACCGGGTACTGCAGCATCTACAATATCATCTCTCGCTTTTTCCTGGACGGCTTCGCTATCTTCCTTGAACTCTTCAGTAACAGGTTTTTGTGTAACGCACAGATGACAACTACTTGTGTCTTTACCAGCCTCACTCATAGCAACAGCCATGTACTCGGCATCGTCTTCTAACTCGCAGTGCTCGATTAGCAGTGAAAACAATTCCTTGTCTTGGTCCTCTACCTCATCGATAATGATGAACCTTCCTTCATCTTCAATTAATTTGGCGTTTTTGAACCATTCAACCACTGGCTCGGGCTTCCCTGCGACACGGATGTCGAATCGGACGATGTCACCTAGCAACAGATCAGTATAAAAAAACTTAGGGTGCGTTCGATTGACCTTATTCCAGAATAGGAATAGACGAAATAACATCCCTAAATCGCTGTCACACATCTACTGTCCTCTGTACAATGAAACGATTCCTTGTTGTATTATAATAAAGTTACAAGGAACAGTTTGGAATTTTAAATGTGCTGAAATAAAAGCATCCAAGTGTTTATTCCGTGTATTCCTATTCTGGAATAGGGTCAATCGAACGCACCCTTAGTGACGCCCTAAACTCATTTACAACATGTTGATAATTGGTACCAAATCATTATAAAAAAAGAAAGCATATCGCCTTATTTCGATGAAAGTTATTGACTAAATAAAACAATTATTGCTACGACATCATTGCTTGTAATAATGGTGGTCACGGTGATTATAGAATTGACGTTAAAGATCCATAAAAAGAAATACTTTCGTATCTTTCAAATTCCACATAACGTGAGTCAAGACTAACCTTTCTCTGCTGCTACATCTTTTAATCCTTCCTTGATAACAGGCAATGCCATGCCTTCCTCTATCACGATCTCTCCTTTCGTCTCCACACTACCAGCAGCGTTTGTGACAACACATTTATACTCAGACTCGTCGTCCTCTTCAGCAAGTTGGATAACTAATGCATGAACATCACCATCGTCTTCGAATGTAATGTGATCATCTTCTTGTAGCGCTTCATCGTCTTTGAACCACGACACTTCAGGATTTGGACCAGCGGCTATCTCACACTCGATTCGTGCAGAATTGCCTTCAAGTACCTCAGTTTCTTCTGGTAGTGGCCTGGTTACAACTGGGACTGCGATTAAGACACAAAACATTAGTACGTCTAATTTAATAGGTTTGGAATGAGCTGTCATTATCTTACCAGTGACTGCTGCAGGTTTGACTTCTTCTTTAGGCTTTGCCTTAACAGTTTCCTTTTCTAAAATACAAATGAACGATTACTAGTGAATTAACATCATCAAACAAACTCATACACAACATTTTGTTTTTCTATCTCAAAATAGGGCAAAACGCCGAGAAGTCAACATGGCACCTGCTGGTCTACTTATAAACTGTTCACAACCTGTTTCAATAAAACATAGTGTTCATTTCTGTCTCACAAATAAACAGTTTAATTTCATTTGTTTGTACAACTATACTACATACCTTCAACAATGACTTCAGCGTCGCATACAGCTTGACCAGCAACATTTTCAGCTACCACTTTGTAGTACATAGCTTCGTCTTCCGATATCACAGGGGAAATACGCATGGTGTGGGTATCTCCATCCACGGTGAATGTGTGTCGCTTATCGTGAACTAGTTGTACATTGTCACGATACCATGTCACGTGGATATGTTTCGTCCCTGTTATCGTGACAGCCATTTCGACAGTCGATCCTTCAACAAGTACCATGTCTTTCAAAGGCTCCACAAACTTTGGGACAACATTACTGTCATACAAAATGCAACACGTGGATTAAAACAAACTGTACAACTGTGTATGTAACATTTTGGGGAATTTTAATTAAGATTAAAAATACTGGTACTTTTTACTTATTTGCTAGATGTTTGGATTTGTTTGTTTGTTAGTTTGTGTGTGTAAACGTTTATGTTTGTTGGTTTGCTTGTTGTTTGTCTGTTTGTGTGTGGGTTGGTTGGTTGGTTGGTTGGTTTGTATGTGTGTTTTTCTTGCTTGTTCGTGTGTTTGTTTCTTTGCTTGCTTGCTTGTTTGATTGTCTGTTCCTTAACATTTGGTTTCTTTAAACAGTTACCAAATACTTACTCTTTTTCCTCATCGACTTCGCTCAACTCTGAAAACAAAACAAAAAATCAGTGTAAGGAAATATCTGCGAATAACGGTCAGGAGAAGATTAGGAAACCAAGGACACAACAATACCTTATTCGTACTTAATTTCGCGAGGCTTTAAGTTCGCGATTTTCGCGATTTAAAATAAATCGCGAAATTAAAGCCTCGCGAAAAAAAGGGCTCGCGGACTTTAAACACGCGAAATATAATACCCAGAGAAAAAAATACATATCGAAACCATTTAATCAACATGAACAATATACGTTATTTAATACTGAAGAAATTGGTTTTTAAAACGACTTATTCAACAACATAATACTACCATTTGCAACTGAGCAACCGTATAGCGTAAACTTTTTTGTCTGTTTTAACTACAAGCTAGTTTATAATGTCTAGTTAGTCTAGTTGACTGTCATCTTGTTCCTGTTTGTATAGAAATAAGTTTGGTTTTTTAGAAAAAAAATATGTTGTTGACACCACTTTCGCGAAATTTAATGCTCTTTTTTCATTTTCTCTTATCGAAATCGCGAAAATAAAGCCTCGCGAAATGCTGTCTTAACAAAATCGCGAAATTAAGTACGCGCGAAATTAAGTACGCGCGAAATTAAGTACGAATAAGGTACCTTCTACAAGCAGCTCAGCGGACGTGCTGACTTCTCCATCCTCATTTGTAACGTAGCAGATGTACAACCCTTCATCTTCATCAATGTCTGTTTGAGTGATTCTAAGTTCGCTGCTTTTGTCATCAGTAACGATGGTCACTCGTTTGTCCTGTGTAACATGATGCCCATCTTTCATCCACACCACACTTGTCTTGCCCTCGCTTACAAACTCTAAGCGCAGCCTAGTAGGTTTGCCTTCGTCGACTTCAACCTCTACAAGTTCTTTAGTGATCCGAGGAGCTTTCGGTTTCGTTGAAGGAGCTGCTTCGAGATCTGAAAAAAAGAAACAAGTCATATAGGAAATAAGTAGCTTAATCATCATAGCTTACAGCACTTTTCGTCCAAGAAGTGTACAGAATTATAATATGATAAGGAAAACCCAAAAGCTGTTATTATACCGCAGTGCACGAATACTTTGAGAATCAAGTTTTCAGAAATGTTGTCCTATGTCAAATAGTAAATAGTAAAATGAAAAAAGGAATAATTATCGTTATAATAACATAAAACACAAATCAGATTACTCAAACAGAAATAAATGCAGTAACTTGTACCAAAAAGTGCAACAAATTATTGTACCTGTTTTGATGTCGACAGTGGTAATCTCTGGTTCTTTGTCTTCATCTCCAAGTCCAACAGAGATTTTAACGGGTTTGAAAGGCTCCTTGGCTGCAGGTAGCCCTGCTTCGGATAACTGAGGTCGCTCTTCTTTAGGCTTTTTCTCGTCCTTAACATCTATTGTTGTTATACCGACTCCTTTGTCTTTGTCCACGTCGATGGCAAGTTCAACTGGAGCGAACTTTTCGATTCCTTTGGGAAGCTCAACCATAGAAATTCCAGGCTCGTTTTCGACTGGAACGTCTACTTGGAATTCTATTCGTTCTACTTCTCTAGGCTTATCTTTATCAATATCTAACGCAAGTTCTACAGGTGCAAACTTTTCCTTTCCTTTCGGGAGAACAACAGACGCAATTCCTGGTTCTTTTTCTGCAGGGACATCTACCTTGAATTCCACAGGTTTTGTTCTTGGTTTGTCAACATCTATATCAATTTCGACAGGAGCAAACTCTTCCTTTCCTTTAGAGAGAACGAATTCTGTAATCCCCGGTTCTTTTTCCACGGGGACATCAACCTTGACTTCAATGGGCTTGTCCTTGTCGAGATCTATAGCAAGTTGAACTGGAGCGAACTGTTCTTTTTCTTTTGGAAGTACAATTTCGGTGATATCGGGTTTCTCTGGAGCACTAAATTGGAGAAATATTGCTTTAATGATAGAACGTTTCTCATTTGGTTGAAGGTATACCGGTGTAGCTAGTTCATTTACTAATTTTTAAATATAATCTCACCTTGGTGCAAGTCGTTCTTCCTCAGCCTCAGACACTAAGAAATACAGAATGTGAAATATGTCAAGTTTGGATATTCAAGATAGAACAACAATTTGTAATATATAATTATCGATAAAATATATATATTTCTCTCCTTCGAAAAATTGATATCTTCACACGTGAAGATAACATGTTATCCTTACATGTGAAGATATCATATCGTAAAGTAAAAATTATTTCAAAACAAAAAAATGTTTCATCGATAATTATATATTAAACAGAATATTACATGGTCGCTTGGAGATACGAATTTTATCTTCGAGTGTTGATAATATCTCTCACTCGTTCGCTCCTCTATATATTAAACATTATAATCATAGGTGGATAACTATTTTAGATTGATAATAACGCAACAGAAATAATACCAATAGGATTTGTCTCCATATACCTGTTAAGACAACGATTTCTGCTTCCGACACAGCTTTTTTTCCAAAGGAGTTGGTGATAACGCATTTGTACGAAGCCTCATCTTCGAGAACTATGTTCTTGATGACCAATGTACTAGTGTCATCGCTGTCATGGTGTATTTGGACACGACGATCTTCCTTGATGGGTTTGTCACTCTTCAGCCATTCAACGTCAGGTTTGGGTTTACCTGTGTATCGAACTGTTTCCTCAAATTTACTTCCTTCAATGACATCGAGAGCTTTTAGAGTTTTAGTGAATTCTGGTGCTTCACCTTCTGGCATCAGAGCTGTAAAAATAAATGGGCAATACAGTAAAAACCCACATATAAGAAACTGCAGATTAAGAACCTCCAGGCTGAAATTTAGCCAATTTTAATTTTAATTTTACTGCGAAAATCCTTGTATCGCGACCTTTCGTTTTGAAAACTTCAGTTGGATTTTGGGTTTTTCTGTTCCGACAATCACTATATATGTCCATTTCTTGAGTACAAAGTTAACTCAGCATAAACATCATTATTTAAAGTACTAAATTGTGACATTTATATTGTTTTGTATTGTATTTAGTACTAATTAGTGCAAAAAATATATTGGCGGAACAGAAAAATCCAAAATCCAGCTGAAGTTTATACAAAACGAAAGGTCGCGATACAAGGATTTTCGCAGTAATGCATCCAATATATAAGAACCAGTTCAGCCTGACTTGGAAAAATAGGGTTCTTTTATGCGGGTTTTTACTGTACGACAATAAATACGATAATTTCCATACAAAATGTGCTGAATAGTCTTAGAATGATTGATGTACCTGAAATATCGACATTGAATGTTCTAGTGTTTGTTCCAGCAGGATTTTCAGCCTTTACTTGATAAGAGCCGGTATCGTCAGGAACTGCACCTTTAATTATTAACTTATGAGTATCCTCTTTGGTCTCTACGATATATTTCTCAGACGTCGGAACTGGCTTGTTGTCTTTATACCATTGCACAGTTGGTTCAGGTTTTCCAGTAACTTCAACCTCAAGCGTCAAATCACCAGTTTCTGTCAGTTCCAACGGTCTTTGTCCAACAGCGGCACTGAACGTCGGAGGGATCTGTTCGATGGGAGTTTCGTTCACCAGTAATTCTGCCATTGTAGTCGCCTTTCCAAAATCGTTTCTTGCTTCACACTTGTACTCCGCTTCGTCATCCAACACTGATTCTGGAATTTCAAGGAAGCAGATTTCGCCATCTACATCAGACTTAACTCTATCACTTTGTACCAGCACGTTTTCATCTTTGTACCATGTAATTTTAGGTGAAGGCATTCCTGTAACACGGCACTCGAAACGAACAGACTCCCTTTCAAATACTTCAACAACCTTTAGTGGCTGGAAAAACTCAGGAGCCGCACCTTCTGGCTTTTCTAAAAACAAAATACCAAAGAGAAATTAAGAAGCCAATTCATCAAACTTAATAGATGTAATTTGTTGTTACCTTCTACAGTGACTTTGAAACTCCTTGTGATGGTTTCATCGTCACTTCTCGAGAGGCATTTGAAAACGCCTTCGTCGTCAGGTGTAGCTTCGGTGATTGTCAAGAAGTGTTCATTGCCAGTGTCGTGGATCTTATAAGTATCTTTTTTGGTGATTGGTTTATCATCTTTGTACCATTCTACATCAGGGGTTGATGTACCGCTAATTTCAACTTTTAAAGTTAAATCTTGGCCTTCTGCTATGTCAACTGGAGTCTCTTCTGAGTCTGTGCCACTTGGGCGTCCACCCAACGGCAAAACAGACAATGTGCAGGAAGAAGTAGATTTCCCTGCCTCATTCATGGCTATGCACTTGTATTCTCCAGAATCCTCCAATTTGCAATCTTCAACGACCAAAGAGAATAGCTCCGGTTCTTTGTCATCAACGTCATCGATAATTATCACTCGTCCCATGTCTTCAAGCTGATTTCCATCTCGGAACCATTCAACGACGGGTTGGGGATAGCCTGTTACGCGAACATCGAAACGAACAATAGACTGTTCAACAACTTCTTGCGTCTTCAAAGGTTCTTTGAAAATCGGCATCGAGACACACTCCTCAACGATCAGCTCAGTTGTCATGGTGGCTGTCCCATGGTCAGTTTCAATTTCACACTTATAATCTGCTTCGTCATCCAAAGTTACTCTGTCTATTCTCAGAGAACATACTCCCTCATCAACAGCGGTTGTCATACGCGGGATTTCCTCAAGTGGTTCGCCATCCTTAAACCACGTTACAGTGGCATTTTCAGTACCGACTGTGCTGCACTGGATAGTAACCGAGGAGCCCTCTACTACCTCTACCTCTTTAGAGTATTCTGTGATTTTGGGAGTAGGTTGTACATCTTAAAATAAGGAATAATATTGGTTAATATCAATAACAGATTCAAAAAATATTAATTAATTAATATATCTTTATAAATATATATTTATAAATGTATCTCTTTCGGATACAACATCGTCTTCATTTGCATAACCTTTAACATTGATTTCTTTGGCCATACAGTATGGCTGCTCATATTGTACCTATTACTTTTACTTTCAAACTAAGTTTTCTAAAAGACTATCATTAACATCGTCAACAGTACAAGAATACATGACAAATCAACTATTCACTCATTCTGCTAGTAAGCGCTTTAGCTAAGTCGAAATAGAAACATTTCTTCGTTGTTTTGTGCTTAGTATGACCATGTCTTATTTCTTCGCGTATATCTATAAGTGCTTAGAAACGACTAAAACATCTCATTATCTATATCTTTTGTATACCTGTAAAAGGATCATATACAACACCTTTCCCAGATAATGGTCCTAACTATCCTAATGTCTAACGAAATTATGAATCAACCTATCATATTGTTACATAACCATGCACCGTAATTAACAGTACTCATTACAGCGTTGCATGCCACAGTACAGATCACTAAAAATCTACCTTCCGCGATTTCTTCAGTTGGAGCTTTAATGACAAACGAAACCTCTTCATCTTTGGTCATTGTCTCCTTTTTGCGTTCTTTGATGTCCTTTCTTTCCTCGTCAGGGATAGAGAAGGATACTTCGAAATCACCCATATCTGTCACTGGTACTGATTCAGTGCCGGCGTCCATTACTGGTGATATAAAATCAGCACTTTCACGCACAGCCTTCGGCTTCGCTTTCTTCTTTTCTTCCATTTCCAAGGGCCTTTCCTCCGAAAAGCCAATGCTTGTGGGAATCGTAAATTCAACCGGGATTTCTTTTTCCAAAGTTGATTTTACATATGGTTTCTCTGTTTTCGGTTTAATTATATACGGCTCTTCAACTGTTCTTTGTGATGTTGGTTTCTTCTCGTCAACAACATCTTTCGGAATTCTAAAAGAAATCGGTGCGATGGGAAATTCCTCTTTTGGAGTAGCATCCTTTTCAATTTCTACTTCAAAGCTTCGAATAGAAGTGCCAACATCATTGACGGCAGTACATTTGTAAGTTCCCTTGTCATCAGGTGTGGGTGATTTGATCAGCAGCGTATGGGTGTCATCTTCAACAGTGATGATAGTACGTTCATTACGTTTGACTGGTTTCTCGTCTTTTGTCCAAGTCACTTCGGGTGTGGGCTTTCCTTTTACTACGGCAGTCATTTGTACGTCACCTTCCTCCGTCACAATCAGTGGCTCTTCTTTGTCGTCCACGAAAGTGGGACGCTGTTCGTCTTTCACAGGTTTTCTGGTCACTTTCGTTGGTTTCTCTTCTTTTGGAATGGCAAAAGAAACTGGTTCTCCAACCTTTGCAATGGGAACCTCCTCTTTGGGAATAGCTTCCTTCTCAGCCACTTCAACCGGCTTTTCCTCGTGAGGAATTGCAAACGAAATCGGTTCTCCAACTTTTGCGATCGGAAATTCCTCTTTTGGAGTAGCATCCTTTTCAATTTCTACTTCAAAGATCCGAATAGAAGTGCCAACATCATTGACGGCAGTACATTTGTAAGTTCCCTTGTCATCAGGTGTGGGTGATTTGATCAGCAGCGTATGGGTGTCATCTTCAACAGTGATGATAGTACGATGACTACGTTTGACTCGTTTTTCGTCTTTAGTCCAAGTCACTTCGGGTGTGGGCTTTCCTTTTACTACGGCAGTCATTTGTACGTCACCTTCCTCCGTCACAATCAGTGGCTCTTCTTTGTCCTCCACGAAAGTGGGACGCTGTTCGTCTTTCACAGGTTTTCTGGTCACTTTCGTTGGTTTCTCTTCTTTTGGGATTGCAAAAGAAACTGGTTCTCCAACCTTTGCAATGGGAACCTCCTCTTTGGGAATAGCTTCCTTCTCAGTCACTTCAACCGGCTTTTCCTCGCGAGGAATTGCAAACGAAATTGGTTCTCCAACTCTTGCGATCGGAAATTCTTCTTTTGGAGTAGCATCCTTTTCAATTTCTACTTCAAAGCTTCGAATAGAAGTGCCAACGTCATTGACGGCAGTACATTTGTAAGTTCCCTTGTCATCAGGTGTGGGTGATTTGATCAGCAGCGTATGGTGTCATCTTCAACAGTGATGATAGTACGTTCATTACGTTTGACTGGTTTCTCGTCTTTTGTCCAAGTCACTTCGGGTGTGGGCTTTCCTTTTACTACGGCAGTCATTTGTACGTCACCTTCCTCCGTCACAATCAGTGGCTCTTCTTTGTCCTCCACGAAAGTGGGACGCTGTTCGTCTTTCACAGGTTTTCTGGTCACTTTCGTTGGTTTCTCTTCTTTTGGAATTGCAAAAGAAACTGGTTCTCCAACCTTTGCAATGGGAACCTCCTCTTTGGGAATAGCTTCCTTCTCAGCCACTTCAACCGGCTTTTCCTCTTGAGGAATTGCAAACGAAATCGGTTCTCCAACTCTTGCGATGGGAAATTCCTCTTTTGGTGTAGCATCCTTTTCAATTTCTACTTCAAAGCTTCGAATAGAAGTGCCAACATCATTGATAGCAGTACATTTGTAAGTTCCCTTGTCATCAGATGTGGGTGATTTGATCAGCAGCGTATGGATGTCATCATCTTCAACAGTGATGATAGTACGATGACTACGTTTGACTCGTTTTTCGTCTTTAGTCCAAGTCACTTCGGGTGTGGGCTTTCCTTTTACTACGGCAGTCATTTGTACGTCACCTTCCTCCGTCACAATCAGTGGCTCTTCTTTGTCCTCCACGAAAGTGGGACGCTGTTCGTCTTTCACAGGTTTTCTGGTCACTTTCGTTGGTTTCTCTTCTTTTGGAATTGCAAAAGAAACTGGTTCTCCAACCTTTGCAATGGGAACCTCCTCTTTGGGAATAGCTTCCTTCTCAGTCACTTCAACCGGCTTTTCCTCGTTTGGAATTGCAAACGAAATTGGTTCTCCAACTCTTGCGATCGGAAATTCTTCTTTTGGAGTAGCATCCTTTTCAATTTCTACTTCAAAGCTTCGAATAGAAGTGCCAACGTCATTGACGGCAGTACATTTGTACGTTCCCTTATCCTCAGGTGTGGGAGATTTGATCAGCAGAGTATGTGTGTCATCTTCAACAGTGATAACAGTACGATCACTACGTTTGATTGGTTTCTCGTCTTTAGTCCAAGTCACTTCAGGTGTGGGCTTTCCTTTTACTACGGCAGTCATTTGTACGTCACCTTCCTCCGTCACAATCAGTGGCTCTTCTTTGTCCTCCACGAAAGTGGGACGCTGTTCGTCTTTCACAGGTTTTCTCGTCACTTTCGTTGGTTTCTCTTCTTTTGGGATTGCAAAAGAAACTGGTTCTCCAACCTTTGCAATGGGAACCTCCTCTTTGGGAATAGCTTCCTTCTCAGTCACTTCAACCGGCTTTTCATCGTGAGGAATTGCAAACGAAATTGGTTCTCCAACTCTTGCGATCGGAAATTTCTCTTTTGGAGTAGCATCCTTTTCAATTTCTACTTCAAAGCTTCGAATAGAAGTGCCAACATCATTGATAGCAGTACATTTGTACGTTCCCTTATCCTCAGGTGTGGGAGATTTGATCAGCAGAGTATGGGTGTCATCTTCAACAGTGATAACAGTACGATCACTACGTTTAATTGGTTTCTCGTCTTTAGTCCAAGTCACTTCAGGTGTGGGCTTTCCTTTTACTACGGCAGTCATTTGTACGTCACCTTCCTCCGTCACAATCAGTGGCTCTTCTTTGTTCTCCACGAAAGTGGGATGCTGTTCGTCTTTCACAGGTTTTCTGGTCACTTTCGTTGGTTTCTCTTCTTTTGGAATTGCAAAAGAAACTGGTTCTCCAACCTTTGCAATGGGAACCTCCTCTTTGGGAATAGCTTCCTTCTCAGTCACTTCAACCGGCTTTTCTTCGTGAGGAATTGCAAACGAAATTGGTTCTCCAACTCTTGCGATCGGAAATTCCTCTTTTGGAGTAGCATCCTTTTCAATTTCTACTTCAAAGCTTCGAATAGAAGTGCCAACATCATTGACGGCAGTACATTTGTAAGTTCCCTTGTCATCAGGTGTGGGAGATTTGATCAGCAGCGTATGGGTGTCATCTTCAACAGTGATGATAGTACGTTCATTACGTTTGACTGGTTTTTCGTCTTTAGTCCAAGTCACTTCGGGTGTGGGCTTTCCTTTTACTACGGCAGTCATTTGTACGTCACCTTCCTCCGTCACAATCAGTGGCTCTTCTTTGTCCTCCATGAAGGTGGGACGCTGTTCGTCCTTCAAAGGTTTTCTGGTCACTTTCGTTGGTTTCTCTTCTTTTGGAATTGCAAACGAAATTGGTTCTCCAACTCTTGCGATCGGAAATTTCTCTTTTGGAGTAAATTCCTCTTTTGGAGTAGCATTTTCAATTTCTACTTCAAAGCTTCGAATAGAAGTGCCAACATCATTGATAGCAGTACATTTGTACGTTCCCTTATCCTCAGGTGTGGGAGATTTGATCAGCAGAGTATGGGTGTCATCTTCAACAGTGATAACAGTACGATCACTACGTTTGACTGGTTTCTCGTCTTTAGTCCATGTCACTTCAGGTGTGGGCTTTCCTTTTACTACGGCAGTCATTTGTACGTCACTTCCTCCGTCACAATCAGTGGCTCTTCTTTGTCCTCCACGAAAGTGGGACGCTGTTCGTCTTTCACAGGTTTTCTGGTCACTTTCGTTGGTTTCTCTTCTTTTGGAATTGCAAAAGAAACTGGTTCTCCAACTTTTGCAATGGGAACCTCCTCTTTGGGAATAGCTTCCTTCTCAGTCACTTCAACCGGCTTTTCATCGTGAGGAATTGCAAACGAAATTGGTTCTCCAACTCTTGCGATCGGAAATTCCTCTTTTGGAGTAGCATCCTTTTCAATTTCTACTTCAAAGCTTCGAATAGAAGTGCCAACGTCATTGACGGCAGTACATTTATAAGTTCCCTTGTCATCAGGTGTGGGTGATTTGATCAGCAGAGTATGGGTGTCATCTTCAACAGTGATAACAGTACGATCACTACGTTTGACTGGTTTCTCGTCTTTAGTCCATGTCACTTCAGGTGTGGGCTTTCCTTTTTTACTACGGCAGTCATTTGTACGTCACCTTCCTCCGTCACAATCAGTGGCTCTTCTTTGTCCTCCACGAAAGTGGGACGCTGTTCGTCTTTCACAGGTTTTCTGGTCACTTTCGTTGGTTTCTCTTCTTTTGGAATTGCAAAAGAAACTGGTTCTCCAACTTTTGCAATGGGAACCTCCTCTTTGGGAATAGCTTCCTTCTCAGTCACTTCAACCGGCTTTTCATCGTGAGGAATTGCAAACGAAATTGGTTCTCCAACTCTTGCGATCGGAAATTCCTCTTTTGGAGTAGCATCCTTTTCAATTTCTACTTCAAAGCTTCGAATAGAAGTGCCAACGTCATTGACGGCAGTACATTTATAAGTTCCCTTGTCATCAGGTGTGGGTGATTTGATCAGCAGCGTATACGTGTCATCTTCAACAGTGATGATAGTACGATCATTACGTTTGACTGGTTTCTCGTCTTTTGTCCAAGTCACTTCGGGTGTGGGCTTTCCTTTTACTACGGCAGTCATTTGTACGTCACCTTCCTCCGTCACAATCAGTGGCTCCTCTTTGTCGTCCACGAAAGTGGGACGCTGTTCGTCTTTCACAGGTTTTCTGGTCACTTTCGTTGGTTTCTCTTCTTTTGGAATTGCAAAAGAAACTGGTTCTCCAACCTTTGCAATGGGAACCTCCTCTTTGGGAATAGCTTCCTTCTCAGCCACTTCAACCGGCTTTTCCTCTTGAGGAATTGCAAACGAAATCGGTTCTCCAACTTTTGCGATGGGAAATTCCTCTTTTGGAGTAGCATCCTTTTCAATTTCTACTTCAAAGCTTCGAATAGAAGTGCCAACATCATTGACGGCAGTACATTTGTAAGTTCCCTTGTCATCAGATGTGGGTGATTTGATCAGCAGCGTATGGGTGTCATCTTCAACAGTGATGATAGTACGATCACTACGTTTGACTCGTTTCTCGTCTATTGTCCATGTCACTTCGGGTTTGGGCTTTCCTTTTACTACAGCAGTCATTTGTACGTCACCTTCCTCCGTCACAATCAGTGGCTCTTCTTTGTCCTCCATGAAGGTGGGACGCTGTTCGTCTTTCAAAGGTTTTCTGGTCACTTTCGTTGGTTTCTCTTCTTTTGGAATTGCAAAAGAAACTGGTTCTCCAACCTTTGCAATGGGAACCTCCTCTTTGGGAATAGCTTCCTTCTCAGTCACTTCAACCCGCTTTTCCTCGTGAGGAATTGCAAACGAAATTGGTTCTTCAACTCTTGCGATGGGAAGTTCCTCTTTTGGAGTAGCATCCCTTTCAATTTCTACTTCGAAGCTTCGAATAGAAGTGCCAACATCATTAACAGCAGTACATTTGTACGTCCCTTTGTCATCTGGTGAAGGTGACTTAATTATCAGCGTATGTGTGTCATCTTCGACAGTGACGAGAATGCGATCACTTGATTGCACCGGCTTTTCATCTCTTGTCCATGTTACTTCGGGTTTTGGTTTTCCTTTGACTACTGCTGTAATTTGAACAAAACCGTCTTCAGTTACCACCAGAGGTTCTATTTTGTCCTCAATGAAAATAGGACGTTGCTCGTCTTTCAAAGGTCTTCTTATTACACTCTCTTCACTTTCAATTTCAACTTCGAAGCTTCGCATACTAGTGCCGACGTCATTGCTTGCTGTACATTTATAAGTTCCTCGATCATCTTGAGATGGCGATTTGATTAGCAATGTAAACGTGTCCTCTTCCATAGTGATCACAACATGATCATCTGGTTTCATTGGCTTGTCATCTTTTGTCCAAGTTATATTTGGTTTAGGTTTTCCTTTTACAACGGCTGTCATTTGAACATTACCATCCTCGGTCATAATTAGAGGTTCTACTTGATCTATAAATGTTGGACGCTGGTGATTTTTAGATGGTTTTGATACCTCTTCTTGCTTTTCACTTTCGATTGCTACATCAAAACTTCTGACACTTGTCCCGGCATCGTTACTAGCCGTACACTTGTAAATTCCCTTGTCATCCAGATTTGGAGACTTAATAATCAACGTGAAAGTGTCGTCCTGTTCAGAAACCACTACTTTGTCACTTTGCTTCAATGTTTGGTCGTCTTTAGTCCAAGATATTTTCGGTATTGGTTTTCCCTTGACTTTTGTTGTTAAGATTAGGTTTCCTTCATCGGTCACTTGAAGAGGAACAATGTTTTCATCGTCTTCAAATTTGGGTGCAGACGTATCAACTATATTTTCATCGGTCATTTCCTCAACTTCCTGTCCTTGAATCTCGACATCGAAAGATCTAAACGCTGTTCCCACTGGATTATTAGCAGTGCATTTATATGTTCCTTTATCGTTTGCTGTAGGTGCTACTATTGTAAGCGTGTAAGTATCTTCATGCTCAGTAAATTGGTAATGATTGCTAGGTTTTATGGGAATATCATTCTTTGACCACGCCAAGTCTGTTACAGACTTATCAGCAACTCGAACAGTGAGGTTTACATTTCCTTCATCTGTCATTTGAAATGGAACTATGTTTTCGTCAATAAATATCCTTTCACGATCTTCGTATTCAATATCCACGTCGAACGTTTTCACATTGACTCCCACTTCGTTACTTATTGTGCACTTGTAGATTCCCTCGTCGTCTTTTGAAGGATTCTTTATTATTAAGTAGTGCATATCATCCTCGAAGAAGATCACAAAACGATCACTAGGAGTAATTGTGTGTTCGTCTTTGATCCATGTTACCGTAGGACGTGGTTTGCCCTTAACTCGTACAGACAATTTAACATTACGATTGTCCAAAACTTGAAATGGAACAACGCCGTCTTCCACAAACACAGGCAAGTTAACCTCCAATGGCGTTTCCTTGGTCGGTTCATCCCACTCGATGTCGACATTAAACTGTTTGACACTGATACCGCCTGGGTTCGATGCGGTACATTTATAAATTCCTGTGTCTCCTTTTGTTGGGCTTTTCATGGTCAAGGTGAATATGTCATCACGACATGTCAATTTGAATTTATTGCTTACAGTTATTTCTTGATCATCTCTTGACCACATAATGTTTGGCTTAGGGTGGCCTCCGACCTTAACAGTCAAAACTACGTCCCCGTCGTCAGTTGTTTTAAAAGATACTATATCTTTTTCGATAAAAAATGGTGAGATGTATTCCTTTGGACGTTTTGGAGCTCCAGTAGGTCTCAGATCATCGAGACTGACATCGAACGACTTTGAATTGACGCCGGCCTCATTCGTTACAATACATTTGTAAATTCCCTGGTCCCCGTCAGTGACCTCTTTTATTGTAAGCATATGAAGATCACCGTCTTGACACATAATGTACCGTTCACTCTCGCGAATCGTCCTCCCATTTTTCTGCCACTCTACATTGCCCGGTCCAGAAAGTTTTACGGTTAGGGTAAAATCACCTTCGTAGCTGACTCTGAATGGTTCAACCTCAGTCACGTCAATAAAACGTGGTAAAATCAATTGCTCACTCAGTGCACCCTTGACTTGGTGACTTGGTTTTACCGCTTCGATATCCACATCAAAAGTTCTTGTAGCCTTTCCAGCAACGTTAGAAATGACACATTTGTACATTCCAGTATCATTTATTGTTGGCTCTTTTATGATAACAGTGTGTAAATCATCCTCACATGTAATAATGATACGATCATGTGGTTCAAGTGTGATTCCGTCTTTGAACCATTCCAGTGTTGGCTTTGGAATTCCGTATATTCTAACCTGAAGTTTGACACTACCATCTTCTGTTATTTCGAAAGGCACCGGAGCGGTTGGTCCTTTTTCAATAAATTGTGCTCTTATATTCCCATCATCTTCTGGGATCGAAATTTCTTGAGATGATGTACCAGTCTCAATAGAAACGTCAAATGTCCTGACATTTGTCCCTCGTTTGTTTGTGGCAACACAAGTATAGCTTCCTGCATCACTAGTAACTGGAGAATTGATGATGAGTATATGGGTATCACCACGAATTTGGACTTCGACGCGCTCGCTACCCCTGACAGGTTTTCCGTCTTTCATCCACTCTACATCAGGTTCAGGATAACCTGTCACTCTTGTCTGCAGTTTTATGTCGCCATCAGGAGTAACTTTGTATGGGGAAAATCCTTCGCGGTCAGAAAACTGGGGGAAATCTTGATCTTTGTGAACGAAAGCCTGTAACTTTGGTGTGAAGGATTCGACATCTATTGAAAACTTCCTGATTGCTGTCCCTGCGTCATTTTTAGCTTCGCACTTGTAAACCCCAGAGTCTTCGGCAGTAGCATCTTTTATTATCACTGTATAGACGTTGTTATCGCACTTAACAGAAATATGATCATTTTCTTTCAGGGGTAAGTCGTCTTTGTACCATGTTACGTCTGGCAAGGGTTCTCCTTTAACCTTTACCTCGAGAATAAGGTCACCGTCGTCAGTCATAACTAGAGGCGATTTTCCATCTAAATCATCAAATGATGGCCGTTTGTTTCTGTCTGATCCTTCAACCCCTATATCAAACGTTCTTGAAGCGGTTCCTCGTTCATTCGAAGCAACACATTTGAACATACCCTTATCGTCACCAGTTGGATTTGTTATCATTAAAGTATGGATGTCGTTGAAGCTTTTAATATCGTAATGAGGACTGCTTATGATTGTTTCGTCATCTTTCATCCAAATGACATCGGGTGTTGGGCTACCGACTACCTTTACTTCCAATTTAACATCTCCGTCTTCTGTGACTTTAGCAGGTGTTGCACCTTTTCCGACATCTACGAAATGTGGTCGTGTATCATCGATGCTTGTTATTGGGTTGTCAAATATGATGGTTCCAGAATCAATAATCTCGACTCCAGCTTCACCTGCTCCTATGTCAAACGATATCTCATCCCCAAGTTTCACTACTGCACTTAAACCAGCTTTTTCGTCTGGATTTGGATTTGCGCGGGGTTTGGGATTTCCTGCGGATGTAGCAGATGGTGTTGGATTGTGACTTGGATTATGCGGATTTCCGGGTTTATTTTCTTGTGGCTCTTCTTGTAGTGGTTGTATGTGTTCTGATTCATCTTTTGGATGAGGATTTCCTGGTTTTGAGGGATTATCTTTCGCCTTTTCAGGTTGTTTAACTTCTAACTGTATCACAGGATTTGGCAAATCGCCTGTCCCCAGATCAATCCTTATTTCGTCACCAAGTTGGATCGTTTTCCTTCTTTCTCTGTTGGTTTGTCCTCAGGGGGCTGTATTCCCTTTAATTTTAAAGACAATTCTTTATTAAGATCTATCATTTTTTCTGTTCTCTCTGGGATTTCGTCTGTCTCAGGAAGAAATTCATCTTGGGGTGTTGATAACAAATTGATTACGACTTCTTCATTTTCTGCTTCATCAGAGGGCGTTTTTCCGATTCCAAATTTCAAAGAGATTTCTTTGGTAATGTCAACTACCTTCCCCATTTTTTCTTCCTGAATTTCTTTTTGTGTTTTGGGAGGTTTCTGCTTCACCCGAAGGTACGTGTCGCATGTTTGTTCTACAGGACCATTTCGAATAACACACCGTACAGTGCCACTATCCTTTGGCGTTGTATCATCTATAATCAACTGATATCGTCCAGTACTCTTATTCTCAGAAAAACGAAACCGTTCATGTTGTTTAATCAGATTGTCATTGAGGTACCATTCAACCACAGGTGCTGGCTCTGTGGATACTACCACCTCAAAAGTAGCAGTGTTACCCGAAAACTCGACAACAGGCTGAGGACTCTTTTCAATAATTATCGTGACCTCCTCGATCAAAACTTCTGTGGCGCATGACGCAGTGCCGCAGTCGTTTCTTGCAACACATTTATAGACTGCTTCGTCATCAAAGTTGGAATCTTCTATTGTCAAAGTGCAAACTCTTCCATCGAATGAACTTCGAATGCGTTTATCATCAGTTAAAGGAAGACCGTCTTTGAACCATTCAATAGTGGGCTTTGGGTTCCCAGATAGCGTGCAAACAAGTGTGACTGTTTCGCCTTCAGTCACCTCCACTGGTTGGGCGAGCTGAAGAAACTGTGGCGGACTTCCACCTTGGGTTGGAGTTGCTGCACGAAAAGGAATGGTTTTCGTGATCAAAATGAAATATTTGGATGGAGGAATGCAATGAAACGAATTTGCGTGAGTATGATAACGTCGTAACAGCGTATGGTAAGTCGTTGTGGCACGTAAGGCGAATGCCAGTGAAATAATAATGAACAATGGGAAACAATGTACGGTAAACATCATCGAATGACATAACATGCGAATAGACCTTCACTCTTCATGCTTCATACGTGTATGTGCGTAATTTTTGGATTCCCCGTTCTGGATGTTACTTTAATGGTTACAGCGATTAAATGGCATGCAATGAAGTTGGGTGAATTTATGACTCTCAAAATGATTGAATGGAGTGGCTTCTTGGATGTTTCTTCAGGAAATGAAAAACTGAGTTTAGACAATGGGAAATACCACTAACCATGTCCAACGACGTGAAAAATTCCAATCGCTTGTCATTGTCTCCAACTATGCTTTGGCAAAAGTCAAATATTTACATCGACTACTTGTATTGTATTTCGATGGGTTGAAAATGAGAGTCGGGCAACACTCAACTATTTTTGATTAATTATTACCAGTAAGATTTAGCAAAGTTACCTGTACGTTTACAAACCCATAATTAATATCATTACATAACTAACTTGTTCCACACTGCATAAAACATTATTGGTTATAATTAGACATGCTATTTTCATGCAGATTTTGGCATTTATTGTATAATTATAATTATTCGCCAGCAAAAGGCGAAGTCGATTATTGGTGAATATTTACCGAGACGAAATCGAGGTAAATATTCACAAATATTCACTAAGCCTGAGGAATTAATTACACAGGTGAATATCAGAGACCGCTATTTTAACGCCTTCAATTGAAAAACGTCAATAACCGATAATTCATTGCAGAACCTCTACATACAGTCATTCTCAAAAAGGTTGTCCAGATGAAAAGACTACAATACTATAATAAAGTCACGTAATTCATTATGTATTCAATTTCCTCGCGTGGAATTTCAATTTGAGATGCAAAAGTACACAGCATTGTGAGAACTGATTGTAATGGCGCTGGTATCAACTCGCAGTATTGAAAACATAATGAATCACGTGACTTTATCGTAGTATTGCAGTTTTTTCATCTGGACAACCTTTTTGAGAATGACTGTATCTTCAAATCAAATTTTGTTTCTCCATCAATAATGCGACACCCGGCCATTTTCGTAGATCACTTCAGTCTTTTATATTCACCGAGCGCTGAAAAATATATAACGTGATTCTGGACCAATCAGAGCGCGTGAATCTTTATATTGACCTGTATAATCATACTAACGAATAATATAACTCATAATGATATTACTTTCAACCATTATTCTCATTAAAAACACTGATTAACACTAATTAGTTCTCCAGCGCGCTCTTTGATAACAGCTTATGTTGACGAGCCTACCCTGGTAAAAAATGTTATTATTATTATTAACAATAGACCTTTTTACCGATACGGCGGCCATTTTGGATTCTATTGTTTTGGCTGAAACATTATGGGATTCTCAGGGTGCAAATGACCCAAAAACTCCCAAAAACTGTACATGTGGAGTCGCGTCAATATATTATTTTTCTATTTCACTCGAACCATAGTGTTGTATGGCTTACTATCTACATGTGTTGTGTATTGTTGTATAATTTTGTACAAATTCATTGCTTTAAATTAGGTTTTCATAGTTTTTCATGGCCAAATGGTTACTAGCTTGCACCCTGGGCATCCCATAATTCAAGGTGGCCGCCGTATCGGTAAAAAGGTCTATTCCTGCTAAAGATTAGAGCTAATTGCATGCATGCGTATATGAATGGAACAGAAAGACACTACAGTATACGGTTTACATACCTTGAATGTCGATAGTGTAAGTTCTCTTTGCAACGCCAGCGACGTTTTCAGCAATACAACTGTAGGTTCCCGAGTCCGAGAGACTTGCACCTCTGATAGTCAAAGTGTACTTCTCTCCGATACCAACTGGCTGATAGTGGTCGTTTTCTTTGATAGGCTTATTGTCTTTTTCCCAATGAACTTTAGGAGTTGGATAGCCGGCTACTCTTGCTTCCAAAGTAATATCTCCTCCAGCCTCAAACTCTGGTGGAATGGTTGGATCTTCATCAATAAAGTAAGGCTGCATAGGTTTTTGTGCTATGGTAAGTTCGCCATAGCAAGACGTCTGTCCTGCCTCGTTGATTGCAGTGCAACGATAACGACCCGCGTCTTTTGGCTTACAATCTCGTATCACCAGAGATCGCTGATCATCATCTGATCGAACTTCGATCAGCTCGCTGTCATGTATAGGCACATCATCCTTAAACCACTGTACATCTGGAACTGGTGTCCCAGAAACACGTACATCAAACTGTGCAAGATCCCCTTCAGAAAGTTCGATAGTGCTCATCTTTCTTACAAATTCAGGAGGGACAACAGATTCTTCCACAAGTAGTTCGACTCTACATGCATCTTTTCCGGCTTTACTAGATATTACACACGTATAATCTCCTTCATCAGTTAGTTTTGCATCCAAGAATGTCAGAACTGAACGATTTTCTTCGAAGTCTAGTTTGAAGCGATGGCTTTCCTGGATTGGTTTTCCGTCTTTCAACCATTCTATATCAGGTAACGGCAAGCCCGATACAACAGATTCAAAACTAGCCGTATCTCCTTCAGTGACCTGTGTATTCCTTGGCCTAATAACAAATTCGGGTGCTCTCATTTCTTCCTCCACCAAGACCTCAGAAATGCATGACACTTCTCCCACAGAGTTCTTTGCGATGCAGGTATATTCGGCTTCATCATCAAGTGTCGCTTTAATTATAGATAACGCATATACCCGATTGTCAGAATCTATTCGTATATTGTTGCTTGATTTGACAGGCTGACCATCTTTAAGCCAACGGACAGTAGGTTTTGGCATACCGCTCACCTCGACTTCCAGATAAATACGTGTACCTTCAATCACCTCTTTGTCCTCTAGACTTTGTAAGAACTTGGGAGCCACGTTGTCATCTTTTGGTGGTAGATCAAAGCTCATTTCAACGGGTTGTTCCTCTTTTGATGCAATGGTAAAAGTTACCTCTTCCTGGATGGGCTTTGGCTTGATATCCACGACTAACTTCGCAATTGAAGAAACTTCGCCAGTAGTATTCTTTGCGGTGCATTTAATTTCAGAGGAGTCCTTTAGAGTACAGTTGTGAATCGTCAAGAAAAATAATTCTTTCTCGCACCCTATTTCAAATCTATCATCAGCTTCAATGAGAATGTTGTCTTTAAACCAAGAGACTTCGGGTTCAGGAGTTCCACTCACTTCTACGACAAACGTTACGTCTTCTCCTTCTACAACTTTGGAATTCTTCAATTCCTTGTTAAATTCAGGCTGAGTTGATTTCTCATCAACAAGTAGTTCACAAGTACTCTGAACCGTACCATGATCGTTCATTGCCACGCACTTATACTCTGCTTCATCGTCAAGCTCTGTTTTTTCTATATGCAAGATATGTTTATCTCCTTTTATCATGACATGAACACGGTTACTTTCTTCAACAGGTTGGCTATCAAGAGTCCATTTTACAGATGGCTTCGGCGAACCAGTGACAATAACTTCAAGCTGAACGGCATCGCCCTCGACCACAGAAACAACCTGAAGCTCTTTAACGAATTTGGGTGGCTCTCCCTTGGATGTCTTAGGAAGGACTCTCTCCTCGATGGCTGTAAGATCTGCAGACGTCGTTGCTTGGCCGACACTGTTTGCTATGACACATTTGTAATTGCCACAGTCTTCTTTGGTAAAACCATCTAAAAACAAGGAAGATTGACCTGGTTCTGTTTCGATGGTGATGCCATCATCCTTGGTAATTTCTTCATCGTCTACATACCATTTCACCCTGGGTTCTGGTGTTCCTACAAAATTGACTGACAATTTGATATCATTTTCCAACTTCACTGTCGCATCATGCAGTTTCTTTGTGAATTTTGGAGGAACTGAATCCATAGTGACGTTAAATCTAGTTGAACAAGTAGCTTCGCCGTATGTGTTAATCGCTTTACAGACTATCTTCCCAGAGTCTTCTATACGCGAATTGGTAATCACAAGCCTATGAGTGTTTCCTTCTTTTTCGATTTCGATTCTTCGTCCTTTTCTGAGCTGCTTGTCGTCTTTGTACCACTCGACAGTAGGTTGTGGATGCCCTTTTACGCGAACTTCGAAACGTGCTGGCATGCTATCAGGAACGACTGTATCTTCAAGTTCCTTTGTGAACTCAGGCGATGCTCCTTTGCCAGTTACCTGGAATGAAGCTGTTGTAGAATCTTCTCCTGCTGCGTTTGATGCAGTGCAGGTGTACCTTCCTTCGTCCACGTAGTCGACACCTCGAATAGTAAGAACACAAAGATCACCTGGACGAATTTCTATGTGATGTTTGTCATCTTCAAAGATTCTTTGTCCATCTTTGTACCACGTAACTGTGGGTGTAGGTTTTCCAGTAACTCGACACTCTAGCATGATTGTGTTTCCTTCAGAAATCTGTACATTAGACAATGATTCCACGAACTTTGGTTTCGAGTAAACCTCCTTTTGATCTGTTGGTTTGGGGAGCGCGAGTTCTACTGGTTGGAATTCGAAAGGTACTTGACCATCGAGAGTCAATGTAACAGGTTGAGGTTCTCGTTTAATATGTGTTGCCGTAATCTCTTCTTCCTTGGCATCGTCTGGCTTTGGTATTTTCAGTTCTACTGGTTGGAACTCAAAAGGTGCTTGAGAATCAAGAGTCAAAGTTACAGGCTGAGGTTCTCGTTTAACCCGTTTTACTGTTGACTTAACCTCTTCGACAATTGCATCTTCTGGCTTTGGTAGTTTGAGTTCTATTGGCTGAAACTCGAAAGGTGCTCCACTATCAAGAGTCAGTGCCACTGGCTGAAATTCTCGTTGAACCTGTGTTGCTGTAATCTCATCTTCCTTGACATCGTCTGGCTTTGGTAGCTTGAGTTCTACTGGTTGGAATTCATAAGGTGTTTGGCCATCAAGGGTGAGCGTAAATGGTTGAGGTTCTTGTCCAATTTTCCTGTTCATTAAGAAATAGATTAACTTTCTACTGACTATATGAATGACAGCGTCATGCGAGAAAGGACGTTATCACTACAAAGTCATTATCACGATTCACTTACATTGAAGTAAATGTCTCTTCACTTGGTGGCTCTGCAAAAGGGAAAAACATTCTAGTTTTAATAACTACATTCAAAAAAGCCATTTTTAACCATTATCGTTGAAGTGCGACTTTTTGGTTGGAAAATTGTCCGACATCAATCAAACAACGTGGGCGTGTCCATGGTAGTTTGTTTGACGTCCATCAAGACTACAGATTGTCTGAAAGCGTTGTAATTTTCAAGATCGCTCTTCAACGACAATGGTTGAAACGCATGATTGGCAATGCAGATATATATTCAAAATATGAAGTTCCCTACATACTACCAGACCTATAACAGCAATACCGCCATTCCACTACATTCAACGATATACCACTAACCTACCTGGAAATGATTCCTGGTCATCGACTGTCTCTGGTAAAACTTTCTCCTATAGAGTAAAGACAGGATAAGGAAAAGTGATGATAGAACATGGACCAAGCTAAGATGATTAAATAAAAATATAACAACACAAAGATCAAAAGAAAACGTACCGGTTGTGGTTTCGTCATCAACTCTGCTTTGTACTCTGAAATGTTAAACAAAAAGTCAAATATCGTTTAATACTTTTACAATACTTTTGGGGCAAGCTAACTCCGTGTATCAAAATCATAAAAAACTATACCTCCTTTCATTTGCACCTCCATCCTTGATGTCCTTCTCTTCAGTAATTTGGAAGGTACCCAAAGTTCATTACCATGAGATCCATCTGGTCGTATTTTCACTACTTTGTACATGCCAGACCGCGAGATCTTGTCGACGACTAGCACGCTTTCCTCTCTTTTCAAATCTCCAAGTTCATCTTCATAATCTTCCACGACAAGGCACATCTCAATACCAACTGGCATACCGACAGAAATCTGCATTCTAAATCAATCATAAAACGCGCCATTAGTATAAATGACGCATAGGTCGAGGGAAATAAATGCTTGTTTACTTACTCTGTTTGTTGACGAATTTCATCACAAAGACGGCCAAGAATAATTTTTGCATCCTAAAAAGACGAGAAGTCACAAAAATATAAAATATATATAAAAGTGAAATATAAAATGAAACGGATTAAATAAAATAAAGATGTGTAAATTACGCAATTCAGCTTATGCTGCAATGTAATTGTTTAATAAAGATCAAAGGAGGATCCTCCTTTATAAAGATCTATCTCTATCCGTCTCTATCTCTTAATTAAGCCCAATAGATCGTAGTAGCAGGGGACCTGAGATAAAGGTGTGCCTAATCACCTTGATGTATCGCGTTTCCACTCCAGCATCTTCTGCAACTTCTAACATCTCTGTCAAAGTGTCTCTGTACTCGAAGACGCGTTCTAACGGACGTAGGAGGAGGGTTGTGAGAGGGCGTGTATTGTGTCTCTTCTTACAAGCCTAAAACAAACAAAGATTTTCATGTAATTTATTCTTTATTTCACCAGTGGCATTTGGAGATATTCTGGCTTCCACCTTCATATTACTTTGGGTATCAACTGTCTACCTATAAATACAATCGTAAGGAAGAAGAACAGTTGTACCTCGAAGTATTCAGTGGGTGTAGATGCCAGGACAAAGTCTGAATCTTCTTTTGCGTCACAATAATCCAAATACTTGTAAAGATTGTGCTCCTGAAAATGAAAACGTTATATGAAATACAGCCACTTTGATGAACATTTTGATGAAGAGAAAAGACATGAACTTACTCTATCAGTAAATGGACGGCCAATGTGAGTGGGTGTGGTCTTCAATTTTTTCAGCTCTTGCAGAAGCACGCTATTCAACATAGAGATTCAAATATACAGATTCAATATCCTCGTCAATCGATATGAAAACAAAGCAGAACTAAATAAAGGTGTTTTTTTCTTGGAAATTCATCCGGTTGAGTCGAAAATTATAATTCAAGCAAAAAAAATGTGAGCTATAGAAAAGTTACATACACTTTGTGGAAGAAATAGATCTCCTCGATGTTACTGAAAATGGCCTCTTTGTTTTCTGCAAGTTCCGGTGGAGCGCTGTCCATCTCGTACAAGTAATCCTACAAAGACATGAATAACTTGAATGATAACAATAGTAAAAGTATCAATTTAATATTCGATCGAATAACCAATCAATTTGGAACCAATTATCAACATAGTTAATATAGAGAAGAGTGTCTTTACCTCGACAATTGATCTTAATTCTCCGATATAATTCTCCTCGCTTTCAATCAGTATCCTAGTCAGCTCATCCAATCGCGTCAACGCTGTTTGTTTTGTGGCATCGAGTGGTTTTTTGTCACCAAATGGACCCTGAAGCTTGAACTCGATGGTTCCCATACCCTCACTAAAAGGTACTACCTGTACTTCTGTACCGACTGTTTCAGGAAATGATGTACGTCGAGGTGGTGTTGAAGGTGGTGTGAAGACAAGGGCTTGACCAGCAAACTGAGGAACAAGGACTTCAGCACGTCCAGGAGGTCTGTTGAAAACATAATAAATGATAGGATCAATGTTTATAGTTTACTAGAAGGTTCGCAAGTTTAACAATAGAGTCGTTTTCGTATTAGTGGGAAGTAGTACGGTACGGTTCGTGCCGTGACGGTATTACGCCATGATCGTGCGGTATCCAAGCATTCTGATTGGTTGAGCAATGATTTTGCGAGCTGTGATTGGTTGAATACAATGTGTTCGATTCCGTACCGTGACCGTAAGTCCGTGGTTTCCCACTCATACGAAAACGACTCTATATGAAACACAAACAACTTACAGTCTTTCTCGTGGCTGCAAAGAATCCTCGATTTGTCTACAGATTTCTTCATTAGCGTCTTTCATCTCGCCTTCAGGAGATTCAAAGTCGTCTAACCTTGGGTATTTACCTTCGGGTGCGGCTTGCATATCTACTTTGGAGAGTATTCGAACTTCGAGCTGATCACCTGGACGAGCTACAAATAAAACATGATGTGAGAAATCATAGAGAGAAGAACCATCACTAGTCCACAGACATACCTCCAGCGTCATCGTACGTGTAATATCTCGATGTAACCTCTGGTTTGTCAGGGCTCAGTGTTTCTAGTTCTGTGCGAGTTTCCTGTTTGAAGCTAGTGGTTGTTTCTCTTGTTGTAGTCTTCCATGTTCGTTTACGAGTCATTTGTGATGTTTCAGGTTCCTCAGGTGAAGGCGATCGATAACTTACAACATTCATGTCTGTCTCGACCTGAAAAACAAGCAGTGTGTTTATAAGAAGATAAACTTTGTATTTCTCAGTTTTACGAAAAACGCCGTCAGACGAGTTTTGATGCAAAGACTCGCCACAGTCAGTGAGGACAGTTTAGAATCAAATTAATAAAAGTATGCACCAACGTAAATAATAATAATAATTATTATTATTATAATTATAATTATAATTATAATTATAATTATAATTTAATTATAATTATAATTATTATTATTATTATTATTATTATTATTATTATTATTATTATTATTATTATTATTATTATTATTATTATTATTATTATTATTATTATTATTATTATTATTATTATTATTATTATTATTATTATTATTATTATTATTATTATTATTATTATTATTATTATTATTATTATTATTATTATTATTATTATTATTATTATTATTATTATTATTATTATTATTATTATTATTATTATTATTATTATTATTATTATTATTATTATTATTTATTATTATTATAATATAGCGCTTTTTCCTTGGAAGCCCAAAAGCGCTTTACAATCAAAAGCCGCTGATGTGTTTTCTTCATATGGTACACAAGCATACAAAGTACTGGCTCCTTTCTTAACATCAAGAGATCTCTCGAAAACAAGGCAGACGTATTTATTACGTTTTATTAGAGTCATTTTCGTATGAGCGCAGGAAACCTACGGTACGGAGTTACGGTTATGGTACGGAGTCGAAGACATTCTATTCAACCAATCACAGCACGCAAAATCATTTCTCAACCAATCAGAATGCTTGGATACGGCATGATGATGGCGCGATACGGTCACGGCACGGCACAAACCGTACCGTAACTACTTCCCACTCATACGAAAACGACTCTATTGAAAATCATAGGCTACTGAAACAATGATTTACCTCAATATCTTTATGGACAATAGGTCCCACGATACTGTACGTCACGTCCCTCTTGACCACTTCTAAGCCAGATGGTGCCATGGTAACGGCATACTGTGGGTCTCGTTTTGTGTCCTGGTCAATGCGAACCATGATTTGCTGTTGTTTGGCATCTGTTGGTGTCATCACCTTGCCACCTTCAAACCAGCCCCGTATCTCTGTCTTGATGATAGGCTCGATCTTTTCTTCCGCCTCTGATGACAGAGTTCCATCTGACTTGATGCTAACCATAACCTGTGCCCGCTTTCCAGGTCCGACATCTTCTAATGCATCACCACGTCGTTTTCGTCCCAGGACACCATCCAGGAACGTTGTTAGATTTGTACGGATGGGGACTGGTACTTCATCGTCAAATGTGTCTGGAGGTTGTTTTTGCATTTCTGCTTCGTACGCGTCTAGACTTTCAGCAACATTTTGTACCGTCTGTTTGCAGAAGAAGAAAACGAAGTGTATGAGTAAAGTGAGATATAATGCAAAATGAAGCCCAATACAAGCATCAAGAGTTCCAGACTTCCGATATTATTACAAAGGAAAAGTGAGCACCAATTCTAGACACAGGGAGCCCAAGCTATGTTTTTGCTCACTTGGTGCTCACTTTTCCTTTGTAATAATCTCACAATGCATTGCGCGCGTACCGGAAGTCTGGAACTCTTGATGCTTGTATACAACTTTGACCCTCTTCACGGCCTCTTGCATAGGTCTTTTCACGGTTAGACCGGAAGTAGCCGAACACAATGCATTGTGGACTATATTCGGTACAAACTGGATCGAAGAACTCCGGAATAACATAGACAAACTCACTTCATCATGCCTCGGTGTACCGTGATGGGCTGCAATAATGACACGAGATATCGAGAAAGGTTCGTTTTATTATTTTTCTTCGTTTCTTTGTATATAACGGCAATTTGAATATAGCATAAAATGAACATTATCACGTCAGGAGTATTTCGTGTCATTATTGCAGCCCATATGGCGCCTTGATTGTTGTGTTTGTACCGAATCTAGACCAGAATGCACTCCGTTCAGCTACTTCCGGTCTATCCGTGTAAAGGTCTATTACTTGCAAAGTTCTATCGATTACCAAACGTTCGGAGATGGCACAGTGGGTCATAGTTATATTTCAAACTGAACCTATATTGATTGGAGTCACAACATTAAACCCTAGCTTTACCTCTGGTGGTAAACCTAAGCGGTTTCTCTCTCTAAGCTTCTCTGCTAGACGATAAAGGTCATTGTCCATCAGGTCAAACTTGATGGCAACCTCCTTCTGCTTGGCAACCAGTCGCTTGGCCTTGCGTCTCGGTACGTCGATGATCAGTTTGGCAGACAAGTCACCTATTGTCTTTAATCGCATTTCTTGTTTGTTTAGTCCTGGTCTGATGAAACCTTCCAACAAGTCCAACAAGTCGATGACTTCTTCTTCTGTGCGACACTGTTTAGCTTGTTCGCGTGTGTTCTGTAGGAAGTGTTCGCTGTCGCTTGTCCAAGTAACAGCCTGAAATGGACAACATGAGCATAAACTACTAGTAGTAGTAATAGTAACGTTAACAAGTGTATTTTGAATCATTCTCGATTATTCTCAATTAGATCATGCAATACGAAAACGACAAATACAACGTTAAGTAGATTAGATTCCAATAGATTTACAAATGCATAATGAATTATTATTATTATTATTATTATTATTATTATTATCTTTAACCAGGGTGATCGTACCCTTCAGCTAATACTGATATCAATGGGTGCCCTGTTAAATAAATACAACAGACAACAAACAAACACAACAACAAACACTTATAAGTTCACCTGTTCGTAGAGCTGATGGAATTCAATTGAAGCCTCTAACATCGTGCGATGTTCTTCCATTCGTGACAAGAATCTCTTCCACCGTGTTTCCATGGACGAGACCTGGTTATGAATGGACGGTGCGTCGTGGTGTTTCTCTCGCACAAGTCGATCAGCTTCGCTTACTAAACGCGTTACTTGATTGTCGGTGGGCTGAGGAGAATAAAATAATAATGATTAGATTCAACGTGGAAAACGTTTCCAGGGGGAGGGCCGGATATGGTCCGGACCCCCCTGTAATACCTGAGGTTCAATTGATTGGTCGTGAATAACAGGTTTTGCTTAGTATACGTTTGGACCCCCCCCCCCCCCCCCCCCCCCCCCCCCAAATATTCCACCCCCCCCCCCCCCCCCCCCCCCCCCCCCCCCCCCCCCTCTCTCAAAGATTCCTGGATCCGTCCCTGGTTTTACCATTGATGGTGCGTTTTTACCTTGACTGAGTCCAAAAATGCGTCTGATTCCTGAAGAAGAGTTACGGCATCGAGTAAAGTTTCTCCAAATCTCTGATTCAACTCGATTAGATCTCGATTGTGCTGCTCGATCCTTAAATTGACCTGAAATAATAACCACCACACGAGAATGAAGTGAACAATTTTAACAAACATATGCGATGAAGTTACTACAGTACTACTTGAATAAAAGCAGTGGATAACTCATGGATATAGACTACTCGAACCTTACTTTGATCAAAATGCGTTTGCCAAGCACACAGACAAACAAATGAAGGAAAGAATACCGAGAAAAAACGGTAAATTTCACACAATTTTCACACAACACTGAACTCCGTTTCCATTGCTAAGTAAATCGTTAAATGTCTCACTAAATTACTATTCTGCACGCCCTTCGTTTTGTAACTGCTTACCTTACTTATTGACTGCACGCCCTTCGTTTTGTAACTGCTTACCTTACTTATTGACTGCTCAAAATCACAAACTTTGACGCTTTCTTCTAGTTTGATTTTATGATGTTCCCAAAGGCTTGCCCATTCATCCTTCCTACTATCACTCTGCTCAAGGAACCTCTTGATCTCTTCTCTCGATACCGAGACAGAGTCGCTGGTTCCCACTTTCTTCAGGATGTCACGTCCAGTGTTGATCGTAAAGTTGTAGATATCAGAGACACTTTGATAGTTGCAAAGATGGTCTTGCAGCATGAGTTGGGCGCGGTTTAGGTCTGGGGCTATTTGTCTACTACGGAACTGCTGCATCATTTTGTCCGTCAATTGAAGCAACTGAACACAATTGAACACGATTATTTATAATCTGTGATCGTTACATATGTACGTACTGATTGGAATCGATGGATATTCTGTTCCTTAGTGAGAACACTGTAATAATAATGTGTTCTGGTTCCTGGACTCGCCCTGGACAACATGACACACGAAGGTTACAGCAGATCATTTCAAGACATAAAATGACACTTCCGCGTTCCACACACATACGTAAGCATACGTAAGCATACGTAAGTAACAAACATTCTAAAGCCACTTTTCACACTGATGTTTCAAACCAAAACATAAACGTAAGATGACGGGGTTAGACTTGAACTTACCTTGTCAACACTTGCGAAAAACGTTGCACACATAGCCAACAACACTTCGTAGTCTGACATCAAAGTCTTAAAGCGTTCATAAGCTATTTTCAACTCGTCTGTGACTAAGGAAATGGCTGCTTGGTAGCTTAGATCTTCTTCTGAAAGTTGCTCGGCGGCTTGAAGATGACGTTGGACGTCTTCGTCAGTTTTCTGGTAAAAGTGTCAGGACATTAGTTTGAGCAAAAATCAATCTAACGTAACATTCTAACGTAACATTCTAACGTAATATTCTAACGTAACATTCTACCGTAACATTCTAACGTAATATTATAACGTAACATTCTAACGTAACATTCTAACGTAACATTCTACCGTAACATTCTAACGTAAAATTCTACTGTAATAATCTAACCTCCTGAATAAATGGTCGACTAATGAACTTTGCAGCATGTTCTCTCACATATGCCTATCAATCCCCACCCCGTTTGCCGTAATTGAATTCTATAATTCATCGACTCTTACTAACAAGAACTCTCGTGGTCAAAATACCTGTGCTGCTTCCCTAAATCGTCTCAGTTTTTCCTCGAGTTCTTTAGGGTCTGCAGGAAGGGAGTTGTAGTCCACCATTACGGGGAAAAACTGCTCACTTTGTTCCTCTATCCACGATATTACCTGTATACCATGGTACAGAACACGATTTTAATCAGTGTATAGCAAGACCTTTATTATAGTTTTCCATGTTACTAACTGATCATCACTAACCTGTCTGGTGTCACGTTCAAACTGAAGGAATTCCGTACTTAGTTGTCTGTGTTTCTGGAATTGTTCATCTCGTAGTCTCCACAGTTGGTCAAGATTGCCAAGTCGTTCTTGCAGGTCGATGAGAATTGTGTGAATGGCACGACCAGCAGAATCGCGGTTCAAGCAAGTATCCTTGGGTTCCTATGGACGAGATCGTTTGGGAAACCCCATAGAAATATATTACCCTCAATTGAGTACTCTATCTATGACGCCCCTCTAAGACGCCCCTCTCTCTATGACGCCAGACACCTCTGAGAGACACGATTGTCTGGTCCCTGCTGCAAAGTGTTATTGTAAATATCTGATCCTCTGCCTTATTAGGAAGCCGTACATCTGGCAAAAACAAATTCTGAAAGCTAGTCTTTAGGGTGTCTGGCTTTGAAAACAGTTCACTGAAATTTCACCAGTACTAACAAAAAATATCGATCTTGTTTGTTAATAATTATTAATGTAATTACCCGTTGAAGTTGCTCCATCAGAGTTCGCGCATCTTTCTGTAGTCTGTCTGATGCGGTGATTATGGCTTCTCTTGACTGGCGCTGACGAGCAAACATCAAAGCTGATGCATCAACATTCTCTTTCGGCTCGTCACTCGTCAGTTGAGACTCCAGCTCGTTCAACGTCTCCCAAAGCTGAAACGATAAACACAAGAAATTAAAGCGTCGAGAGACAAGCATACACAGAGGATAGAGTTGTTTTTGTATGAGTGGGAAGTTACGGTACGGTTCGTGCCGTGCGGTGACCGTGCCGTGCGGTGACCGTGCCGTGCGGTGACCGTGCCGTGCGGTGACCGTGCCGTGCGGTGACCGTGCCGTGCGGTGACCGTGCCGTGCGGTGCGGTGATCGTGCCGTGCGGTGCGGTGATCGTGCCGTGCGGCGACCGTGCCGTGCGGCGACCGTGCCGTGCGGCGACCGTGCCATGTGGTGACCGTGCCGTGTCCAAGCATTCTGATTGGTTGAGCATTCATTTTTCAAGCGCTGTGATTGGTTGAATAGGTGTCTTCGATTCCGTGACCGTAACTCCGTGCCGTAGGTTTCCCACTCATACGAAAACGTACAACAATCAGTAGCACAGAGAGTCAGCCAGTTAATTCGTAAGACGATTATATTAGTATTGTTTATGCCATGCATACTCTCTTTTAAAGTATCTCATACTACTCTCACCGATTTCCTGTGTCTGTGGAAGTCGTAGTACAACTTGCCCAGCGAAAGCCTGAATGACAGACGACTGTTCATGGTGGCCCAAACACTCTTTAGCATCTTTACACGATCCTCATCGGATTTGGTTCGAATGGACGACGGTGAAGTCAGTTGTCGGACTTTCTCGTGCAACTCCTAAAAAGGAAATATATTTTTTTCCATGTTTTACGATTCTTCAGGCTATAAGAATGACTTCATCATATACGCCATAACAGTCATGTGACTGTTGATGACGTCACGCACCTGGACTTCTGCCTCTAAGTCCTGGTGTTGGTTGAGGAAGTCTTGGGATGACTTCAACGTGCAACCCAATTCAGAATTCGAATCCATGAAGCTTTGTGCTGCGTACTTGATCCATCCTATGACCTGTTCAAATTCTGTGTCGAGTTCATTCTCTCCCTGTTGCAAGCTAACTACCAGCGCTTTGCTTCTTGCGCGTAATTCTTCGTAGATCTTGACGACTACAGGTTGCTGCATGGGTTGGCCGAGCCGTTCAGACAGTAGACGACCTTCACGTAGCTGTGACGCTGACGCTTCGCTGATCTCCGCTAAGAGCTGCCTCTGTCCCTCCTCGGAGACTTGGTCATCTGCAAGTCTGCTTTCGATTTCTGTAAGTTTAGTCATTGCCTGAAGGAGAAGAACAAATAATGAATTGCTTGGCTACAAGTACATAGACGAGGATCTCCATTATAGAATTAAATCTACTGCATGTCTTGTTCTGTCCTTCCTTCCTGCGTGCCACCCCTCCCTGCTCCACCCGAGTCCCTTCCATTCAAATCCAATACTTTACAAATCGTGGACGTCGTAACTTGCTGTAAATTACATAGAGTCGTTTCGTATGAGTGGGAAACCTACGGTACGGAGTTACGGTTACGGTACGGAATAGAAGACCAGTCACAGTGCTCAAAATCATCGCTCAACCAATCAGAATGCTTGGATACCACACGATCATGGCGTAATACCGTCACGGCACGAACCGTACCGTACCGTACTACTTCCCACTCATACGAAAACGACTAGAAACAAACCTTGTGTCCACTTTTATAAAATGCGTATGTTTTATTGAGGATTTTCTTTCTGTCATCGAGTCTGCTGAGGAAGGCACGGAAGTCGACTTGAAGTTTGTTGATCAGAAGAACAGTGTCCTCAGCCTTTTCAAAGTCAGCATGCGCTAGTTTCTCCGTCTCTCGTGCAAGTCTTTCGACGCTTTCTTCTTTTTCCTAATCATCATATATACACAGTTAGAATACAGTGGAACATCGCATTGACACTATGGGATAAGGAAGCGGGACAGAAAGGGAAAAATTGGAGGAAAGTGACTGGACTTTCCAGAGATTAATTAACAATGACGACAATGATGATTTATGACAACGATCGATATGAATTTGGTGTTGATGACAATGACGATGGTGATGCTGCTGCTGCTGATGATTAATTAACAATGACGACAATGATGATTTATGACAACGATCGATATGAATTTGGTGTTGATGACAATGACGATGGTGATGCTGCTGCTGCTGATGATTAATTAACAATGACGACAATGATGATTTATGACAACGATCGATATGAATTTGGTGTTGATGACAATGACGATGGTGATGCTGCTGCTGATGATGATTAATTAACAATGACGACAATGATGATTTATGACAACGATCGATATGAATTTGGTGTTGATGACAATGACGATGGTGATGCTGCTGCTGCTGATGATGAGGACGATGATGATGGTGATGACGATAGTGATGGTAATGATAATTATGACGATGGTGATGACGATGATGATGATGGTGACGATGACGATGATGCTGTTGCTGCTGCTGATGATGATGGTGATTGATGATGATGCTGATGATGATGATGGTGATGATGATGATAATGATAATAATAATGTCTTTATTCCTAGATAATACATATATATAGTTACAAATGCTAAAAACATGAATACTAAATATAAACTATAAAATCGATAATTTAAATTTAAATTAATTTAATGATGATGATGCTTATGATGATGATGATGATGGTGATGATGATGGTGACAATGATGACGATGATGATGACGATGCCGACGATGATGCTGACGATGATGCTGCTGCTGCTGCTGCTGCTGCTGATGATGATGATGATGATGATGATGATGATGATGATGATGTTCTTACCCTGGCTGCTGCTTCAAAATTTCCATGTTCATCAAGAAGTACTTGTGTGGAGGGTGCACTGTCGCCTGTGTCTTTGTAATTTAAATAATCTTCTGCTTCCTCGCGCAGCCAAGCATTTAACTGAATGACAGAAACACAACATTTCAAATGATGGTTCCTTCTTTGCACTTGTCGTCATTTTAAAATTTTAAAATTTCCAATTATTTTTCTAGAATTTTCTAGATGCAAAATGCAAAATGAACACTCACTCGTTTGGCTTCTTCTTCGATTTTGCACTTCTTGACACATTGTTCGAGGTTTTTCTTTCTTCCCTTCCAAAGATCATCAAGTTGACGTCTACGAAGATGCAACGCCTCTAGAACTCTCTCAATACTGTAACATGCTGCCTTGGTAGCATGTCTGTTATTAGTGTCTGCATGGAGTCCAGCCTGGCGCAGACGGTCTAGTAAAGCTTGCCCCTTGGCTAACGTCTGCATTGATACTTCGATGACACTTTTACGAAGATCCTGGTATTGATTGAGTAATGATGAAGCGGACGTCACATCTTCTGCGAGTAGAGCTCTACTAAGCTCGTCTTGAGCCGCACCAAACTGGTCTGTGAACTAAATCAACGACGACAGTTAATACTTGGGCTCCCTGTGCCACAATAGGCAAAACAGATCCTACTTCAATTATTCAATACAGAAAGTCAAAAGGGCAAAATGAAATGTTAAAATAGTAAATAATTGGCATACTTATAGGATATAGTACAAGCTACACATCACAGTGCATGGTAAGGACTCTTCTCCAAAGAGCAACGGCAGACATATTGCACGGTACGAGTGATGTATTATTATTATTATTATTTCATTTTTTTATAGTATTCAGTATGAATTTCAACTTGAATTGTTTAGTATGATTATGATTATAATTATGTTAAAGGGGGACTCTGACGAAAATCGTTCGAAATTTAATTGAGCTGAAACTTCATTGAATAATTCTTCAAGGGTCTGATAATCACTAGTTAAAATCTTTTTTCGATATTCCAAAGGGAAGTACAGTATTTTTATGAATCTTTAGAGGTGTCAGTGACGTCATCTACTCAACCCAACATTCAGCTCCATACATTTATTTGTATTTTGTGATCAAAATATCTCAATGTTTTGTTCAGATAACAGCTCTGCATTGAAGAAAGCTGGTCAGACAATCAATCCTAAGCACAAATAATGTAAGAAAACTCCTTCACCCAAACTTTTAGCTTCATAGAAATAAAATAATTCAAGAAACTAAACACAAAGAAATGTATGGAGCGAAGCTGTATTGATTGTTTGGGTTGAGTAGATGACATCACTGACACTTCTAAAGATTCATAAAAATGTAATACTTCCCATAGGAATTTTGAGAAAACACATTAACCAGTAATTGTATGGCTCTTTGAGAATATTTCAGTGAAGTTTCAGGTCAAATAAATTTCGAATGATTTTCGTCAGAGTCCCCCTTTAATAGAGTTATGAAGCAGACATCACTTTCTTTCCCAATAATATTGATCATCATGATATATAATTGCGGGAAAACGACTGGAATGACAACAGCGTTAAAGCAGGGATAACAATTGTCTTGAGCCTAATTATGTCTTGCGGTCTAGATGACCGCAATAAAAAAGCTTTAGATTTTTTTCATAAAAAGGATCGTATTTCGGCGCGCTTTGCACCGTCGACTGTCAGCCAGTCATAATGAATTCAGCCGTACAGTCACGCAATATTAGTCTGATTTCTCCTAAAATATCAATATCTGTTTAAGACTCATCACTAAAACCTAAGAAACAGAGTATTTACCAATAATGTTTATCATAACTATGCTTGGTTATTACGCTTTGAAGGGAGAGCTTTTCACGGAAATCATTGACTTTTGGTGACTGCAAAAAAATGTGATTATTGCAAAAAGCCACACCGAGATTTCAAGTAAATTTTATATCTAGTGTTGAGCGTAAAATCTAGTCTATGCAAACTCAATCTCGTCTATTATGTGCTTCAGAGAACCACATGGCTCCACAGATATCGGTATGGAATTACTAATGCTAATAAACTAACACCATAGAGATGTTATTTTGCTCACCGGTTGATGTAATAATCAAACACTGAAAACTGTTTCCCAAGTGGCAAGCGTACACCACGACACAAGCAGCAGAAACGTGCTATCATACATTAAAAGGTTCCTAGAACAGCTACCAACTTAAATTGTATCAAAATCGCACAGTCTAGCAGCGTCCTACGGTGCTATCATCGGAACGAGCTCATTTCAACAGACAATGGTGGACAAACATCTTGACAAGTTACGAGTTTGAATTCTACTAGCGAACCAATATATCTCGTTGAAACAGTTGAATTACGCTGCCAGTCCCTCTGAAATAGCTTTAGCATGGTGTTGAAAACAGATCTGGCAAACAAGCGGGGATCCCTATGTAAAGTTGAACGTATTTACCTTGTTCTGCCTGTTGAGCTCTCTAAGTTCTACTGCTCTTCTTTCTGCCCCAGTCCCAGAAAAACAGTAGTTTTAGAACGAAGAGAAGTTATTGAGTAGAGAGTCAACGTAGACAGCTGTACGTACGTGCTCGGTGTAGTGTGAAGGAAGATAGAGTTGCCAGCGAAATCCCCTCACCATTCCTGTCATACCAATCAGTGTGACAGCCACGACAGCTCGCGATTCGACAATCTTACAGGGTCAAAGGTGTACTTAAAAGGAAACTTGCTTTACGATCGATTATCTAAGAAATGCAATACATGACGACAACGACAGTTACTTCATCAAAAATAGACCATTTTCTTGGAACCTAATCAATGTATGTAGAGAGTGTTATGTTCGGGATGATTTGAATGTTTGGGACAGACGTCACGATACTACTGATGATTACAGATGTTGACAAGTGATTTATTCTCTTTGTATACATCAAGGACTCCGTGCGGCAGTCGTGTATAACAACGTGTATAACGTTTCAAAAGTATCGCAACAACGCCAATTGGTCTGGTCTTGCTAAATGATTGAAAATTTTACGAGGTCGCCATTTCAACCACTCCTAAATGACTCGGCTGTTTCATGATGGGATGTACTCTGATATAAGAACATCTCGTGTGCCCGGCGTATGGTGATATTTTAACTTAGGCAAGCGGTAAGACTGATTTACTCTGAATAATAATAACATGAGTATAAATAAGTGGTCACTAATTGTATATCACATGTGAAAAAGCGCGATTTTCCTACCGATATAATAAGCAATTATGGATCATTTTGTTAGTGTAAAACAATAATCACTATGCTGTAGAGTAGTTTATTGAACCCTTATACCATTGTCCCTGGAGGGCTGGTCGATCAGGAACTACATACTGAAAACCAACGACTCGTAGCTAAAATTATCCGCCAGGTAAACACTCAGGAGTCGAGCCATATTTGGAAATGGTCTCTTCTAAAGGGCAAGCAGTGTTATTTATCCTACGTACATAGATGAGTGGTAACACATATAGACCTACAGCCACACAGAAGATGAGTGGTAACACATATACTCCTACAGCCACACACAAGATCGATGTCTCGTATTCTTTCGTGAATCACATTGAAATCGGCTAACAGTCTTTATTAAATAGCGTCAAGTAGCGAGTTCAACGCCCTAATCCCGTCTTACTTAATCTCCTTTTCCATTGCTGTTTCTCGACTTGTGTGATCGAATGTTCTAGAATAGCATGTTCATTGTGACAATATCTAGTTTAGAAAATTCAGGTCAGTTTCTTGTATGATTATAAAATATCTTGGTTTTTCAGAAACGCATGAATTCCTCCTACATACGCGTGGAGGATTGATGTTATCAGCGTTACATGAATCATTTAACATTTTCTAATTTCGAAAAAAGAATCACTTGCATGGGAGATCTTGTAAAGGTAGATAATTACAAGAACTAAATGAGTTGAAAAGAATGGATGTACCATCACCTGACGTGACCAAAACAAATCGTTAATTATCGTATTATGGGTGTAACCACTTCATAACAGCATTGTCTTCAAAAGCCACAAGCCACAAGAATTCAAGCATCACTAAAAACAATACTTAAAAGGTTAAAACTTAATCGACGGAAATTTTAATAATAACGTAATTAATATCATATTTGTAAAAAAAAATGTGTAAAAATTTGGTTGGTAAAAATGTCAGTCCATTGTAATCTGAGTAGATGTATCTGGCCATCAGAATATACTGTTATATTGGTACAATTTCCTTTGTCTGCTTGCAAGCCTGTCAGTCGACGGAAATTTTAATAATAACGTAATTAATATCATATTTGTAAAAAAAAATGTGTAAAAATTTGGTTGGTAAAAATGTCAGTCCATTGTAATCTGAGTAGATGTATCTGGCCATCAGAATAGACTGTTATATTGGTACAATTTCCTTTGTCTGCTTGCAAGCCTATGTCAGTCTGTCTGTCTGTCTGCTTGCCTCTATGTCTGTCTGTATATCTGTCTGCTTGCCTGTCTGTTTGTTTACTAGTCTGTCTGTCTGCTTGCAAGCCTATGTCAGTCTGTCAGTCTGTCTGTCTGGATGTTTATTCGTTTGTTTGTCTGCCTATCAGTCTGTCTGTTTGGTTGCTTGGTTGCTATTGTGGTCACCCTGTGTACAATACGAAACATCTGGAAAGATTTACAACAAACCCGAAATAAAGCATTTCCAAGAATTACGACAAGCTAGGGAAACGCCCAAATGCTGGCCTTCTTTATAATATCATTAACCTTTCGGCAGGCTATAGAGAACAAGGCAAAGTAACGCTATAGTGTGACAACTTTGTCTCATCTTCTCATCTTGCAGTTCTCGTCCGAAATTGCACCAACAACAAAAATGTTTAGCAAGAAAAAAAATGTTTTCAATTTTCACGAGAGATAACTTTTATTCTACAATGACTAATAGACCTTTTTACCGATACGGCGGCCATTTTGGATTCTATGTTTTGGTTAATATATTATGGGATGCTCAGGGTACAAATGACCTAAAAAACTGTACAGTACTACAGTGTGGAGTCGCGCCAATGTAATATTTTTCTATTTCACTCTAACGTAACCATAGTGTTGTATGACTTACTATCTACATGTGTTGTGTATTGTTGTATAATTTTGTACAAATTCATTGCTTTAAATTAGGTTTTCGTAGTTTTTCAGGGCCAAATGGTTACTAGCTTGCACCCTGGGTATCCCATAATTCAAGATGGCCGCCGTATCGGTAAAAAGGTCTATTGGTTAATAATTTCTTATTTGGCAGTGTGTCACTATTTGACAGTAGGATGAGTGGCCAATAGCTGATTCCTTCAATCAATCTGACAGATAGCCAATCATAGATGACCTACCTCTTCTACGCCATAATGGAAAGCCAATGAAGTGTCGAGTAAAACACGTCGCCCTTCCAGCTGTACGTTCAAGTCCCTCCATGCGTCTTCTAAAGACTCTGTCATGGTTTCGTGTCGACTTTCAACATCGACAGGTTGTAGCTGTCTTACAGTCCATAAGATTTCTTGAAATTCTCTCTGTTTGCGCTGAAAAAGATGCGAGTGAATGAATGAATGGAAAACTTTATTTAATGAGGGTAACACTACCTAAGCTACTAAATATAATAATTACAATAATAATAAACTATTAAATCGATTTAAAATAGAAATACAAGCAAGAAGATGTAAAAACTATTGTTACAAAATATCGTAACAGGAACAAATGGAACAAACACGGTCTAAAATTTGGATAAAAAATGAGTTATTTATATCGTATGTTTCTGGCCTGGTAAGATAACCTATTGAATAAAATTTCAATTATGGATCGGATAAAGTTCTAGATTAGTCGATTAGTAGTTATATATGGTACTCGTTGGTATGTTGCCATAAATAGTCGTAGAGGGGTCACTACCGTTACTCCTTGGAAGAAGTGTAGACATCTGATTCTCTAAACTTTGTGGATAAAATTGTACTATAGAAAGATCTCAAGGGTGTCTGGAATGGTTCGTTGACCTTTTATAAAAGAAGGAATTTTTTTCTCATTTTTCAAATTTTCTTAATTTTTTTCTCATATTTCTAATTTTTCTAATTTTTCAAAATTGAACAGACATCGAGAGATGTCCTATTTCCCATAATTCCATTTGGTCTCAGCTTTGTTTGTTTTCAATCCAACTTCCGTTCAGATTAGTTATAAACTTGACATATTTACTGCACTACATAACACATCATATTTAGCCATACAATGGCAAGCATTCATTCAAACTATTGTCTCTCTGACCAGAAGCCATGACAATAGTGAATAAACCCGGCATTTTTGATGTCTGACCCCTCATCCGAATCATACGGAGCTAGTATTGTTAATAACTTAACTAAATATTTATTGAGGAGTGGTTGTTGGTAATCGAGATATATTTAAAAACAATCAGATAAAGCGATCAAACTCTTTTATAAAAATTGATTAAATTTTAAACTCATCATTAAACAATGAAATTGCAACAAAATTCACTACATGGTGTACTGTAATGTAAATATTTATTCATCTAAACTGTCTGATAAATCAGTCTATTTTAATTTACCACTCGCGACACAGAAAACAAATTTCTGTAAAATAATTTGTATGAGCTGTTCAATAGAAATTATGAGTAACTGAAAACTGGGAAGGGTGCAATTTATTGCTAAGCCAAGGGGTCAAAACAATTAGCTAATTTTAAAGCGGTTAACAACAATTTTGTCATCGAAAATAATATTCTACGCACACAGTAAATCAGTATTCACGTTAATATGCGTTGTATCATTACAACAATCAGTGAGAGTAGAAATTGGTGGAGGCTGTTTATTCCGTTTCCTGATTGTTTCATGAGGAAGCCATTTGAATGTCACGGTAACGTTTTACTGAACACAGAAACCATTTTCCCTTTAATTTTTCCCACTCAACTTAAAATCTTTCAAAAGAAATAAAAGTAAAACATTGTAGAGTCTTTAACATTCTATCAAGACACTCTTCCTTGCAAATAGTTACATTTCTGATAATAAATGATGTATTTATTTGTTGGTTAATTGTATTTTTCCCACGTAATAATTAATTGAAAATAAACTGAATTTCGTGTATTTGTTGGTTGTTCTTTCTGTTTTTGCTTGAAAGTCGGCATTACATGAAGGATTTCTACCATTCTAAAACGGTATTTTTAAGTTACCCTAAAGAAAGAGTACTTGGTGTAGATTGATCTCCAGCCTCATTAGTCCATCTTCAATGAAACAATTAAATAGATCTACAGCATCATTAACTTCAAGAGATGTAGTTCTCTTACTTACAGCTCTCCCAAAACACCACGAAGTATATCACTGGTGTTCAGTTGTGCATCGTGGTATCGAGCGAAGTGTTATGACAGTGTTCCAGAAATGGAAGCATCGTGGTAATGAATACTCCGCAAGAACTGTTGCGTCACGGTGATTGCGTCTCTATAAAAATCTCAGTAAATTAGATTACATGAATTCTAAATAGTCACAAGATATCGTCTGTGGAATACGAAAGATCTCGACACCGGCCCATCTGGAGACCCGTACTTCCTTCACACGATAAACACAATCAAAATGTCTGGAGATTGAAGCCTAGATGTGCAGTCTTTGCTTCTATGTTAGGTTATGGTGAGTGAATGCTATCGAGTTGATTAAAGCGAAGGAACAAACGGGAATGCTGTTACAATGTCATAAAATGTCCATTGCCTTGACCTCATGACCCACGATCCACGCTACTACTCATCATCCCTTGCTTAAATTTCTCGGAATTTTAATCCTTTTGTAGCAAAAAGTGTAAAAATAAAAGAATCGAAGCCGCTTCTTCCAATAGACTTAACTGGATGCTTTTGTATTGTAGTTATAGTCAGAGATCGGATTTTATATATGAATTACTGTACTATACATACAAACAATTGATATGCAAATGACAAAGCCAAAAGGTATAAAACATTTCTAAATTGTAGACGATGCAAATACTTCAGTTCTGTCAGTCATCAACCGGCAGAAACAAGACTTTGTAAAGCAAAGAAGTTGTACACAAACATATAAATATCAAATGAATATCAGAACTAATGCTTGTATAGCTACGAGCATAATTTAATAATCCATAATTGATCTTTGATTGAGGTCGCTCGAAACTTTTCCCTCGAAGGTTCTATCGTTCGAACACTTGATCATTCAATCTCGTGTGATACTACGAGAACTGATTTGTTTACAAGGACCTAAATCGAAATATAAGACTTCTAGGACACAAACTCGGTAGGTGCTAAATATATTAACAGTTTGAGTACACTGTTCAACTTCTTTCAAAGTATTCCCTTCTAGAAAGTGCAATTAGATCAAAACTAAGTCTGTGGTGGTAAAATACGGCTGGTATGATCAATACAATCGTGCAATACACGGATGTGGTTTGATTGCTTCTAACTAATAGGCCATGACTAATTACTATACACTGAGGACGCCATTGCGTTACGGGACTAGTGCAGACTCCTTACCTCCAGTCGGTTAATATCATGTATAAGTGAATTCAACCAAACATAATTGATTTTCCATAAACAATCCTTCAACCATTAACGGCAGTTCGAGATTTGTCTGAAAGTTTCAACTGCAAATCAAAGCTATTCGAGTGGAGATATATGACCTTCAAATACTCCAAGAAGTTTATGAACAATTCACAACAAGAAGTACAGCTTATAAGAGCAGTTATAATGCCATAGCTTACCTACAAATTGAATAGGAGTTTGATCAAGTTCATCTGGTATAGGAACGTGGAAGAACGCCAAAATACTACTCGAGTGTATGTTATGTTGATTCCACGGTCAAGACAGATGATTATGCAAGGATCAAATGCCAAACGAACACAAAATCAACACGCATAGCAATAGCTAAATTCCAAGGCTCTTTCCACGCCCCAATGAGCAAATATCTGTCTCTGTCTCTCTTTCTCTCTCTCTCTCTCTTTGTAATTACATTAAACGAGAGTTGACTCAAATTATAGCGTGAACCAATCAAATCAGCTCTTTTGACAGCACATTAACACAAGGTAAAACTGTTATCTCTCTAAACTTTTATTACAGCAGTTGTGTGAGTAGTTGGATTATCTGGTATAAAGCCAAATATGGCTTTGCTTCCATGGTTCACATAACAGATCTACATAAACTAGAATAAAGCATTCAGTTGGGTAGGGCCAGTTTGAAGTTACTATTATGTCTAAAAGATGTCACGTCACACCTTTAACCTTCTATGGGACACAGCGACCAACTTCCCCTAGAATAATCTTCAGTAGTACACATTGCGAGCTGTCCCTTGTTTCCACCAATCATTTAAAATAATAAATCTATTTTTTGTCTGAAGTTTCATTGTAACCAGTGATTGTGGTTTTTAAACCACAACCTAAATTGTAGAGTTAAAATCTACAATTTAGGTTTCTATATTACAGGACTTGTCATTCATCAATTCATCACGTCTCCAATGATTTGCGGTAATATGATAACATACTAGACAATTGACAAACATACTCTTGCCAGATGGACACTGTTTGTTGAGTAAATGCTCACCCACCATTCATTCTTAGTTGTCATTTATTTATTTCCCCATTTCTCGCTTAATTCGTTTTCTTAAAATTTCATATGCACTACAAAATGGGCAAAATAAACACGGCTTTGTGGAAGCCCTGCATGAAGAACTGAATATGAACTTGCGTGACAGCGTGACAACTATTTGGTCATGCAAAATACTTTGTATTGATAGCATTCCTAAGTGAGCATGTTTGATAGTTTGTTTTTGTCTGACTACTCGTTCGTTCATTCGTGTGATTGTTTGTTTGTCTCGTTGTTTGTTCATTCGTGTAATTGTTTGTTCGTTTGTTCGTTCGTCGGTTCATGCGTTGTTTGGTTCGTGCGTTCGTTCGTGTAATTGTTTGTTCGTGCGTGCGTGCGTGCGTGCGTGCGTGCGTGCGTTCGTTCGTTCGTTCGTTCGTTCGTTCGTTCGTTCGTTCGTTCGTTCGTTCGTTCGTTCGTTCGTTCGTTCGTTCGTTCGTTCGTTCGTTCGTTCGTTCGTTCGTTCGTTCGTTCGTTCGTTCGTTCGTTCGTTCGTTCGTTCGTTCGTTCGTTCGTTCGTTCGTTCGTTCGTCGGTTCGCGCGAATAAATTAGAAAACTTTTGACATTCCAGTTTGTCGGACTGATCGTTTCAAAAAGTCATTCGTTCATTCGTGTGATTGTTTGTTTGTCTCGTAGTTTGTTCATTCGTGTAATTCTTTGTTCGTTCGTTCGTGCGTTCGCTCGTTCGTTCGTGCGTTGTTTGGTTCGTGCGTTCGTTCGTGTAATTGTTTGTTCGTTCGTGCGTTCGTCGGTTCGTGGTTGTTTGGTTCGTGCATTAGTTCGTTCGTGCGTTCGTTCGTCGGTTCATGCGTTGTTTGGTTCGTGCGTTGTTTGGTTCGTTCGTCGGTTCCCGCGAATAAATTAGAAAACTTTTGACATTCCAGTTTGTCGGACTGATCGTTTCAAAAAGTCATTTATTATTAGCCATGTAATGTAAATAGTTTTATTGAGAGAAATACCCATAGTATATTATATATTAATAATTATATATTTATAAATTATATCTAATTGTAATTTGTTTGATATAAAATGGTTCGTAATTCAGTCTTTCGACTGCAATGTATCAATTTTAAGAAACGATTTATGTATCTATCTGCCGTTTATCTAATAGATAAGACTGACAATGTCAATTGTTACTCAGTGGTAATGGGAGAGAATAGAGCTGTGGATCTTCGGTAAATATCCACCACTAGCTACCTCGTTACTCTATCACGTGATATTAGTCAATATTCAAAGAAAAACTTATGTTCATTATCTGGTTAGGATCCCTTCTTAACAGTCCCAAGAGTCGGGTGCACCAATATCGCCAGGACTAAGAATCGAAAGTTATATAACTTTCATGATGCACCATTCCAATCTGAGCAGCATATACCGTACTGTAATCAGAAGGTTGACAAGGGGGGAGGAGACTCACAGAGAAAAACATAAATTGTAATACAGTTGTAATTAATAATTCCTCCTCCAACCCCCTCCACCCCCCCCCCCCCCCCCCCCCCCCCCCCCCCCCCCCCCCCCCCCCCCCCCCCCCGTCCCTTTTATACTGCAATATTTTACAAACCTTGACTTCGTTCTCGTGTTCTGTAAGGGCAGCTTCTAGAGCCATGGCTTCCTGTAGGTTTTCTCCGACTACCCATTCGGTTCTCCTGATGTCCTTGGCCATGTTGTGCAACCAGTTAAAAAACTTGTGGAGTTGAAAAACAAAGTTATAATCAAGAGATGTCTAGATGAATGACAAGACCAAAATAATTGAAGCAACTTTATAAAGAGCATGAGGGGCGTTTCCTCTGAGGAGATATGTTGGTCACTTCATGGCAGGGGCACACGTTATGTAAGGGTCTCCTATTGAAGGGCTGTTACTTTGCTTTGGGTGTATTTGTTGTTGACAGTAATTATGATTTATTTTATCAGCACAAACAAAATGTTCAGAGTTTTTTCTCTTTGTTTACCTGTTTTACATTATCGCCATAGTCTTCCCCATGCTTCCAGTTATGCAACCGTTCATCTCTGTCTTCCCATACTTCATCAAACATTGCCTTTACTTCCTCAACTTCCTGAAGACACTCCTCAAGTGGATGAGGAGGCCTGGGTATATCGTCAGGGAAATTCATCCTGTCAATCAAAGCTCTCCCCATAGCAACCGTTTCAGTGTACTCCTTGATAACTCTCTGCCTGGTTTCTTCATGCACAAGAACGACTTCTTCAACGGACGTTTCAGCGAAGGTGTATGGAAGATATTCGTGGACATAGTCAGCTCTTAGTTCATCGATTGTTTGCATAAACTATGGACAAATACACAGTAACAATATGAGATAGGTTGTTTAAATAAATACAAGAATGCCAGTCTCTTCACGTCAGATATAACCCCACACTATTTAGCGGACCCCCCATTAAACGAACACCCTCTTTATTAACAGGGGGTCGCTTAACACAGGGTTCAAACTTGAATTAAGCGGATCTCCCATTAAACGAACACCCTCTTTATTTCTGTAAAAGATACACACCATTTCTGCACTTCGGTAAAACATCAAAGCCACCGACAAACGTGCTCCTCGCTCGGCCATGGCGTTCGAGAAATCCATCCAGACTTGATCAAGGTTATCGTCCATTTCTTGGTGCGGTGTTAATTCATAGCGACATGTTCTGCGTAACACCAGGGAAGCTTGTAACAACTGTTTGCCGTAGTCGTATGTGCCCTTTGAGAAAAAAAACCTGGAAATTATACCGGGTTTTGAGGGAAGTAGGGTTGTGTCAAGAGCTATGGAGATTTTCGGGGATTTTCTGGGAGTCAACAAGAGGTTAGCTTACGTGCAGTGCCATTACCTATCCTCACCCCTCGCGTTTCCCCCATTGAGGGTGAGGGTGGGTAGTAGCTGGACGTACTCTATGCCAAGGCTTACGTCACATCTCTGAAACGTTTGATCAGTGCTCATTATGGAAAACGTGAAACCTCTGAACGAATCAGGCAAAAATTTTACGATCACACGACAAAAAAATGTCCATCAATTTATAAAAAATAAAACCAACCTTTGCGGTGCCTTCAACTTTGTCGTGTTCTTCTTGAAGGTGGTGTGTTTCCTCGGACGTTCGTCCAACATCTCTCGAGGTATCGACTGCTCCATTTGCAAGCTGTTGCAACCACGCGATAGCCTGGTGTGAAAGACGCGTTTTCAGACGGGTAACAGGAATTATTATACATTGTACTCAGTATCTGTATTCTCATTGGTCGAGAGCCTACAGATAATTCGAACTATCAGTGCGCGGCAGCGATATTTCAGCGGTCTGGTGGTTATCTGTAGGCAGTTATCTGCAAAAACGAGCCTGCATAGGTCAGCGGATTGGTTGTTATCTGTAGGTTACTACAGTGCTGTCATTTCAATCCTCATTCATTTGTTGTTGTTGTTCAGTGGATTGCTTTCAATCCACATTGCTTTCAATCCACATAGACAATGTATAATAAAAAAACCTCATCCAATTAATGAGGGTTTATCACGTAATTTCAAAACTCATAGGACAAAAAATGATTATCATAGCTGGAAAGAGCTCGTTGAAATTAGTAAAAATGTGAAGTTTGGAAAAGATCGCTTCACAAATTGCGAAGATATGAATTTTCAAAAATCGAAAATTTATATGAAAACCTTTGGAAATTTATGCTTGGAGGCAACTCTTGCCTCCAACAAAGGTTTTCATACAAAATTTCGATTTTTGAAAATTCATATCTTCGCAATTTGTGAAGCGATCTTTTCCAAACTTCACATTTTTACTACTTTCAACGAGCTCTTTCCAGCTATGATAATCATTTTTTGTCCTATGAGTTTTGAAATTACGTGATAAACCCTCGAGCTCATTCGTCTCTATAGTAATTGGGCGTTTAGTACGTATTTTCAGATGTATAATCCAAAGACGCATTATGATCCATTATCCGTTTTAGGACCGCGGATTTAGTTTGATACGGGTTACCCGTCTGAGGCGGATTATCCCAGACGGATAATCACTCCAGTATAAATTGGGCCAATCTGAGCTGTTAAGAAGGATTGTTTTAGTAATATCAAGGCTACCTGTTTTGCATCTCTCTCACACGTTCGTAGTTGTAACACCTGCTGAAGTTTTAAGCGTCGAACGTCACAAAGCTCATCAGTTCTCTGTTTTCGTTCTTTCAATTCATCTACAGTGGATTGTATGTATTGAATGGCTTGATCACAATCTAGAATGATGGGTTCTCCTTGGACATCTGTACTTGGTTCACTAAGGAGTTGGCTTAATGTGTGAACGTCACGCAAGGTTTCTTCACAAGATGGCTTCACCGCTGAAGGAATAAAACCAGAAAATATAAACATGTATGTTTTCTTTCTTGCTTGGTTTCTTCATATAGTTAAGGTATTGTTGTTGCTTTTGTTCCTGTCCAGTTTAATTAAATTTACGGATTTTCTCTTCGACGAGTTGTCATATAAGAGTGACATCGCTAGTCTTCATATCATAACTCAGAAAACAGAAGTTTGCATGGAATTTTTTTTTTTAACTAAACTAAGGGACGGACTAATGCTGAGCTAGCAAAAAGGAATCTATAAATCATAAGAATCCAAGTCGTACAAAGTACAGTCGGGCAGTACATAAAGTTAAGATCGGATTATCCAGAAATCTGCACTTAGAAGAGCTCAAGAAGATCCAGTCAAATGATATAAAAAAACTGTGACAATCAAATAACTGAGTTTCGTCGATAATTCAGTTATAATTTCCCCGTCTACTTTTCACTTACCTCACTTGTTCAATTGATAGACCGTTAACCATGAAACTCAAATTCTGTCAATAAGCTTAATCTCGCCGAGGTCTCCAGAATCAACTTCTTCAAGTTCAAGACAAACACGATCAACAGATTCCAAACAAATCTTCGCTAAAACAATTTGAACCTTGTTTTTTTTTAGATAAACTTTTGGAGACTTCAGAATTGACAACAAGCGGATGTTTTGAAATAAAACATTGGAAAAAGGAGCAATTCTCTCAAGAAATGTCCAAGATTGCAAGAAACTTTAGAAAGTCCCAGAAATACAAGTCCTTCATGGAGTGTCCGAGAGGAACCTGGTGACAATATATTTTGGCGGGAATTTACTCGCGCGAGCGCGCGGTGAAATACAAGATGGCGACACCGTGGGCAATAAAAATATAATATAAAACTCAATATTACAGTAATAACTCGGCGACGTTTTGCTAAATTACCTTCCGCTTTGCGTTCGAGAGTAGAAAGCATCGTTTCAGCACTCTGTAAATCATCTTTCATAATGGCGTCTGAACACAGAAGCTCAAGAAGATCATCAAGAAGACTTGAAAACTGTTACAGAAAATCACACAAAACGGTACATGAATGTACTTAGGTATTTTAAACTGAGAACAGAAGTACATGTGATAATGTTGTCAGTCAGTCAAACAAACAAACAAATAAACAAACGAACAAACAAAATATAACTGTCAAGTTAAAAGAAAAATGTAACTGAAGAACATTGATATGGGGATTGTCAGTAGCTGTGTCTACATTTACAGCTGCTTGACTACATGTACCTTCCTCTTCTAAAATGTACGTCATCAATGTACTACCCTGAGATTCAGAGATTATTATTTTCCCCTGTCCACTATGGTACCAATGTACACTTAAAAAACTGAAAACCTACATAGACCTATACTACATGGTTCTTACTTTTGATGAATTTTGATGGAAGTTTAGTGAAAGCATGACGATATCCCTCCGTAGTGCCATTCTTGACGCAAAACTACGACACACTGTGTCTAGATAGTCCTTCCTGGATTGGATTTCCTTGGAAGCATAATGGTTGCCTTGAAGCATCTTTTTAGCCAAGTCACGCACGTCACCGAATAGATTAATGATCTCCTGTATCAAATAAAGCCCAACGATGTCTTTAGCTGATGCCCCCAAAGTCATACGATAATGTTTCGAACATTAGAGGCGTTTTAGTGAGAGAGGGAAATTTACAGTACCGTGTCGTGGCGTATTGAAAGAATTTGATTGGATGAGATGCATCTGCATGCTTTATGATTGGTTCAGAAAGGAAGCCATTTGAGTGTCACGGTACCGTAGGTTTACCAACGAAAACGACTGTATCGCCTACCCGCGCAGTAGCCTCGTAACCTTTTATTTAAAAAGTTTATAATAATTACGCAAAATCGCGAAATTTAAATTCCGCGAAATATGAGCAATCCACATTCGCAAAATTAACATGTCGTAACTATATAACGTATTCACGCGAAACTTTGATGGCAGAAATATTTTAAATACAAGTCTTGTTGAGATTCGTTGTATGATGCATAAGCCGGCACGCGGCATACCGTACATCGCTGTACGAGGGTCTCTTAACGGTACACTTGCTCTCATTAGAGAGACTTGACACCTCAAGAAGGCGAACCTGGCGGGTGTCTGCTGCTCGGCGTCTACTAGCCTGCGTAACCAGGCTCTCGCATGCAGGGAGCGAGAGTCTCCCCCTTCCCTGTGAGAGCCTGGATAAGCAGGCTAGGCGTCTCTCATGGTTTGTACATTATACCACAGGTAGCCCAAGCTATTTGTCTCTTGTTACAAGAGATATAATAATAGGTGACTTAGAAATTTAGAATTTCGGCCTTGCGAATCTGAATAAGGAGCAAGTGTGTGAGCAATTATTTAGGAGCAAGTGTGGCCTAGCTGTTGGTATGTGCGCTGCCTGCTATGCGAGAGGTCAGTAGTTCGATCCTCGGTGACCTCGCACACTTGTTTCGACTTCTTTCTAATCTGTGTAGCTTGGTTGAGCTTTTTAAAATACCCGTAAAACGGAGCACTGATGGAGAGGGGGGAGTAAAGTGCGCACCTTCGGCCTCAAGTTTATAAGTATATGATTACTATTACGAGTTACCGACGTTAAATAAGGTCTCTTTAATAAAATCAAATAAAACTCTCACAGTGATTTTAGCTCACTCTATCACCTACCCGCGCAGTAGCCTCGAAGTCCTCGTGTGCTCTTCTGTGAAACTCACAACTTTTGACTGAGTCTCCAATTTTATTGGACGTGGAAAGATACGACTCTCCTGTACCAAGTATCCAATCGATGATCTGAGGGAAAAGAAACCCATGAACATCAGTCAGCAAAGTTGTTCAAGGGATTTTAGTTATAACAAGTTACCTTATGAAACCCAATCTCGAATTCTCTCAAATCCCTCGACTGCCGAAGTTCTGACATTCTTTTCTTCCACATTCGAAGGAGCTGATTATCCTTTCGCATCAGCTGCTCTAACGTTTCCCGAACTTGCATCTTCTCCTCGGTAACCATGGAGATTGGGGTATCCGAGTGGCGTTCTCCAGGAGGTAACAGTGGCTCATAGCGTTCGATCCATCGAACCAAGTCCCGTCCCCTTTTGATGACAGGTTGGGAGATTTCGTCTAAAGCCCCCCGCTTTGTGTCATGTTCTTGGATAAGACTCTCTGTTTCTGAGGATGTGTTGCCTAGATCGTCCAAGTCGAGTTGTTGCTGTAGATATCTCAGGTTGTCTAAAGTTGTGTAGGAATCTTCGATGAAGCTTTCGACCTCCTACAAGCAAAAAAGTGAATGTGTGATTTTACATGAGACGAGCACATTGACTTCGATCGTAAGAAACCTCTGCGGTAATACACGGAACAAAAGCGTTAAGCTTGAATTGGCATTGAAAGGCCTCGCCCATGCATGCGGATGAACAAAAAGCAAACGCAAAAAGGGTGCGTTTTCGTAATAAACGAGTTGGTACATACCATTCGTCGGTGTATCCACTCTTCGTGGTTGTAGGGTACAGGTCCTCCTAAGTCTTCAGGTAACTGAGCCTCGTCAATAAATTGATCAATTTTACTAGCAGATGACAGAATTGTAGTCTGTGGAAAATGAAAACAAAATCATAAATTTCAGTCCTTCCCGTCATAGATTTTCAAACCGCATCGACACCATTACGAGTGGAAATCGAGCCATGAACCCTTTCTTAAAACCTCAGTGTCACTCGTTATCAGTCATTTCCCAACCATACCGCGAATCAAAACACAGCTGGCAGCGAAGCCAGGGCAGTCTTGCTGAACGCGCACAGGGAGCCCAACATAATATCTATTGCGCGCGCGCTCTACCACAGGCAACCCATCAAAAAAGATGTGCACATAGCGCCATAGCGCGCATATATAAGACATGGTTGGGCTGCCTGTGCCGGCATGTGTGTGTGGATTGCCTGAAATGTTGATCAATTTCTACACGCAATTCTTATAGTCAAATTATTGTATTTGCCGGTGCGTTCACTAGTAAGACGGTTTACCTCATATCCTAGGTTAGATTGTTCTTTCTTTATTCCAGCATCTGATTTTCGTTTTTCCCAAAATGCATCAGGTTTTATAATGATGACGCTGTGGATGTCACCAGGGACGGTGTCCTAACACACAATTAATGTACAAATATAGAGTCGTTTTCGTATGAGTGGGAAACCTACGGCACGTGACGGAGTTACGGTACGAAATCGAAGACATTCTGCAGCGCGCAAAATCATTGCTCAACCAATCAGAATGCTTGGACACGGCACGGTCACCGCACGGTACCTTAACCGCACGGCACGAACCGTACCGTAACAAGCTACTTCCCACTCAAACGAAAACGACTTTATGTCATCGTGGTAATAAAAATATCGATCTTTATCAGATCCAGGTGACCATACCCTAAAACTGACAAGGAATACAAAAAGTCTCAGAAAGAGCTAAGGGTAGCCCGAGTACTGAATCATTGGCTCTCTAAAACCACTTGATAGCTGCTTCACCGGCTAAAGGCCCGTTCGACCGTCTACAAGGATCAGTCACAGGATTGCACTTTCACAAAATTAGCATTTTCATTGTGGCCAGGGCCTAAAGAGACTGCGCGCTGGTGTCTGACTGTGGATAGGATCCAGTCCCTGCGTGTAGCCATAATCATCAATAACTTACATGCAGTGTCCTTAGTAGTGGCTTGGCTGATTTCCACGTTGATCCTCGTAAATCAATGATAAATGTAAAACCTCTCTCTCGAATGTTATCACTGAAAACAAAATACCATCACAATCAGCACAGGATCCATTTTCCAGTTCGTAGGACTTCCCTCGCTAAATCAGTGAAGAATCTATGTAATTACCCCTCGTTGATCTCATTCCCAGGTCAAGGAATCCCAGACTGCGACTCCGCATTAACACGAAGTGTACAATTGTAAATATTAGTTTTTAACTATAAATCAGTATTTAGTTTATTGTAGACATTATTATTATTATTGCCCTCCTTTGCAGCGATTTTACTAAGCCTGGTTTTTTTATGTCACTGTGAAAACGCGCCTGACGCAACTTAGCGCAAATATCAAGATTTTCCCATCTCGCGACTTGCGATTATGCTTGCGTTTTCACATGACACAAAAGTCGCGTCCCCGGTCAGTGAAAAGCAAGTCCTTCGGTAGCACTGGCATCTCCAGAACGCGTAACGTCATCAGCTAATAAATGAATATTATTTTGCAAGTCTTTAGCTAACTTTTATTCGGAGAAATTTATTACAATCACAATGAACACGCAAAGTAACAACTTCAATGTTCAATATATGGTTTAGAACACATACCAACGTTGGCAGAATGTTTTAAGGCTTTGTTAGTTAGTTTAGATGTTTTCCTAAAAGTATTCGTTTGTATGTTCATATAGTTTTAATTTGACGAAATTCCAACACTGAAAGAAACGCGCCCTGGTATTAAACAGTAACAGATCCCGTCATTCTTTTAATACGTCACTAAAAAGTATCGTGTATCATAACAAGCTAAGAATACACAGTATTAGTTCTTCATTAAACAAAATCCTTTACCAAGACGAAGCTAGACAGACAAATCCTTGAGAAGAGAAAACAGCTAGTCGAGTGTTTGTATAGAGATTAGTGACCTTCGAATAAACAGTCTGCAGTGATAACTGACGTGTACGGGAAGCATTTCCACAACAGATAATACGAATTGTGTTACAAAAAGATGAAATCCAGAGAGTAGACTTTCTTCGTTGTAGTTGTCCAGAGAAACCATGTAATGCAAATTGATAATAATAGAGCGTTAAATCATGTAATAACAGCTTCACGCCTTTCTGCACAATGACAATATACATCACGCTTTATTGAACACTACCTATTAAAAATTATTCTAAATTCCTCTATACGTATAACAACTCATGTAAACAAAGTAAAACCCTGCACGTTTGAGGTTTGAATTGTTCACAAGAGCCGATATGACGAGTAAATGTTACCTTGGTAGTTGTACGAGGTATCGTAGAGTTTCGATGAGTTTCCCGGCATCTTCGTCGTGCTTCGATGCAAGAATTGAAACGATCGGTCTACCTTGTCTATCCTGAACACCTTTTTAAATCAAAATACCCACAACTCCCATCAAATACTTTTTTACATGAAAGGCAATTGTCGACATTCACTTCACATCATCTAGATAATTGGCTGCTTTTATCTACGTGTATGATTTGTGCATCTGACAAATACGAGTTAGAAATTCTTGGAATTAATTTGTTAGTTATAAGTCACAGTAAACCATTAGAAACATTACCATAAAGAAAGGCCGCTTTTCCGCGTAGAATTTCAACAATGTCTCTTGCACGAACTCTTCTCTTGTGTGCTGCAAAACACAAGGCAAAAATATCATCATTGTCATGTAAGAATGGCTATATTGATGCTTCATTGTTATGACGAATTATATAACTCACACTTCGGAGGCCGCCGCCATCGGCTTGGATCATCTGTGTACGATGCATATTCTGGGCGATAGCTATGCGTTTGAAAAGACAATTCCTCGAATCCTGCAAGATCACTTCCTTTCTTAGTCTTGTCCTTGCTGTAGGACGACATTCTGTAGTCAACGTTGCCTCGGGGCGTCTCACGGAAGGTAATGCGGTCACTAGATGCAGTGGTGGCGACTGCTCATCTAAACGGTCGGGGTTAAACACGGTCAAAACGACTTGGAGAGTTTGGTAACTGAGCTGATCATCGCTAGCAATCCCAAACGCTTAATGCGATGCTCTTCTTTAGTGAGCTTATTCGTATGAATTGCTTACGGAATTAAAAGTTCGTTCGATTCAACTGGAGCAAGCCAACTGTATTGCTCAGAGGTCGGTCAGCGGTCAACAATGTGTCACTATGTAAAGAATGTTGACATTTCAAAGGATTCTGGATAATCTTTTCCAACTCAAAACTTCCATAACTTCCACAACTTCCTCGGTATTTTGCATTTCACGATCCGATGGGTCTCACAGTGGGATGAAACGTAGTCGAAACAAAAGGTACAAAGCAATTAATTTTGTGTATTTTCTTCCTTAAATATTATTAAGGTCAAACAAGGCCTCTTTCAGTATAGCGTATCATGATTTCAACAAGGTCATATACGGTGACTTACTGATACGATCCAACACAAATGAATCGGTATTATATTTTCGATGCGACTCTCTACCGTGAAGGCTTGTAGGCAGCACTGCACGGGGCACCAACGATCACAGTACTGCTATTCCGTCGACACTTTTATTGTTCACGACTTTCAAAAAATCGCGAAAATAATGACAAGTAAGGAAAGTGTCACGACAATCTTAAAAGTGACAACAAATATAATCGATCAGTAGGATTTGCCGTTTTTTCCTTTTCAGCACATCTCTATTACCATAAAGCTTTTAACCGGTAGCTGTAGTGACCGATCATTGTTGTCAAATTCGTTTTCTTTTCCAAGTGCGAAGTAGTTACTAAAAAATCGCGAATTTTTAAATATGAGCAATCCAATTTATTCGCGAAATTAACGTGGCGCGAAACACACGAAACTTTGATGGCGGAAAGTCTTGAGATTCCTTAATCGTTTGACGCATAACTGATACGTCACTTGACGGTACTTGCCCTCATTAGAGAGACTTGAAACTTCGAGAAGGTTGTGTGTGTGAGCTGGTCTGCCTCCAGTTTTGGATCCGCTAAATGTGTCAACACAGGTAGCCCAAGCTCAGTATCTGTCTCTTGTTACAAGACATACTATATATACATAATAGGTGACTTGAATCTGAATAAAATCAAATAAAACTCTCACATCAACTTCTTGCTCTTGTTTTCCTCTGACCGACTTTTAGCGAAGTTCGTTGTATTTTAGCAGTCACTCATACATGCATATAAGAGGAGGAGTGGTGAAGCCGGTGGAAAAAAGCACTGCTGGAATTTTACCGTGATTCCCCAAAAAAGGCTCAAATTCTAAACCATACACGAACTGGAAAACACGTGCGCACCTCTGGCTACAACCTTGGATTCACACAAAAATTGGCAGTTCAGTGGAAAGGACATTTCCAGGGTTTTTGACATTTCCAAAGAATTAGCGTTCGTTTCATTTTTTCCATTGAAACAAGAGGAAAACAATGAGCCGATACCTTAGTGTCACGACAATCTTAAAAGCAACGTGCTAAGTGTCGTCACGCATTTGCCGCTCTCTCCCTCAGCACATCTCTATTACCATAAAGCTTTTACCCAAGCTAAACATTCCGATTCCAATTGTCAAATTCGTTTGTTTAGTGCGAAATCTAAAAATATCGAAGTTATTCGATATGAGCAATTTCACTGGTTCGCGAAATTAACTCGACAAACCCACGGCTCTTTGATTTCGTTGTCTTTATTTACCTAATCGTTTGACGCAAAGTTAGGAAATGAATTCACATACACGATTTACTAGTCTGAAACTTGGCAGGCTTGCGTGTGTTAGTGGTCTGCCTCAGTTTTGGATGCTATTGCCCAGTTAAACTCTTTGATACTCTTGTTACGTCATACTATATGAAATAATAGGTGACTTTTCTGCTGCAAGGCAAAAACTTCGTCAATGGACGTCATCTTGTTTGTCACTGGTCTTTGGTATGTTCGTTGGTATAGGCGCGAACCTTGGCCTGTTTTCGGGCAAAGAGCTCTGAGCATGGCTAATTCTGTGGATTCAACGGAAATTTTAGCTTGAGTAAGCAGAAAACCGTGCGTCCTTGGGAGAGAGCGTATTTGCGTGACGACACTTAGCACGGCTGCGAGGGAGACTACCGATACCTGTGATTAAGCCAAAGCCAGGTGTTTCAGCCAATCAGAGAGCTAACGTACGCTGTGCACATATGCGGCATGGACATCATGATAGATAAATCACACCCTGTACGGACCTGTACGTGGTAGCATGTATACATGTCACGTGGTTACCATTTTGCGCCTCGATCTCAGTCACCATGGGACTACAGTTCGCCTTGTATCATGTGTATCCGACATTCTAATTTCTTTGATAGTGTAAAATGGTCCGATCATTTCAAAGTGTACTCACTTCTCCATTTGAACACCTTAAAGTTTAAACGTGCCAGACCGGTTCTTATATTTAATGGTATTTGATATGTGCCTGGGCAAGTCATGTGGACTAATTTTCACAAAATGAGATATAGTTTTCACTGATAAAAAAAACATCTAGTATAGTAAACTAGTTTTGGAATGAGAAAGATAAGATTCTACTTCTTGACTTTCACGTCGATTAATACGAACATGAGGTCATTCCCAAGAGCATGGGTGAAAGTGAAAAGGCATAAGAGCGATGCATAACCGATCACGAGATAAGTCTGACAATATGTTACTAGATAAGTCTTACCTACTACCAACTGAAAACCTGTAAATCCCCTGTGAGATGACGTATTCATAGTTGCATATCACCTCTATCAAGTCTATCAGGTATTGTAACGGTCTTTACACTCTCCGGCTTACCGAGCAGTATAAACATTGCACGTTGATTTGTGAGATGTGGTCAATGTAAGGAAATACTTAGGACGTTTAGTGGACGATACTGGACCAAACACAACTGACCCTACACGCCTTGAAACTGGTGATTTTGATCAGTATAAAATCTCTGTAGAAATAACGACAAATATCGCTTGAAGCTGCTTGATAGTGTTCATTGTTGAAATATATGGATGTACGAAATCTGTTTCGATTTAATTATAAGTTTCGATGACACAGAAAATACGCTTGGAAAATGAAAACAATGTGAACATATTTCAAAAGCTGGTTTGAATTGTTGAAAACTTGGAACAAAAGCCAGAACTTGCTCCCCCTCATGCTTGATATTTGTCTGATTTGTGCCCATTTAGAAGCTCTCAAAGTCTGCAATCACGCTGTGTAACCACGTCCTGTGGAATCAAACTCGCCCTCAGGCTTCCCGCGGTCGTACGAGTGATATGTATACAGACTTTGAGAGCTTCTAAATGGCCACAAATATCAAGTTAGAACTCCCTGTGCAGGAACTATTCAACATGATGAATGCATCCACGATAGCAAGCCAAATGTACGATTTGTCAGAGAATTGATCTGACTGGGTTCCGAAATCATTTCAACGGTATATTCTGAACTATTCTGATGTATTCTAATATCAGGGGCGGATCCAGAGATTTTGCAAAGGGGTGGCGCGTTCAAGGTTGGATGCGGCTAAATGATATGGGATGCCTCAAAAGGACCTCATTAATATAAAACAATAGAACGATGCAGTAACACAATAGATTCGTTCTATTGTTTGGTCGGCCAAGGGCGGTTTGGGTTATGGAAACAAGCCTTTACTGTTCAGGTTGGACATTGGTTCCAGCCAAATTTTATTTAAATAATTTTTTGGGTGAAAAAGGTATTCGAATTTCCACAAAGGGGGAGGGGCGTCGCCTCCTTCGCCCCACCCTAAATCCGACCCTGAATATCATGACAACCTTATTATATTGCGGTTTTAATTGTTGTATGATTGTACACAGGTAACCCAGTAACGTTTTCACAATTCAGAAAAGGAAATAAAATTATTGATAACCAGATAATAGAATTCAATCGATCCAACAATCCGGCCATTTTACGAACTACATCAGTTAGATGCTCAGCTAGTTATCGTACCATTACGTCCTCTCAAACCTCTCCTCCTCTCTTCCTTTCCATACCACTCTCCTCGCGCAACAGTCTCTTTGTGTTGATCTGGCAGTCTCTTGAAAAGAAGGTTTTATTTGCATTGGTTCAAACGGAACCAGATAGAAAACAAAAATGACTTTAAATATTAAAACTGCATCTTCAACATTCGAAGTTGTCGATGGATATAGAGAGATCATCCGTCACTATGACATTTTTAACTTGATGAACAAACGTACATTAATAAGGTAATTCTTATTTATTTTTATGCTACTCCTTGCACTTTTTTCTTCTTCTATATAATGTATATTTATTTATTTTTATATTCCATATCAGCTAATATTTTGTAAAAAGCATATAGACTTTCGTATATGTGTTTTTAATAATATTAATAAATTATTCATTATTATTATTATTTTATTTTTATTATTATTATTATTATTATCATTTATTTATTTATATTGTTATTATTTTATTTTTATTTTATTACGTACATGCATTCGAAGTGTGCGGCACACGCACTGTAGTAAGTTACCTATTCAGTACCGGGTATATTAGCCAATGATTGGTCTCCTACGCGTCGTACTTCTGGTAAACGAAGAACAGACACAAAAGCGCGTTTAAAATCTCTGTTGGTGTAAGCATATAGAGCAGGATTGATCACCGAGTTCATGTAAGCCAACCAGCAAACTATTGTATCGGCGACTTCAACAGCACAACCTTCATTCAGCGTCTCATCAGTCAAAATCATGAAATTAAGTATGATGTATGGCAGCCAGCATAACAGAAAACACAGTACAATCACACCAAGAGCCTTAGCAAGACGCAGCTCACGTCGTAGGGTGTCAACGATGGTATTGCCGTCTCCGGATTCGCGTTCCATGCGGAATGAGTTTATGCGACGTGAGTGATATCGTGCGATCACGTAGATTTTGATGTATACTGAAACCATGATAATAAATGGAACCAGTACATTTACGACATTTAAATACCACGTCATTCCGCCATATTGACCTAAATCAAAGGAGTAATGGGCACCATCGGGTGGTACCAGTAACACAAACAGCGTTACCCCTACCCCCACAGAATACACCCATACAGTACCTATCACCACCTTGATAGCCCTGTAAGTCACCCATGTAGGGTACTGTAGGGGGTACACAACAGCAACAAAACGATCTCCGCTTATCGTTAAGAGATTCAAAACAGACGCAGTCATCAGAAGATAGAACAGAGAATTCCACATATTACAAGCGTATCCACCGATGGTCCATCGTGGAAAATCAGCCCAGTAAATGATATCAAAGGGTAGGACAGACACACAGACCATCAAGTCTGATACGGCTAAGCTGACGATCAGGTAGTTGGACAGAGTACGACGTAAATACGAACATTTGACCAGCGAAATACAAACCAGAGAATTCCCAATCAATCCAATGATCATCATGACAGACAGTAGCACAATACCTGGGGAAAAAAACAATACAGAATATAATAATATAATAAGAATGTATATATTAAGAACGCAAAATCACCACACATTTTCTTTCTTAGTCTTCAAATTAAACGGGCTGAACAACTGTGTTTTTTTTCTTGTGCACGACCGTTAAGGTTTCTGGGACACCGGATTTCTCGATTCTGCAGTCGTCAAAACTTTCATAAATCAGTTGCCATGGTTACGTAGGCCTAACGGCATAGAAATGGAACATGCACAGCAACATATATATGACTTGAAACGATTTGAAGTCGTCATTGGGCTTTCAGATGATGCTCAAAGATGGCTCTATAAACGGAATACAAACCAGATTTGAGCGGTCGTCTTGCCTTTCTAAACCGAACAGTGATACTTTCAACACGTAATATGAATTTAAAAGATCCTACGGCGTGAATTTAGCCTGCGCAGCAAGCGTTTTCTTCGGCCGCGCAGACCGTGATTTTAAGAAATCGTTTAAAACCTTCAAAATATCCCCTCCCTTAACAGGGAGGTGTCAAAGGGTTAAGAACCCCACCTGCATGATCCCAATACTTATTTTGCAATCCCTGCATGCGTAAGTTATTGTTACTAATTATGAGACCCCTGATCCCTCGGCAAAGCTCTCGGCAAGTTGTTGTAACGGGGAATGATCTACCGCTGACCATGTCTACTCGCGAAACTATAGCATTCTGATTCTCACCCGTCACGATGAAGGGTGGTGACAGTTCTTCCCGACACACATCGTTCTCTCCTGAATTATTCAACGAGCTGTTGTGATTCTTCATCATCTTGGTACTTGTGTTAGTGTGTTGTAGTTCAATGAATGTTTGTCGCTACTCCAGGAACTCAATGGAAATCACTCTAGCTTGAGTCGGTCCTTTAGCAGCGTTGAGTTTTCTTCCGTCAATCACTGAAAACATAAAAGAGTTTACAAAATCATATACTTTGGTTTGAAATAATAAAAGTCGACAAAATATATTAAACTAACGGGAAAAGCTTGAATGTTTTCAAACACAAAACTTCACCTGTCACGATACAAGAGAACCGCCTGTAAACAAACAAACAAATAAACCGTTTATAAACCGCATACAAACCATACCGACTTCTCCTTACCGGCATAGATTCAAAAGTACTATACAGGTACTAGTATAAAGTGCCCAATTGCTGAACAGTTATATAAATTAACTGAAAGGATGAACCGTAATGTAGATACAAGTTTCAAGATCCATACAGATCTCTTCACGGAAGATTTAGTACTGATTTGATAAAATTTCCAGTATAATTAATGAGCGTTCTGATCGTTTCACTCAAGTAAACGAAACGAGAGGTCGAAAGATATTGATTCCGGCTGCATATCAGAAATCATAAAAGAACACCTGTTTGCAGATTTAACGAACAGATATCAATCAACTGAGAGCTGATGTTATATTTCTCATGCAAATTACCATTTTAATAATTATCGATAAAATAGGAACCGCCTTGGATGTTTACTGAAAGTTTGACAAAAATAAAGCATCCAGAAGAATTTAACGGTGTAATGGTAGACTGTGGACTTATCCGATCGAAGGGAGTATGGTATAGGTTAGCAGGAATCAAGTAAAAAGTGAGTGCATTTCCTTTTTACTTAAAGTTTTTTACATTTTCACTTGATTCCACTCAGTCACTATATATTTTAAAGCATCTACCGACGAATTTCACAAGACATTTACATTTGGAGACGATAATCTTTATATAACCATAACTAATCATTATATGGAATTAATCTCAGTGAGACTTTGGTGTTGGAGTTTGTTCTTAAGATGATGTTTAATTAAGATAATAGTTTTAAAACAAAAGCAAGGTCAAACAGTGAGAAACCACCAATCGAGCCGCATATATCTCATAGTATAAACAAGAGAGCATATAGTCTCTTGGTATAATATATTATATTGATTATTATATGGGTAACTAGTGTGTTTTATTGGGAACTAAAACACTCATATTTTTTCATATTTCACTTGTGTTTTTTTCTTCTTTTTATCTTACTTTAATGTACTACTTATTGTGTATTTGTCCATATAATAAAAAGAATATTACATATGGTGGCTTAAGGTGATTCCCTTGAAAAAGAAGCAAATCCTAGAATTTTCTATAACTTGGCATGGTGATACATTACGGTATGGAGTTTCAAAAAATGCAATAAAAAGAGGGGGTAACCGTGCTCATTTTTGCGCAACACGGCTTTGAAATTATGGTATTTTAGGTCTTTCAGTCGAGTCTCGCGTGACATCGGGATCGGATAAATAATTTTCCACAACTTAAAAGACAAACTATTAATAATGAACTAATGTGTTTTCTATAGCTCTTGTATCTCTAGCCTACCGTCTGATAGTAAGAAAATGCTCGAATTTTGCATAGTTGTCGAAAAATAGAACAAATGAACACAGATCTGCAGATGTTTGGAGCACCGAGAGGGTCTAAAAATCGATACTCCGTATGCTTTCATTCAATTTTTGTAATGTTTGAATCCTAACTTTTTTTAATACTTTGCTATATACTAGAGAACTATAGTGTGATGAAAGTTATTAAATAAAAAATGGGGGTCACCGTGCTCGTTTTCGATTTATTTTCAGAAACTTCAGTTACACTTGAAATATTGAACGATTTCCAATGGTCTCCAATGTGCGCGAGCTTGCGCGAGCTTCCTATTTTTCCACTAGCTCGAAGACGAAAAACTTCATGATCGTATCTTCGCGCCACCGTGTAATATCCTCTATATACATCGCGAAATATATTCTTTATAAGTTTCGAGACTCTTCTGATCAGCGTTGTCCCGATATGACTGCTTGACATCGTTACAGTAGCAAACTTGTATTTGAAGTATAAATATTTATTTTATGATGAATATATTTTCTTGGCTTGTACGAAGCCAGCGATATAGTCTGATGTCAGCGATGCAGTACAGGTTTTCCAATACTCACCTCAAAGTGTGCAAAGTTCTATCTTTTTTTCTGCCGTGACTTTCACGATAATGAACTGATCAAGCTCAGCTTCAAAGTTTCAGCTATAGCGGGAAGGATGCGTCCACCACCTTTTCTCAGTCACACCTGCTTGGTGCAATTATCACAATGTATTCTGGTCAACAAAGTATGAAGCTCAAGGGCAAATTGAAGTTGAATGTTTTAGAAGTGAGGTTTTTGTGCTCAGTGGAGGTTATAAGCGTAAGAAGATAGGGATAATGCTAAATAACTAGTACTATATATGATATAAAGCAAGCTAGGCGATGTCAACAAGAAAATCGATCACATGATTCAAACTATCTTTTGTTAAACTTTTTATTCAAATAAAAGAGATGAAAATTCAAAAGGAACAAATCCATTAATTATAAATGTATTAATCAGTCATGAAAACTAAAGTGCTTGTGATATTCCGATAGCTACTGTGCGCCGTTTTCAATTACTGTAGTAATTGGTGTTCAATTAATTATACTTCATATATATTCATTTGAATAATCGGTAGGAATTGATAGTCGAAGCATGCACTTTGGATCCATGTATGGACTATAAACCGGCACTCAGCCAGTATGATCGAAGGTCCCCCCCCCCCCCCCCCCCCCAAAAAAAAATGTTTTTAATAATATGCAGAGGCTTGCTATATAAGGAATGGTCAACGCTTAGCGTGCGTCCATCGAGTTTTTTACAATAACCTAGCGTAATCTCGCAATCTGATTGGCTCTCAGCCATTGTCAATAAGAGTACAGACACATGCAATGACGAAGCCAGCGCGCGCTTGAAACGGTTTTTCTTTCAAACTTTATCCTTGTTTTTGGATGTTTTTTGACTTGGTTATTGTAAAAAAGAAATCGCAAGGGGTTTTCCATTGTCTGTACTCTTATTGACAATGGATTTGACGTCACAAATGAATGTTCAAAACTTTGCAGTGAAACCACTCGCTACGCTCGTGGTTCCACTTGAGTTTTGAACATTTTGTGACGTCAAATCCATTGTCAATAAGAGTACAGACAATGGAAAACCGCTTGCGATTTGTTAATTACTATATTATTATGTCGATTGTCTGTGTGTTTTCTCATACTCATTAATTATTCATGAGGTAACCAGCCAACCAGGTGCCCTCAATATTTGGTCGCATGATGGACCTGGATACCCCGGAAAGTACTGGCGAGAGTAACTGGAAATTTTTCCAGTAACTCTGTCCGAATTCGCTTTAATCTGAAAGCAGGCTCTACTTCATGCTACTCAAGAGTCCAACACGTGTGGGATACGATGTCCTCGACTCTGCGCATGAGCAGAGCATATGCAAAGACCGGAATTCTTGCTTTTCTGGGCTAAAACCTTGCAACTCTTTATTTATTGCCTTTAGGCATGTAATAATTAATGAGTATGAGAAGTCGTTCCAAAGCCTCGAATTCGGACTAGACGGGGTTTCCAGTCCTTGGCTTCGCCTCGGAATGGAAAGGCCCCATCTAGTCCTCATTCTCGGCTTTGAAACATTACATCCAATATTCGAAATTTTTGCAACCATTTACGTCAGCCATAATTTTGCGGACTCTCAATATTCACAAAAATGATGTCAGGTGTTTACGATGGCATTCTATAGGGGTATACTGACGTATATGATTTCGAGCGAATGATAGTAGTGCTATACGCATTTGTAGCTCTAAATAATTAGCGTTAACTCGGGCTTCTTTTAGATCAATTGAAATTTTAATTGAAAAAAACAACTTTCAAATGTTAAACCTTTTATCGTCATACTGAAGACCACGTGGTTAGAGCCTTCAGTTGATCAAGTAGAGCGACTATGATTTGGGCATGCGCATTACCTGTTTCCCTTCAGGGAAATTCGGCAAGTATTCGGGATTATTCGGAATCGGAAAGTCAAGCTGGTTCAGCAGTATATTCAAATTGATGTTTTTGGCGTTGCTCCTAATATTATGGTTTGGGCGGCTTCGCATTTGTGAGTTATAGAGGTTTGAAATCTCAATATGCAAATCAGATGACGTAGAATCGGGAATTTGTCATAACTTATTTAGATTTTTTCAAGTAGCGCTTTTTCCTAAAATAGGAAGAAAGCTTATAAGACTATTTCTATAAACTGTGAAAATATATTCCAAGTTTAGAAATGTCAGTAATCTGCACAAGGGCGTTTTTGTATAATAAATGAGGACTGAATCTACGTCATCTGACTTGCATATTGAGATGTCAAACCTCTCAGAACCACTATAACTTACAGATGCGAAGCCCAAACCAGGAAACTACTACACCATCCCATTATTTACTTCATAAAGAATCGATTTCCAAAATAAACCAAATTGGGCTTATAGGCACTTTAAAGCATCGTCAGATTGACGTTTGACGTCTGGCTGTGAAAACGTGACGGTTTTAGAAGTTTACCGCTGAACCAGTCAAAAATTAGGTCAAAATGGAGAAATGACATAAAACAACGACCTGCTATAGTACTAGTCATTACTCAAGCTACCCTAGAGTCGTCTTTTAACCTCGCCGTTCTCCTTCCTTCTCTCGAAGGAGATTTAAAAAAAAAAAGACTGTCCATCAGTACTGGCGAACATTAGATGTTTATATGCACGTAAAGAGCAGTTATAACTTTGAAAAATATATACTGCAGATTAAAGACTTTAGTATAAGAAGTGCTATTACAAAACTTATCAGCGCACAGGTTTCCAATTGAGCGAGGTCGATATTCTAAGACACCAACAGTCAGGAAATATAGGTAATGAATATCATTATCTCCTCAAATGCAGAAACCAGAGTATGAATCAATTGAGATCAGTTTTTTTATACAACCCCTTCGTTTAAATACCTCTTTTTCATTTCTTGACTTGAGTAGTCTATTTTCCTATATTCTATCGATGAACTGTCAGGAAAATATATAAAATATATCATAGATTTATATGATGAATTAATAGAGAAAATTACTTAAGAAATATTGTATTGTACAAAATATGATTGCTGAAATTTGTAATAAATAAAAGGCTTAACTGTTTAAGCATTTCTTAAACCTTTAAGCCTTTTATTTATTACAAATATTGTATTATTAAATAGTTTTTTATTAACATTATACACTTTAATTACATTAGTCTATTACATTAGATCTTTTTATTGGTAAACAAACCGATGTATAGTTCAAGGCACGAATAGAGTTATGTTCAGTTGTTGTTTGTTGTTGCTATCTGTTGGTCCATACACAAGTCAACTGATTTAATTAGTCACAAGCGTTAAATTTACCGCGAAGCTCTTTATATATTTAGTATTTGTTTTCTTAAAAGAGGTATCCGACACTAAGTCAATAAACATCTTAACGAGTTTTGGCTTGTTGCTCCTTGTAGCCTGAAAGCGAGGCCACACGGATACGAGATACGTGCCGGATCTTCATGACAAAACCACTCGTCATCTGTTTTCACCAGTGTCACCGAGTTGTAGCTCAAGTCTGAAGGCCACGACGGGGCAGAATTAAAGGAAAAGGTCAGGGAAAAGGATATACCAGTTCGGCTACAATACCAGCAAATCCAGCCAATGTGCTGATGAAAAAGAAAGGACGAAAACGATGAATAATAATGAATCGTTTGGCAATGAGCCCAGGGAGGTGTTGGTCTGCCAGGAACGGCTTTCCTTGACATTTTTCGCAATAGGTGAGCATATTTACCGACTTGTACCGTATCCCGTTTTAAACTGTGGCTTTATTTTCTATGGTATTTTCATCTCAGAGGTTATTACAGCAAAATGGCAAGTACATACGATGATCAAATAGCAGTTGTATTGGGGTTAATTGTTCGGCCAGTTTATTAGTGAAGACGAAGTCGGTTGCCTATTATGTGTGTGTTTGTCATGCAAAGTACAATTCCCCATCAATTAGACTTAGTTCCGCTTTCTTTGGTGATAAAATCATTGCCACAAACAAGAACCAATCAATGAATTTCTAGCTCAGTGCAAATGCTGCTTAATTGTTTTTAGTATCGCTCTAGCAACCATGACATGTGATTGACGCCATGTTGAACTAATACATTTGATATTTACACCAATTGAAATACATATGATCATTCATGATTTAATCAGAGTATTAATACTGATGTTTATCATTTTCCAGGCATTCTGATGATGTCTTCTATTATGATCATTGGATTGATTGGGAATTCTCTGGTTTGTATTTCGCTGGTCAAATGTTCGTATTTACGTCGTACTCTGTCCAACTACCTGATCGTCAGCTTAGCCGTATCAGACTTGATGGTCTGTGTGTCTGTCCTACCCTTTGATATCATTTACTGGGCAGATTTTCCACGATGGACCATCGGTGGATACGCTTGTAATATGTGGAATTCTCTGTTCTATCTTCTGATGACTGCGTCTGTTTTGAATCTCTTAACGATAAGCGGAGATCGTTTTGTTGCTGTTGTGTACCCCCTACAGTACCCTACATGGGTGACTTACAGGGCTATCAAGGTGGTGATAGGTACTGTATGGGTGTATTCTGTGGGGGTAGGGGTAACGCTGTTTGTGTTACTGGTACCACCCGATGGTGCCCATTACTCCTTTGACTTAGGTCAATATGGCGGAATGAAGTGGTATTTAAACGTCGTGAATGTACTGGTTCCATTTATTATCATGGTTTCAGTATACATCAAAATCTACGTGATCGCACGATATCACTCACGTCGCATGAACACAACCCACGTGGAATCTGGAGACAGCAAAACCATCGTTGACACCCTACGACGTGAGCTGCGTATTGCTAAGGCTCTTGGTGTGATTGTACTGTGTTTTCTGTTATGCTGGCTTCCATACATCATACTTAATTTCATGACTTTGGATCAGGCTGTCATAGACGATTGTAACGTCGAGTTGGCTGACACAATTACATGTTGGTTGGCCTATTTCAACTCTGCCATCAATCCTGTTTTATATGCATACACAAACAGGGACTATAAAAGAGCCTTTAAGTCCATACTCGTCTCATGTGCTTCCAGGGGTTCCAGGAACGAGCCGGACGAAACGAGGTCGCGCTCACGTTCGCGTTCCTCTACTGGTAATGGCGATACAGTACAGAGACGATATACACAAGAAGAAGACATGGGTATTGATACAAAGCTATAAACACCAGAACACAGATTATTGTTGTTATTGTTCTCATATCGCCACAGGTAGCCCAACCTGTATAATATAAACTGAAATACTCAGATACGGGCTACCTGTGGTATCATAATAATCGTGACTATTATTGTCATTTTATTGTTATTATTTATTATTGAAACAGTAAGACAAAGTCGACGTTTTCAGAACTGTATATATACGTTTAGCCTTGAAAACACTTTGATGGCTTTCTAATTTAACCATTCACAAGCTGACAAACGTCGGGTTGGTTTTCTGACGTGCATAAAGCCAATATGGCCCGGAGTGCTAGGTGGGGGTACCTACCACGAATGTATCACCAACATTATTTGAGTTCATAAAAAGCGCCAATAACTTTCTATGCTGAACTGGAAATCTCCTGTATAAATATTTGTTTAAATAAAGGGGTACCCCCTCCCCCCCCACGAGCAAGTTTATCGCCGTAAAAAAATACTGATATGCTGATTTAGTACAAAGTGTTGATGATATAGCATGCACACTAAAGCCCATCAATGTAAACTATATTGTTAGATAAAGGAGAATTAGGTAATCGGACTCTATTGTTGTTGGGGTAAATGAATAAGTGATAAATAATGTGGGGTGGAATTGTGGATAAAAGGGAGAGGGTCTTCATTGGGACTGTAGAATATGAGCTCATATGATCACTGAAGCATGAATTTAGAGGTAGGGTTGGTAAACCCAGTTTAACATTACTCATCAGGGGTTAAGACGTTAAACTGTTGTCATTATGGTAGATGACAAACGTGTTTCATACTTCAAGGCCTTGAAGCTTAACCCTACACGTGGTTACCAAATAAATTCATGCAATAGTGCAAGGGACATAAGTGTTGGGTGGGATGAATGGGAGACTTACAATGTACGCTAACTCGTGAACATACGTAAGGCCAAAAACCTGAACCTTAACCGGAAAAAGTGAAAATAAATGGTAAAAATAGCTGAAAAGAAACAGAAGGTTGGAGAAAAGGGAAGAGCCTACCTTGAAGAATGAAACGCTGGCGGACCAGTGGATGCGTGGTTAGCAAAATGTTGCTTATAGGCATATTCCTCGGTGAATATAGCTTGGCTATGATGTTAGCGAAACTATAAGAAAAAGCCGGTGAAAAGAAACGCGTGACATAATTTAAAAGAAAAAAACGTCAAACCGTGACGTATACAGAAAGTAGAACGGAAAATAAATAAAAGAAAACGAAGGGGAATATGTTGCCAGGAAACTCAAGATAAAATGGCGACATCCTAGGAAAAAAAAACAATACTACGGAGGGGGAGGTGGAGAAGACGAAGGGGGGATAAATTTAAACGGGAACCCTGTGTGTGGACGTGTGTACTGGAAAGGAGTAAACCAAAATGGCCGACCAAAGTACTGACAAGGGGAAAGAAGGAGTTACACATGAAAGGATAAAAAGGTGAGGAAAGGCAGGCAAAACTACATGGAATAGTTATTTATTGAAAGCTAGACTGTTAACAATAGTGGGAGGGCCGTAAAAAAACATAAGATGATAAAAATTGGGGACCTAGCGAATATGTAATAATGTTGTTATTTAATTGTTCCATTGTAGATGATAGTGGTGAAGTTGACCAATGATGTACTATCCCAGTACTTTGTAGATACATTGTAAGATACGATGATAAAGTCTTGATAATAAATATCGTGAATATAGACAATGTGGCTGATGGTAGAAGACAATAGTCATATTTGATCCAGTAGTAATAATGAGTAGAAATGAAGTCCTTGATATATTGTACAAATGATGACATAAAACCCATGTAGACGGTATAAATATGTAGAATAATGTTAATGTAGAGGCACAACTTGAAGTAAAGAAGTATGAAACACCATCTTTCTTCTGTGTTGAATGGTAAAGTGTTTATAAATGTGCCTGAAAAGCCATAGATGGGTTGGTTTGACTTGATGTTGTGATCAAGTAAATCGGTATAATAAATAAGTCATGGTAGATATATCAGGAGGGTCAGCCATACATAGTAGGAATCCAAATTGCGAGCATATTCTATGACATCTGGGATATAGGGAGTGACGGTGGTACAGTGTAGAACTGGGATAGTGGTTGAGTATAATGGGGGTACATGTAGATCAAACTACAGGAGGCCATCCAAGGAGAGCAAGGAGAGAGGGAACACGGTTCAGCAGTTAGGAATGTGAGTGTTGGAAGTAGAGGTGAAACGTGTGTGTACTAGTGTGTCTTTAAGGTTGGAATGCCGGCTGTAGGCTGTGGTGGGAGAGTGAGGGAAGATACGTGAAAGTTCAGGATCCTTACTGATTAGAAACCAGAAGTGATGGAGTATGGAAGGAATGGAATGTAGTGTAGGATGGTATGGGACAATGAAAGGCAAGACCTGATTTTGCTGAAGTTGTGATTGATCAGTGAGTTAGGGTAACCCCTGGAAAGTAAAATGAGTTTCAGTCGCAGTAGTTGTTGACATAGTTTGTTATTGTCTGTTATGATGCGTCTAAATCTCAGAGCCTGGCTGTATATAGTGCCTGACTTACACTGGCGGGGGTGGTGTGAGGTATAATGTAGTAACATGCTGCTATCTGTAGGTTTAGTATATAATGTTGATTCCAGCTTTCGTTCAGGGGTTAGGTAAATGGTAGTATCCAAGAAATTGATGTCAGTAGGGGAGAATGAAAACTGGAATTTAATAGTGGGAATAACAAACTATGTCAACAACTACTGCGACTGAAACTCATTTTACTTTCCAGGGGTTACCCTAACTCACTGATCAATCACAACTTCAGCAAAATCCTACACCTCACGCAGTTCCAATTACTTCATAATCCATCACACAAAGAAACTCACATACATATTGTAATGTATGGCTGACCCTCCTGATATATCTACCATGACTTATTTATTATACCGATTTACTTGATCACAACATCAAGTCAAACCAACCCATCTATGGCTTTTCAGGCACATTTATAAACACTTTACCATTCAACACAGAAGAAAGATGGTGTTTCATACTTCTTTACTTCAAGTTGTGCCTCTACATTAACATTATTCTACATATTTATACCGTCTACATGGGTTTTATGTCATCATTTGTACAATATATCAAGGACTTCATTTCTACTCATTATTACTACTGGATCAAATATGACTATTGTCTTCTACCATCAGCCACATTGTCTATATTCACGATATTTATTATCAAGACTTTATCATCGTATCTTACAATGTATCTACAAAGTACTGGGATAGTACATCATTGGTCAACTTCACCACTATCATCTACAATGGAACAATTAAATAACAACATTATTACTCGGGCCCAGGCCGCAGGCCGCCCGAGTTAGAAAATGCGGATTTCGGTAGTAGTAGTAGTAGTAGTTTTGTTCGGCTTCAAAATGACGAGTATGCGACGTATTTAATCGTATCCGGAGTTTCAAGATTACTCCGCAGATTTGAAAAGATAAAGGAGACACAGGACTCAAGTAGATTATGAATCTTAGTTTTGAAAGCAGCTGTAGATCTTCAAGCTATTAAAAGGTCAGGATTCTAGTTCATCGTTCAATGACTAGAAGTGGTAAAAGGACTAGAAGCTCGCTTAAAATATTTTTTTTTTTAAACAAACGCGAGGCCGTTATCGGAACCATCTGACCTATGCAACCTCAAGACGTATCATATTCGTACTCACCGGACTAATAGTCTCCCTCGTCACTCAACTGTCACTGATTGTCATGACGTCAGAGAAATTATATTGTATTGAAGAAGATGTCCTTGTTTTATTCGACGTTCGAACCGTAACTCGAACCCGAACTCGATTCCAAACTCGACGTTTCGGGATCTGAAGCTAGAGAGGGGGCCTTTACACAAACTCATCAAAATCAAATCAATTGAACTCAAAGTCAAAAGGTAATCAAATGAACTCAAAGGCAAATCAAATGAACTCGACACATACATGTATATACATAGTCTCCCTCGTCACGCAACTGTCAGTCATTGTCAGGTCTCTCCTCGCGCAGCTGACATTGTCCTTGTTCTTCAACCAACTGGCATTCATTTTCAAGTACTTCCTCGAACAACTGACATTTTCCTTTTCACAATGCCCGAGTGAACGCTCATTGAGCGTCTTGTTACATATTCGCTAGGTCCCCAATTTTTATCATCTTATGTTTTTTTACGGCCCTCCCACTATTGTTAACAGTCTAGCTTTCAATAAATAACTATTCCATGTAGTTTTGCCTGCCTTTCCTCACCTTGTTATCCTTTCATGTAACTCCTTCTTTCCCCTTGTCAGTACTTTGGTCGGCCATTTTGGTTTACTCCTTTCCAGTACACACGTCCACACACAGGGTTCCCGTTTAAATTTATCCCCCCTTCGTCTTCTCCACCTCCCCCTCCGTAGTATTGGGGTTTTTTCTAGGATGTCGCCATTTTTTTCTTGAGTTTCCTGGCAACATATTCCCCTTCGTTTTCTTTTATTTATTTTCCGTTCTACTTTCTGTACACGTCACGGTTTGACGTTTTTTTCTTTTAAATTATGTCACGCGTTTCTTTTTACCGGCTTTTTCTTATAGTTTCGCTAACATAGCCAAGCTATATTCACCAAGGAATATGCCTATAAGCAACATTTTGCTAACCACGCATCCACTGGTCCGCCAGCGTTTCATTCTCCAAGGTAGGCTCTTCCCTTTTCTCCAACCTTCTGTTTCTTTTCAGCTATTTTTACCATTTATTTTCACTTTTTCCGGTTAAGGTTCAGGTTTTTGGCCTTACGTATGTTCACGAGTTAGCGTACATTGTAAGTCTCCCATTCATCCCACCCAACACTTATGTCCCTTGCACTATTGCATGAATTTATTTGGTAACCACGTGTAGGGTTAAGCTTCAAGGCCTTGAAGTATGAAACACGTTTGTCATCTACCATAATGACAACAGTTTAACGTCTTAACCCCTGATGAGTAATGTTAAACTGGGTTTACCAACCCTACCTCTAAATTCATGCTTCAGTGATCATATGAGCTCATATTCTACAGTCCCAATGAAGACCCTCTCCCTTTTATCCACAATTCCACCCCACATTATTTATCACTTATTCATTTACCCCAACAACAATAGAGTCCGATTACCTAATTCTCCTTTATCTAACAATATTTGAGTTCTACTCAAATGGCTATAGTCAGCCAAAAGCTCAATCCAGTTCAGTTGTAATTTCAAGTCGCTCTAGATTTTTATTTTGTATAGGTTTCTTAATTGTTGTTAGTATACTGTGTAAGTCTGTAACACATTACCAATTACACAATAAATGAGATTGACTAATTCAGTATGGATCCTGATTATGCGGCCATTTCGTAAAATAATGCCTTCATTTTCATTGTTGTTTGCTTTGACGTTCTTCGTACTACATTTTACTTTCTAAATTATAATCATACCCAGGCTGGATATGGCTGCAAATAGAAACCCCCATGATCCTTCAGGGTCGTACCTTTCACCCTTTTCGGGCCGGGGGACTAACATAATTTGAAATAGGTGTATATAAAGTAATTGCCAAACCTGCTGAATAGCTGTCAAAATCCAACAGCGAAAGCCTTGCCATCAGTTCACATATGTTGACAGTGTTTACTGCACGGCGAAGTGAGCCAGTGAAGTGAACCATGCACTTTAGTTCTTGAAAATATATTTCGAGTGAATACTCAAGAGAATGTGATAATGAAAAATGTCCTCGCCAGATTGTGTATCTAAGGAATCACTGCTGTCAATCACAAAAACAATGTAAAAAGACGAAATTTGTATTTGTTCAGCTAAATATTTAATTAAAACATTTGAATATAAAAGGCAACACACGATCGAGAAGGCGAATGGTCGGATGGCCATAAATCGAGTTTCGAGTTTTTGTTTTGATTCATCACCAAGATTTACTAATTGTACTGTCAGATAGTTTAGATGTGTTAATTAAAAAACATGTTCTAGTTTTAATTCAAACAGCCCGGCCAACGCGCAATTCAAACACATATCGCAAGTTGCGGAAAGTCAAGTAAAAGTGTTGACAATCTCCAATAAATTGAAGGTTGGATGACAGTTTGTAATGTTTGTAAAAAGGTTTTGATTTTCAACGCTACAAAAAGTCAACTTTCTGTGACAGTAGTAATATTCGAGTCGCCAAAAACTGCGTCTTGGTCGATCTGATTGATCATTGTAGAAGAAGAGAAGTGTTTCAAAGCTACGCGAGTCCACTCACCTAATCTTCGCCGACACACTTGGTAAGGACACCATTTAGATAGTATACTCTATCTACGAGCCGAACACTGAGTCGTTTTAATGATTACAAACAAATGGGGGCATTCTTTCGTTTTTCGGACGGGAAGCTGATAAACGCGGTTAAGGCGAGACGGTCAAAACGAGACAATTCGAGCTCGAAAAAAAATGTTTCAGTTATTGTTTTTTTACACGGCCTAGTCAATTCAAGGGATTTCTATCTCGGTAAACTGAACGTTATAGGTCTGGGTCTGGTTGCAGTATATACTCATTGTCATGGTCCATCTCTCTTGCTTTCGTTCAATTTTTCAAGGTTCGTTTAACAATTTAACAAAAAATCCACAACAAATTAATCAAAAAATGTTACTATCATGTTACTCTATTTACTCACTTATTTAAAAGCTTTTGAACCTTTTGCATTAGATTTCCCGGGATTAGATTACACAACAATTCAACACGGGAAATCATGCAAATGGATCTCAGTGTGCGCACAATGGATTTTCGCAGGCTACGAAAATCAGTCGAAATTGAAAGAGATTTCAGAGCAGAAAATCTGAACGATTTGGTGTCGGATTGAACTGACCATCCTTGACTGTGTTCTTTCAAGTCCTCAGGTACTTTAAATTACAACGAAGAGGAAATAGTTTAAGTCAAGAGACCATTATGTATTAAATGGTCTCTTGATTTTAGTACGCTACCGGTGTCGCAAGTCATCATTGGATCGGACGCAGAGTCATGCAGTCGTTATCAGATTCTAAAGTTCTGACTTGCAACGAAAACAAGACATTTGCATCCCCAAAGAAATAAGTACATACAGGACAGAGCTCTGTTTGTTTTTCATTTCCAAACATAGATGTTACTTAGAAAAGGCGTTGTTTTCACTAGCTGCACCATCATAAACACAAGAATTGGAAAATATTTGATCCTCAATCTTATTATTGCGCTTATGCTTGCGTCGTTCGTCTAAACCGGGTGCGAAAGACACGTTTTTGCAACAGGTTAAAACTGTATGTAAGTGCTTTTAAAAGTAGTGATATTGTTTTATCTAAAGAGAACAGTTTTCCATTCGTATAGCTTTGGGATTCAGTCCAAGTGATTTCGTGAATCTCACTGACTGTCAATCTCATAAATGTCCACGCGATGTCTTGTTAAGGAAATACGCGCTCGGAAACACCTGACGAGAATTGGCGATGTCGGCCTTCTAAACTTAGTGGTTGTTATATTTAACCCGTGAAACTGAAAACTAATAGTGCTAATAGTTAGTGTGTAATAGTTGAATGAAAACAAAACAACACAATGGAAATAGATGTATTAGACTATAATATTTAGTTCACGGTCATTTCGCCTACATCCACCTGTGCGGTAAAAACAATTTAAGCTAAAACTGAACAAAAAAAAAACCGGTCCATTGCTGTGTTTAATTGTTACGCTTTCTTGACACATATAACATGTTTATCAAAAGTGGAACGAGGCAATTAACCGACCCCTATACGAAAAGTCAGTTCATAGCATAAACATTAATTGATTCCTTAATTTTAGTCGAGATTATATAATTACCTCAGTCAGCTTACTTAACCGTTTACAAAAACAATTATGTCACGTATATCAGTATCTTTTCCTATTCAGCTTAATTTCGATACTGAGTCGGGTCGAAACTGGAATTGGTCGCGTTTCTCTTGGAGCGAATGATACTGCAAACAGTGACTACTTTACATATGACTGACTTCAGTAACAATTTTCAAATGAGCCGGGGAGAGAGATAGGCAGTAGGTGGCTATTAGTGCTTGGGATGGAAGTATTTTCACTGAGATAGCTTCGGCTATGCATTCATGGCAAGTCCTTGGCGCGCTTCTCGCGACTGACTGTGCTATCCCCTTCAAAATTATGTTTAAAAAAATTGTCGAGTTAATTTTAACCTTTTTTGTGCATGTTTACTCTAAGGGGGTCTGGATGGTGTAAATTTGATGATACTGATTATTTAAGGAATCAATAGATCATCGGATTTGTAATGACTTTTATCTGAGAAAGTGAATGTGTTTGTTTAGCTTAGTGAACATTTAATTGTAAACAAAACTTGAGTAAATAGAGTCAGTCGTGGGCACCCAAAACAAATGTATTAATATCTAACACTACAAGATTGGTTTAAAAAACATCATGAAGACACCTAACAATCAAAGGCTGACAGGAAAATTGGACAGAAACAGTTATCTGGTCGGCTCTTATTCTGATCGATACGGGAAAAAACGTCGCGAACTTGACGTCTCATTTGTATGAAATGTTTTCGTTCACTTTTCAATTCATTAATTTATTTAGTGACACGAAGTTTTCTGTAACAAAACAAATAGATTCCAAAATTCAGAGTATATAAATTTCAGTGCTTGTGATAACCTCCATTTTCACTACATGGTGAGGTCGATAGCAAGAGTTTAGTGAAACGGCGCTGAAAATGGAAAATAAAGTAAGTCAGGCTACATAATTTCGATTGAATTATTCTGATCCAAATTAGATATCATTATATCATCAGTATTTGTCCCGCTTGATTATCAGACAAGAAAACATTGCAGTAGTTAGGTTTATTATGTCCACTATTTTGCGTTTTTCGGAATTTTCGTTTTCGACTAACGGCTCTGCACTGAACCGCGTCGTAGTGCATCCGAAAAAACTGTCGTCTATAGTTTACTAAATGATTAAATAACTTAATAATAATAATAAATAATAATAATAATAATAATAATAATAATAATAATAATAATAATAATAATAATAATAATAATAATAATAATAACAATAACAATAATAATAATAATAATAACTTTATTCCTCAAAACAAATTACAAATAAGAGATAGAAAAATAGATAAAAATCCTTATTTACAATAATAATAATAATAATAATAATAATAATAATAATAATAATAATAATAATAATAATAATAATAATAATAATAATAATAATAATAATAATAATAATAATAATAATAATAATAATAATAATAATAATAATAATAATAATAATAATAATGAATGACACAATAGGAGGAAGAAGAGGCTTTAAACACACCGAGTTTTAATATTAAATGATGAAATTTTGAAACAAATCTTGCAGTGTTAGATATTAATTAATACATTTGTTTCAGCAAATAAGGTTTGGAATAAGATTACAAGATTTTTAAATGCACAATAGGACACAATAGGGGGCGGAGGAAGAGGTCGAAAACACACGGATATAAAAATATCGTCAACGTAATCTTTTTAACGAGCGAAAATTTTATTTCCTCAGTATTTCTCAAGGATTCCATCATTCTCTAAAGTGTATATAGTTGCTAAGCAACGGTTTATCGATCAGCTTTCTTGAATCGGAAACTGAATGATAAAGCAATAGATGTCGAAAAACTACGACTGGTATTATCGCCATAGATAGATAGTTTAGATTAATCAGACATGCAAGTCATGCAATTATACTGATAGTTGAGATTGTTAACGCCGGGTTTGCACAGTCAAGATAAGATTGGAATAGAAGGTCTGTATCCCTGATAAACATGCATGATGTTCATAATTATAAAGCCATTTTATTCGGGAAACATAGATCAAAATGACAACTCAGAACTCCCTACTTTAAAAGTCTTTTGCTATGGGCTAACCCAAGTCCCTGTTTAGTAGAACCCCCCCCCCCCCCCCCCCTTTGCTCCCCCCTTAAATCCGCCCCATGGAACCGCAGTACACGTAGCTTATAATATAGAGCGCTTTTTTGTTAATTTGGGAAGCGAATTGGGAACGTTAAGAAGAACGTTTATTGCACTGCTGTTAGCCAATCAGAATCGATAATCTTTTTCATGAACATAATTAATTGAATTTTTAACTGTATTTTTGTTTTCATTAATTTTGATCAATTAATTAATTTATTGATTAATTGAATTTTTAACTGTATTTTTGTTTTCATTAATTTTGATTAATTAATTAATTTATTGATTAATTATTTGAATTTTTAACTGGATTTTTGTTTTTATTAATTTTGATTAATTGATTGATTGATTATTTGAATTTTTAACTGTTTTCATTATTTTTGATTAATTTATTGATTAATTATTTGAATTTTTAACTGTATTTTTGTTGTCATTATGTTTGTTTTGTAGACCATGCCGTACAGCCATAAACTACTTTTCTTCAACGCAACAGTAAACAAGTCAGGCATGGTCTGTGGTGAATTAGATCCCGTCTTCACGATAGCAGGGCTAACATTCATGGTGGTAATCATGACATTGTCAGTGTTTGGCAACTCCCTTGTGTTCATAGCCATCTCCAGTTTCTCACGTCTTAGGAGCATCTCGAACTACTTAGTGTTCAGCCTTGCTGTTTCAGACATGATGGTAGCGTTGAGCGTACTGCCATTTGACATTGTTTACTGGATCAACTTTCCTTCGTGGCCTCTCAGTGGCTACATCTGTAATTTATGGAATTCTTTGTTTTTTCTTTTCCTCACTGCTTCCGTGTTCAATCTCTTGGCAATCTGCACGGACCGCTTCATTGCAGTTGTGTTTGCGCTCCGATACAAGGAAATCATGAATGTTCAAATCGTCAAGATTATCATCCTTTCGATTTGGACATATTCGTTCTTGACGGGGATTGTTCTGTTTTTCGTCCTGGTCCCACCAGAAGACCACGTTTACACGTTCGACCTTTATCCAGCTCTACACGGATTTTTATTGGTTGGAAATGTTTTTGTTCCGTTCTGCATCATGATTGGTTTGTATTTTAAGATTTACTTGATTGCACGTGACCACGCAAAGCGTGTCGGGATAATTTCTATCAATTCTGATACGCGCCATGTTCGCGATACGATTGGACAAGAATTGAGGATCGCAAAGGCGTTTGGGATCGTAGTGATTACGTTTTTACTTTGTTGGTTGCCTTTTGAGATTATCAACGTTTCCATTCTACTTGACGACGGAGTTGAAAACTGTGGCATGGAATTAGCAGACACATTGTCATGCTGGCTCTCATATCTACAAATAACAGTTAATCCAGCTATTTACGCTTTGGCAAACAGTCAATTTAGAAAGGCATTTAAAATGATCCTCTGTAGATACAAGAATGGACTCAACCTTTCAACTCAGTTCAACTCTACAAACTGCAGGGAAGAAGGTGGTTCTGTCAAATCGTGATGTGATGAGTGATACCATCAACGAAACTAGACTTTAAGAGAACATCACCCTGAAAACGTTATAGAGTCGTTTTCGTATGAGTGGGAAGTAGTTACGGTACGGTTCGTGCCGTGCAGTGACCGTATCGCGCCATCATCGTGCGGTATCCAAGCATTCTGATTGGTTGAGAAATGATTTCGAGCGATTTGATTGGTTGAATACAATGTGTTCGATTCCGTACCGTGACCGTAACTCCGTACCGTAGGTTTCCCACTCATACGAAACCGACTCTATGGACTGTGTACTTATACTTATATTTTACTTAGCAAACTGGAGTATGCAGAGCCGTACACAGCACAGGGGCAATTTATTTATTGCTGTGAAATACGTACTGCCCCCCTCCTTGAATTTTGGGTCATGGTACGGCCCTGGTATGAAGTTGTTTAAAAGGATCGACAAAAGCTGAAAGCTGACAGTGCAGCAACTCGATTCGCAGTTAGTGGAGCATTGTAAACTAACTTTTGTCGGTGAACACCGTTCTCTAGCAACAATGCAACATGTCCCTGAACTGAGAAACTTCGATTGTAAGCCTATTTAACAAATTAGACTACGAGTTCAAGGTTTCTATGAGGCATACGCACCTCGTGGACTATCCATCATAGTAAACGAGAACGAGTAGTCTAATTGTTTTAGCATAAACCATCCAGTAGATCAGTAGAAAATGACAGAAACAAGCAACAGACAATAATTCGTCGAGAAACTCCTCCGAAACATTAGCAAAACGCGACGACGAAGAAGCCATTTTGTTTGTTGCCATTTCATTATATCTCTTTTTTCCCCCAAGCAACAACTTGAAGACAGAAAGAAGTAAGCTTAGTTTTGGTAGAATGACATGACAGTTTATTTCAAGTGTTGTGAACTAAACTGATTATCTTCCAAAGTCTACATCTTTGTAACTCAACAATACTAAAACCCATGGCTGTACCTTTGGAGAATGGTGTACTTTGTACATAGTGCAACTATATATATATAAAAATGTATTGATTTACGAATTACTAGTATAAAATCTAATGTAATCCTACTTCAATGATTCCTACACTTAATCCAATAACTATAAAATAATAAGGACGTACATTGTACATGTTCGCTACGATCTTGATTCATAAAAAGGTTGTCTTACGAATACTGCATAGTGTATTGTTCATTCCTAACAATTTGGTATTTATAAAAAAATGGGGGGGGGGGGGGGGGGGGGGGTGGATTTGGGTGGTGTGAGGGGGGTGCGATATTATGGTAACGTTATAAAACAGGTTGCTTTAGCTTGATTTTAGTTTCTAAAGACTTTGAACAATTTGAACTACAATTCCGTATGAAGTTTTCACAAGACAACCTTTTTGAAATAGCTGTAACCACACTATCAATAATATTTTAACATCAATCTTGGGGGTGGTGACGCAATCTTTGTCTCTGTGACTTGACATGTGATGAATATATATGTTTGGCTATGTGAAAACGTATTGAAATTTCCATCCCATTTCCACGGGCAATCATGCTGACAAGATCCTCACCACGTAGTCTGGTATATACTTTGTGTGGGCATCGACAGTGTCGCGACGCGACCTGTTCCTATGATGTTGATTTCCAATTATTCAATTCATTCCCTTCTACATCCTTGTAGGGTTGTTGTAACACATTGCTACTGTGCTAGAATTCTCGGGTAAAATATTAATACATCCATTCAGGAGATAATTGCAAAACTTTTTCTGTGAGGTGTAAGGTTATTAAGGCTTGCTGATCGTTTAAGCGATAACGACGCTTCATCAATTTCGTTTTCAACACTTGACAAAGCCTACAAGAATGAAGTTAACAGTGGGACATTGTGTTACTCAACTTTATCAGGATATTCTGGGCCCAAGGAGTGCACTCGGTCATAGAAATTAAAGAGGATTAAATGAAGCCCCCAAACTTAATACCAATGCGCCAACATACGGGACGCGCAAAGGGAGCCCAACATCATACATTTCTATACAAAGGGAACCCAACATCATACATTTCTATACAAAGGGAACCCAACATCATACATTTCTATACAAAGGGAACCCAACATCATACGTATTGCGCGCGCGCTCTAACACAGGAAACCTTTATTATTTAGCCTCAGAAGCAATGGTTGGGCTGCCTGTGACTAGACCCCCAAATTACGCATCACGCATGGATCAAAACTAAAGCCCCACAAAATACAATTATCAAATCTGAATAAAACAAAATCTGATCGCAAATTACAAGCTCCAAAAACTCCTTTACAACATCAGTAACTTTAAACCACGAGTACCCCTGGGGTTGTGGCCAGTCATTCGGTATCATTACAACAAGAGATAATAAGTGAATATCGCGCAGTGCGCAGTTCGACATAAAGTGCGCGATACAAATAATTTGTTTTCACTTTTCAAGGCTTGGGCCCCGTTCACACGGTACTGGACGAATTTTTAACCGTTCAAACATTTGACCAGTACACACCGTTTACTGACGGAACCGTCTCTTTAATTGTATAAAATTTTGGAAATAATTTTTTGTCCGGATAGCACAGTTCCGTGTGAACGGAACGCCTAAACGTACAACTTTTTGAACGGTTAAAACTTCGTCCGGCACCGTGTGAACGGGGCCTTGGTAGCTCTCTTTCTCTCTCTCAATTTGTACACACTGTACATTCATGTACTTTATAAAGTATGGTACATTTGAATAAACTACGAATAAAAATAAATTCAAAAAATAAAACCCACCTCTAGTTTCATCGCTTTTTCTTTGCTGAGAGGTTCAAGAGGAAAGTTGATATCATTCGAAGTGGCCAGTGATCGTAGATCAAAGTAATACTTGGCATATACACTGGAAGGTACGTTTATATTAAATTGTAGATATTCTAGACATGATCTCTCCAGTTCATTCCTATCAGAACAAAACAATAGTTTATTCAATCGAACCACTAGTAGGGGACACTTTCAGTTTAGTTGTCTTTGTCACAGAGGAATTCACTTCTACATTTGAGATTTCCTACATTTCCCTTGTTCTCTTCACCACACTGTCCAGGTAATTATTTTCTAAAAGCTGCATGGCCATGGTGATTGGTCATCAAACCGTGCTCCCGGCGTTCTCTGATAAAGCACAGTTTTCAGCCAATCAGAGCGCGTGGATTGACTTGACCGCCATTTTTGTTTGTATGGACCTTTCCGTAGTTTCCCAGAATGCTTCATGATTCTGCGCGCACAAGCGAGGTCAGGGTACAAAATAGATCGAAAATATTAAGAGAGAATGAAGAAATTCAGTAGAAAACTTAGACTTTCAAATTAAAAGTGCGTTAGAAGAATTACAAAGATAGATGCAAATTCTCAAGCGAAGAAAATAGTTTTCTGTTCTTGATTAGTTACAGTAGTCATATTTTCCTCAATACACGATCAAATCTAAATAATTTTTCACCTGACCTCGCTTGAGCGCGCAAAATCTTGAAGCATTCTGGGAAACTACGGAAAGGTCCATAGGAAAAAGACCAAAATTCTGAAGAAAACAAACCCAGCGTGCGGTCGATGGCGTAACGTCAGTAGCTCGCGCACTTCAACTAAAATTTCATTCAAAAACACAGCAGAATCCTCAAATTTCTTGTCATATTTTCACCATTCTTGTTCTTTTTTTAATCAAAAATCCATGATAGTTTCTATACAACTAGACGCTCTTCTAGCGTGAAGTCGGGCTTCTAAATGAAATGTAACCTATTTGAACTAAATATAGATATCTTAGAGTGCGATTTTCAGTGCGATTGAAACAGTTTTTGGTTGCTCGTCGTTGCATGACTCGAGCTCGATAGAACATGCTTTCCTTGCAATTTCAGTACTGCGAACCGTTTACAGTATATCAGTAACTAGACGCTCTACTAGCGTGAAGTGGGGCTTCTAACTCATATAGCCTATTTGAACTAAATATGGATATCGCAGTGCGATTAAAACAGAGCAATCTGATTTGTTTGTGAAGAAAGAGGCCAACTGATGTCTCGTGTTGAAGAAGCCATTCTTCTCGCCCCAATCCCCGCGCCAACAAACAAGGAACGCCTGTAATGTGACATGTCGATTTGAAGCCTAAGACGAACAAACTGCATTTTTAGTGGAAGCCCGACTAATAAAGCATATAGAACAGCTTCAACCGTTCACTCAAGAAGTAGGGAGACAATAATGGCCACACATATTCTATGTTGAACACTTACATTTCTTCTACAGTAATGTCCTTCAAAATTTGACAATAATCAACATTCCATACTGTTAAAGAAAGGGATAAGATAATAAATGGATGGTCAAAATGGAAAAACTTCAACAATTTGGTCTGGCTTAAACTGGTCAACACAAGCACAAGAATTGGTGCGATACACAAAAACAGTGATGAGATTCCATTGTTTGTGACCGTGCAGAATCCACTGTTCTTGTATACTGTGCAGTAATGCTTGTACATGACAGTATGTACTTCTTCACCAACATGAACAATAATATTCTTACCTGCTTGGTCATCCCATACTTTGGAAGCTAAAAGTATTGCTCCTAAAAGTATTCTTTTCCAGTTTCCTGGATGTAAGTCAATCTCTGCATAAGTTAACAGCCTCTCAAGGTAAACCTGTACAAATTAAACAAAATTAAACCATTAAAACAAACTATAAATGACTCATTGCACGAAGTGATGCCTACTGCATCTATCCATCATTGCATTTACTTACAAGTGTAATTATGGCATATTCTGCTGTTAACTGTGCTGCATGGAATAATGTTTTAATAAATTTGTAGATATGTCGATGCTCTGGATCTAACTGGTTATAGTTACTTGGCACAGGGTCATGCTGTCAAAACAAAGCACGCCATGATTAGAAATACCACCTTACAAATGGAAAACTCAAAGTTAATATAATATACTCTTCCAAAAGATTAAGAAGATATAGAAGATTTTTTTGGAAATTGTAGCAATAAAGAGGTATCTGTTCCCTGCTGACAGAGTTTCCTATTCTTCCTCGGGAGAAAAGGAGACTCTGTCAGCAGGGAAAGGTATCTGTGAATTTTGTATTTCTTTTTTAGAGCCTTTCCAGAAATGCCCAAGGAGGGGACTCCCATGTATAAAGTGGTGGGGAGGTCGTCGTAACCTTTTAGGAGTCCAGATCCATGATCAGTGGTACCACTTAGGGTGTCACAAATCTAAAAGGACCACAAGACTAAGCCAGTACCTTTTAGGGTGTTTGTCAGTTTTGACAAGACTCAGGTACCTTTTAGGGGTCATTTTGAAAATTTCCAACGAGCATCCCCACCACTTTATATGTGGGAATCCCCCCATTTTCCAACAGTTGCAAGATTTTATAAAATATCATACTTACTGTTAGTGGATGGAGCTTTTCATCAAATATATCCAAACTTTGTACATTGTCATCCCTGTACAAAATATATTACATTCAATGAAAAAGTGAAAGAAAAAGGCACCAAATAACAAAATTGTACAGAGAACACAAACATGTACATAAGTAGGGCAGATCAAGGATTTTGCCAAGGGGGACCCAAAACAGGGACTTGGGCTATATCCCATAACAAAAACTTCTTTTCAAGGATTTAAAGTAGGGGGTTGTCATTTAGGGGGTTCAATTGTTGGCGAGGAGGTTCGGATGGACATTGGAAACCTACTAGATCTACCACAGCATAACGGTGGTGTTCAGTTGTCAAAAAGTCTCATTGCAGCTGCTAAGGAATAGTAGTTAATCATATTACCTGTGTTTGATGTGGTAATATACAGCTAAGGCCACACTAAATTAAGAAATGAGCAAGGTTAAATCAACATGTAATCAAATCAAGCCCTTCGTCTCACCGAAGGTTCAAAACATTGTTAGGTATAAAAGCAGGACAGTAACAGTGGCCCTTGGGGAGATGATAACTTTCCCTTGGAAGAGGTCTACCTAAAACAATGTATCTCTATTGGTTGTTCCAGACTCCCCTAATGGGAATATGACTTCTCACATGTATGAGGGGTGTTTAGTCGAATTAAGGTCCACCTAACATTTGGGTAATTTATATCTTGTGATGTGTTCCCTCTGGCACACTAAAAAGTCACTGAGGTCTTCTTAATGAGATTCAAATAACCCTTCAGATGTGTGATGGTCTTCATTTGTGAGAGATGTTTCCTTATTATACTGGTGTTTGATGCTCCCTAAAACTGCATGGCTAGACAGTCACATATACATGTATGCAAGAGATGTGTGTCGATCTTTTATGCAAGAGAATTGTTGTATTTCGTCTATTAAATGTCATAACTTTAAAATTACAGTAGCATCAAGAGACAGTAAAAATACTTATTATATAGACACGAGTGTTTTACTGGAAAATATCTCACTCGCAAAATTCGTACGAAACTACATCTGGGACCCGAGTGGCGTATTTTCCATATCCTCACTAGTGAGGATATCGATGTCGTTGGGCTCAGTACTTTTAGTTAAAAAAAAAATTTTTGGTCTATTTTTTTTGGGTCTATATACCGGTAATAAAGAGAAAATTACACGGTGGTTTGAAGATATGAATTTTATTTTCTCATGTTAAAAACAATATTTTACTCACTCGCAAATTCATATCTTCGCGCCGCCGTGTAATATCCTCTATTTAATCCACTGTGTCCAAATCGAAGGGATATACATTGTACCTTTCCGTTGGTGATAGTGGGGAGTTCAATATACATTGTAATCATGGTGGAGCCCTAGTGGGGTACTACTGCGATACACTTCATAACATACTGTACCATTTAATAGTAGATTGATATAATCATGGTGCCAGAGCCCTAGTACTGTACCATTTAATAGTAGATTGATATAATCATGGTGCCAGAGCCCTAGTACTGTACCATTTAATAGTAGATTGATATAATCATGGTGCCAGAGCCCTAGTGGGGTACTACTGCGATAAACTTCATAACATACTGTACCATTTAATAGTAGATTGATATAATCATGGTGCCAGAGCCCTAGTGGGGTACTTACTACTGTGATACACTTCATAACATACCATTTAATAGTAGATTTAAGATTTGGTTGACTGACTGTACTATCATCAAGGAAAATAGTAGAGCATGAGTTGCATTTTCTTAAAGCCTTCACACTAATGCCCTGGAAATATCAAAAATGCAAGACATTAGTGATTTTCCTAAACGTGTACACAGTTGAGTATGCTATAATCACTTAAATATGGTATACTGTACTTGAGTATATTGGGTAATTATTATTCAAGGAAATAACGAAGTAATAAAAATGGGTGCTGTACTGCTTTTGCATGACTATCAACTTTTCTTAGCAAATTTAACTATTTTAAAAAAAAATCATTCTAGTAGAAAGAATATAACTTGAAAATATAACTTTTTATATATATTTTCAAGCGCATGGTATCCAAATCCTTCAATTTGATTGGTTCGCTGTGCGGGCCGTATTTTCCTATCTCTGCCCTAGGTCCACGGTATCCAATGATTTTGTAAGTGCTTATTCAGTCAATGTTGTCGAGGGGGAAAAATAAATAAGTTATTTACCGACTTTAGGTCGGTCCGTATGGTGAAAAACTGTGCCCTCCGGCCTCGGTCAGCACTTTCAAGACCTTGGGCACAGTTTTTCACTATACGGACCTCCCAGTCGGTAAATAACCTATATATCATTAATAAATAATTATTGTTGTACCATTAATTCATTCTTACATTTGTTTCACCATTTCTTTTTCTGGAATCAGCAATCATGGACATGGTACGCCGTCCACCCATTATAATCAAACCATTATTGCCTATTCAAAAAATAAAATATGATTCATAAATATTTCTGATTAGAGTGCAAAGAGAGAGTTCAGTATTAAACTTCATAGTCAGTGCTAACTACATATTCTAAGTCGATGTACCAGATGATTCTCGATACGCACACATGTAAAATACAATAAAATAATGCAATATTTAGAAAATTTCAATTTCAGAAATTTTGAATTTTAACTAATTTATTTAATAATTATCTATGTCATTATAATTTGAGGTAACTAATTAATGTTTTATAAAGAGCAAAAATATAAAACACAAAAGAGAGAAAAATGGAAGAAGAATAAAAGGAATATTATTAAATGGTAGAGAGAACAGACGTTGAAGTAGAATTCAAATTGGGCAGAAAATGAAAACAAAAACTCAAATTAATGTAAGCAAAACTCAAATTAATGTAAGCACTTTTAGATCCTAATGGAACTCATATTAAAATGTTTCAACTAAATAGAGATGGTCCATAATAATTTGTAGTACCATAGGAGTATTAGAGGAATAGACAAACTTTGTTTGATTTGACAAATTCTGTGAACAAACCAATATCATAGTGTGACCCAATAAATGATTTACACTTGACAAAATGTGCTGGAATACAACAAAACTTCAAAGGTTCTGGCAATTTTGTCAACGCACCTGGCTGGTGAAGTTACAAAGCTGTGAGCTTGAAAGGGTCTAGTTCAACTAAATGGACCAACAAAATTTTGAAAAGACAAAAAGTGGTAATAAAAATCTATAAAAGAAAACATATAATCTTGTCATTCAGTGTCATCTCGGCCCTTATTGATCATGTTTCACCAAATACACATGTACAACAAAAAAGATTGTGAATAAGACAAAACGGAGTTCATCAGATCTTTAAGTTATAACCATAAAGTATTATTAACTAGAAAATAATGGACTTATTTACTGTACATATTAGTCTGGAAAACATTGTCTAATTCAAATATCAGACGAGGACTATAAATAATTCAAGACACGGAAAGCAAAGCTCTAAGACTTTATCAAATCAAGTGACTTTACGTCAGATTTAGGGAAAATATGTGCAATCTTATCTAAGTGCATTATATTATCGTAAGGATCAAATAACAAAGTACTTCATATAAGTAGAAAGCACACATCAAAACAAATATTTGGGTTGTATTTATGTTTAATGTGAATTTTGTTGTAAATGCTGAATAATTAAATTACAAAAAAAAGATTTTAAAAAAGATTTATTTTTGCTAGTCATATTTATTTTATTTTATTAGAAAATCTCAAAAAAAATATTTGAAGCATCAAGTTTTCAAATTTATTATTTTTATCAATCAAGGATAATAAACACAAATATGAAGAACAATATTTTTTAACAAAGCATTGTCAAACTTTAATAGTTTAAAGCCATTGAACAACATGCGGTAATCATTTACTTTTGATAGCACGATGTGTAGAACACCTGCCACATGTAGCAATCTCAATACACATGTACAATGTTTGCTTTTTGGAGTCAGAAACCACAGAATGACAATGTGATGTACATTGTGCTCCTTAAACAACATTTCAACAGTACATTAAGAGCATGAAGACCACCACAGACATAAGTCAATCATGTACACTAGTCTCGTACAAAAAACACACACACTACAGTTTTAAGAGATTTTAAATTTTACATTTAAGTATAATTTATTTTATCCTTTAAGAACGAAAATACATATATATATTATATAAGGATGTTTGGTAATTATTTTAATAAGGGAAGGGTTTGAATAGTAAAATGGAAACTTTCTAAAAATGGAAGTGATGTATGATTCTTTCAAAAATCTGCTATATCTATTAGGTGCACATTTTGACTTCTCATATAAATTATATACATATTAAATATAAATATGGGTTGGGGTAAGGAGTTGGAAATGGAGGGACAACATTGCTGAGCATGGTAAAGTTCACATACCTGCACAAGAACAAAATAAATCAAACAATATACTTTTATGGATACACCAAACAGACCTTAATTCCGTGTGCATGTTATCAGTACACAAGAATTTGCAAATTAGGTTCATTTTATCAAGCAACTTTGAAATAGAATTTGCTGTAATAAGTTTGTGGAATTTTACATAATATATAAAGAAACCACAACTTGTAAGACATGCTCCTGTATCAATCACAACTACAGTGGATTACAATGATCCACAGAGTATAGTACAAGTGTGATAAAGCTAAACACAATGACACCATGTTGTGTCTGTTGTGGATACAGGCAGTGCTATCCTTTGCTGTGTCTGCCATGATAGGTACATATAATATTCCAAATTACCATGTATACTGTATACTGCTGTAAATATACGGTATTGACATACGGTATACCGTGTTTCTGTTTATCGGTAAAGTTTATTTTTTTCTGAATTTCTTTTAGTGGGAGGGGGCGCTTATTGGAAGGGGGGTGCTTATAAATTTTTTAGACCTCTAGGGGGAGGCACTTATTCGAGGGGGGCGCTTATTGGAAGCAGGGCGCTTAATCGAGCATTTACGGTACTAACTATATTTATAGGACAAACATTTCATGTGTAAATACTTCATGTATAAATTGTACTTTGATCATACTATAATACTAATCTGATCTGATGTAATCAAATTAAGGTTGTAATGAATTTAACGGTGGTTCTACAGAGTAATCAGGCAAACTTGCACAAAACGAAGCGCCTAGCTTGTTTATTAATTTCTTAAGAAATATAAACAATAAGCCAAATAAATGAAGTGACAGATCAAGAGATCCGCTGCAGATCATCCATGCTAAATCAGAATGATCAGAGATGCATCCTTGCAAGAACACTGATTAATCTGTCAGTGCTACGAGGACTTCAGCGTCTAACGTATGGCCTATGTATCTCTTCTATCAATTCTATTAAGTAAACATTTCTCAAGCTATTTATGGCAATCGTAGAGGCCATCGCAGTGTTTGCAAGAACTGCTTCCTTGGCAGAATATTTTGAAGTCTGTGCAGTGAAGTTGGTGAAATTTTTACACCTTAAACACCAGTTTTGAATGTTTGATAGAAACAATGGCTCCTACAATTATCATAGAACAAATTGAAATCGATGTATGACGAGAATTACTTATAACGTACACGGTAATTAGCGATTTCTATGCTTCAAAAGTTGTCGATCTGTCTGCAAGCTCACTGATACTGTTGAAATGTATAACGCTTTTGTAATCCATAAGCACTTGTACGACCGAAATCCAGTCATATTTACAACAATATATAGAATTACCTGAGTTGGATTTTTGGCTAAATAACGTCCCATGATGATCGGAGAGATCTGAACGAAAAGGAAGAACATTCGTAAAACTGAACGTGTTCCAAAGCCGTGTAGTGTTGTCAAAGAAGTGGCGATTTGTACAACACAACCCGCGAAAATACGCTTGACATTTGCATCTAGCAATAGTATTTGATGGAGACATGAGAGCGTACTTAAACCTTACCTTCTCGGTCGCTGATATGTGGCAGCTCTAACGTTTCTCCATTTTCTGCACGACCTCCATAGGGATCGTTGGTGTTGTTGGGTCTGCCGTGAGGTGAAGGCAGAATACAACAGTGAATGTTGCCATGCTTTAGAAAGCGACGACTTCACCCCGCTAACGACGTAAAAACACACTACTTTATCATCTCATTGATAGCTGGTACTCGAGGTTCATATTTCAAGGTAACGTCCAGATTCCCTTGAATAAATCTAAGTGAAGAATTTCCAGCCAAGTGAAGAACCGATGAAAACGAACAATAATTATTGCTTCTGGAGTACCTCCTCGCTGATTGGACGAGTACAACCATTACGTCACTTGCTATACCACAATGACCCGTGGGACCACCGGTCAGTTCATTTTGTCCTTCGTTGTATTGAAAGTTTTCAGAAAGGAAGCCAGTATGGTGATGAAAAAAACTCATTGGCCAAATAATGCACACCGGAAAAACCCTAATGATCGAGAGAAACATTGTTCAGTGATTCGTTGTTCAACTAAACTTGAGTACAAATCAACCAGGCCGGTTTTGAAGGAAAAGAAAGCGAAAGAACTGCGTGTGTGGCATTTTGGAAATGAAATTGTAAACTGATTAATGAAAGTTGACGCAGTTGGGAAAATTCTCATGTGTGAAGTAAATTCAAGGACGAACGACGGACATCTAGAGGAAATGATTTTAAAATGATTGGGAAGAATTTATAAAGGATAACGCGGAGGCACTGAAAAACGAAAAAATATATGAAAATTAACAAAACTCCCAGGGGGGGTACTCAGGGGTATCAGTAACGGGGAGGTGCGAAGACCTTTTTTGGACTTTTTTTTGGCGTTGATGAAAATGATATACTACCGTTCTCGATTTTATGTAAAACGATTTCATTAACAAGTTTAACTACGTAAATGATATGACATGACACAGACTATATTGCCTAAAGTTTTGTGACAGATGCACGATGAATACATGTAACTATCTCGCATTCTCTTGGTGTTTTTACCTTTTTTTTATGAGGAAAAAAGATGGACTTTTTGGGGGTTACGTTCTGGGGCGTTGGACTTTTTTGGGGTCTTGTTTTTTTGGGGTTAAAAAGTTTGGCCTCATTCGCACCTCCCCGTCACTGATACCCCTGAGTACCCCCCCCCCCCCCCCCCCCCCTGGGACATAACTCTGCTTGATTTTGCGTTGGAGACCTGCCGATATCTATTGGCTAAAATATTTTAAAATCACAAAAATGAATTGATTTGAAGTTCGACCTTCCAATGACGTCTCACCGACGGGTGTATCTATTAGGATTCTATTAGATCTAATCAGAATCACGTGACCTATGACATCATTTTATAGCTGTAGTCGGGTTCCATAAGTCGGTCTGATCGCTCTTTGCCGATTCTGACTTTCGCTCTCCAGGGTAAAAGAGCGAAAACAGCGATTTATGGAATCAGTCTAGGGAATCGCCCATTCAAAAATGTTTCCTTCCATTACTGATAAATTATTAATTTGGGGGTCATTTGAAGCACTAGATGGGGATCATTTGGGGCAGAAGATTATTTCGGGTATACTTTACAGTTCCAAAAAAAATCGTGCCTGCATTTTCATGTAAAAATTAAAAATCTTGTATCCTATAAATAATTTCATGTCACTCAAAAGGCAACCCAGGCCACCGCAGAATCAAACTGGCGGTGAGATTGAGATGGAGACTAAGTAACATAGCAACAGTACCTTGGCAACCACTCTTCGGCCATATTTACATTCGTGCGAAGAAAATTTGTCCTCCATTAGGCATTAAAAGCGTACTATTTACTGCAAATACACGGTCCGATCCCGTTGGAAACAATGTATGAAGACGAAGAAGAACAAGAAGAAGGTCCCAAGAGTTCATTTTCGACGTATCTCGCTGAAGGAGACGTTCTTTTTAAGCAAGGAGAATACAAAAAAGCACTGGATAGCTACTCATTGGTAAGCCTACACGCACTCGGTTAAAATGTGAAAAGCTGTCGTCTGTGGTAATAAAGTCACTACTTTTCCAATAGCAGATTCTTGTAGTTGTGTAGAAAAATTGTTCAGATATTTGAGTAATCGCCAGTCACTGACCACTGGGCACTGGTACTTTGTTTTCCTATGTTGCTCTAGGTTTTCAATTTAAAAAGTAGAAAAAGTTGTCACTTTTCAATCATTGACAACATTAAGGTTAACTTTACAAGTTACCGTAAAATTATATTGTAAATGTAATGTCTGACAGTTTTAATATTACTGTACCAAAAGCCATCAGCCCCTGATCAGCTGAAACCGATCAGCTATACCGTTTATATGCATGTAAGACTTATGTTTGTCTGTTTATCTCTGTGTTTTATGCTAAAAGGCCAAGGTTTTCAATGTTGATTGTATTTTTCTCCAGGCTTTAGAGTTAAAACCAACAGACAAGTTTTGCCTTGTTGCCAGATCCAAATGCTATCTCCAGCTTGGAGACAATGTTGCTGCTCTAAAAGATGCAGAGGTGGCTTTGGTAGATGATAAGGAGTTCAACAAGGTAAAGTATAAATATTGAAGTTGCATTCAGGTTTATGATTCATTATTATGGTGTTTGTTTGTCTGTTTGTTTCTGGCTGAAACGTTTATTTACAAAACTGAAAGTCATGCAGAGACAAACACCATAATAATTGAAGAGGTTCCTGCAAGAACAGAGTAAGAGAACGAGGGGTCACTGTCGAATAGTCCCAGCAAAAAGTCGGAGTCTCGCAAAATTTCGGTCAAATTTCACAGGTCTCAAAGTCTCGTTTTTTTGCAAAAAGCCGTCTCAGAGTCTCAAATTTTGAAAACAAAGGAAATCAGTGAAAAAGTGTCTCGGGCTCGCAAAAATATGCCTTGTCTCAGAGTCTCGCAAAGTCTCACCTTGACCATTTGATACCCCTAGAACACAGAGGTGAATGTAGTTTTTGATCAGAGGTCACTTATGTTGTTCTTGCACAGAGCCCTTCAATTATGAAGGTACATGTATTTAGTATATGTACAAATGTACCTGTGTCAGAGTTTAAATAGTGTATTTGTATTCATTGAGACTAATGATTACACTTTGATACATGAATATAGGGTTTGTATCAAAAAGCTGAAGCTCTTTATGCCATGGGTGACTTTGAATATGCCTTGATGTTCTATCATAGAGGAAATCAGCTTAGACCTGAGTTGCAAATGTTTAAACTTGGTATCCAGAAGGCTCAAGAAGCAATTGATAACTCTATTGGAGGTAGGATCTTGTTAGTACCAACCCATCATATATCTACAATACAATACAATAATTTAATTAAGAAATCCAGATTGGTTTTTCATACTTAATTTCTTAATTTCATCCTTAACCCTTTGACTCCCACGGCGCCCGAAACCGCCCGTAAAAATCGATACTGCTTTGAAAAATTCTAACTTTCTGAATTTTCGTAACATCGATCTCATGGCCAGTTATTAGTGACAACTAGATAACTCTTCATATTTTAACCTCAAGTAAACTGACTTACAGGTCCGATTTCTGGGCATTAGTTCAATTTGTTTGCCATAAAAATCAAAAATGCGTGTTTTTGACGCAATTTTACACCTCGAAAATGAACGACATTTGACTTGGATTTTCATCCAAAATACATCCTTGCGAAACAAAACGCCACTTTCTCAGCAAACTTCCATCTCTCTTTTTGATATAGTCGTGAATTTTGCCCTCTCTTTTCCTTAACTCGCCGAACAATAGCCATTTCCTTAGGCCCACTTTCGCTAACACGTGTTTTCCTTCTGCACGCCCGAAAAGGATGCCGGGAAACATCCGGGAATTTCGGCATAGATCTCCCCCGAAAATCCCTCTTTTAAGAATATATAGAGTGTCGAGCCACTCGGTCCTACAGGCAAAATATTGCACCGGTTGCATTCTTTACAAGTCCAAAGTCGCCAAAAATGCCTTTGTAGGTCCTGGAATCCACCACAGAAAGACCAGAGAGACGATTTCACAATTGAGTCCGCCATTTTGAATTTCCAAACGGCAAAGTCGAAATCTGTTCGTGAATTCGTATCTAAACTCCTGAGTTCTTCCAGGAGAACGGTCTCTACCACACCAGTCAAGCTTAATGATGCTGTCCTGGGGGCTTCTGTGGTGAATAATGGCTATAAACACTCTAAAAATGCAAAATTGACCGCTCCTAGTAGCTACGAGATGCCGTTCCTCGAGGAGATTCACCAAAAGAGAAAGATTACGTCAGAACCTGAGCCCGTGGGCTTTCAGAACTGTCAAGATTTCCATGGAAACCCCTTATATGGAATCGAAATTTCCTATGGCGTGATTTTCCAGAAAATCGCTAAAAAACTCAAAAATCTCTGGGTGTCAAAGGGTTAATCTCTCTATGCCGGCATAGTCAATCGAACAAAACCAACAAAAAATCAATCGAATCCAATCAAACCCCATTGTTCGATTGTTTTACGATTGGTTCGGCCATCGAACATAATCGAACCGGAACGTCACTCACAGAATACGAATCATATCTGCTTCTGTTTCCTTGTTTTAAAACGCGCAGGCATGCATTCACAGATTCACCTGCCATTGTCACCACATACGAAAAGCATGCAAGTGAATTATCATATCATCATCATCATCACCCATACTCCCTTTCGGTCTAGTCGCGTAGGCTTGAAGTTGATCGCCGACAACGTTTTCTGAATTAGCTGTATGTACTTCACTGACCCAGAGTGTTATATATATATTTATGCTCATATATTCAGTAAGTTATGGAGAACACTGCTCACCATGTGAGTGAGTGAAGTCTTTATCCCTATAAATAAGAATTAATTTTGAACTGTAAAACTAGTCTGACATACTGGTAAAATAATAAAATATCCTTTGACCTCTACTCATTCTGTGTTCAATTTTAGATGCTGCAAATGTAAAATTAGAAAACAAGGGAGATTTATCATTTTTTGCCAAGCAAGATGAAATGGTAGGGTTACATAATAAATATTGTGTAATTTTGTCTTTTAAAGACAGCAACTGCATGAGTCACAAGCAGTTTAAATAAAGTTTCATCCTCATTAACCATTCTTTATATATAAAGAGTACTGTACTAATAAGCAGTGTATTACTGGGTATAAAGGTACCTGCACATGATGGATTTTGTCCTTCTGATTGGACGAATTGCTCATTAATCATGCATGAGTTTTGAATAAATATTATGCAGCATAAAATTTATGCTTTAATAAATATAATGATATTGTTTGATGTTGATTTGATAGAAAAAGCCTAAAGGTTACAGTAAACCCAAGACCCAAGCAGCTAGAAGCCAACAGCAACAAGTGAATAGAGGAAAGAGTAGCAAAAGCCCAGCTGCCTCTGATAAAACTGTCAAACGGGTTTGTTCATTGTTCAGCTGTGTAATCCAAATTTTAAATAAACTAATTTCTGTAGAAATGTAAATATTGTTTTTTTCTACAAACTAATAATAGAATCAAAGTAAGGGCTTTTTAAGAGTCTTTTTCTTTTGAGTGGGAAAGTTATGGTACTGTGCTATGCCATTTCCCACTCATATGAAAACGATTCTATTAATACATTTTTGTTTACTGACCAGTAATTTGATTTTATCTTTCAGCTATTGGGCGAAATGTATGCAGACAGGGAATACCTGGAAAAGCTTTTAAATGATGATGGTATGAAATATAGAGTCAGTAAATTACCTAAATACATGTAGTTATCAAATTCATTAATAATATTATAGTTGATGAGGAAAATACAATAGAAATCGTAACCATAGCAGAGATCTGTAATTTGCATACATTTTAACTTTGATTTTCTTGGCTAAACTGCTTCATATCATCAATTATTGATGACTGTGATAGAAGTGGTCTGAGTTTGGTAATGATGATGAAGATGACATTCCATGTGGTGAATGGTAGAGCAGATTTCGTATGACTGTGAAAAACTTATGGCACGGACATGCCGTGACCATGATTTAGGATTTCAAATGAATCTGTGCCGTGACCGTGCCGTGTGCCATGGTGGCAGCACCACTGAAGTCTTTCCAGCGGTTCTCTCCTGTTCCCACCCAGAAACATCTTCATAGGAGGCTAGACAGCACCATTGATCATGGAGATTATTATAATAAATTATAATATTTTTTTGTCAATGTTGCAGAATTTGTGCACAGCAAAAGCAATAACAACCAAATCTATGGCCTTGTAATGGGTGGTATCAACTATCTAGAATCAAGGACAGAATTCTGGAGGCAGCAAAAACCACTGTATGCTCGTAAAAAGGAAAAAACAAAACCCAAGAAGCCACCACAGAAGAGCAAACCAGCTGACACCACAAAGTTTATACTTCGATCACTTGAAGAAATAGATATGGCATTAGCTGATGGAGATGCAGAGGGGAGTTTGAAACAAGCCCAATCTACACTTAGAACAGTTCAGTCCCTTGGTGAAGACAGTGTTCCTAACAAGGAAGATGTTATTGGAAATCTACACTCATGCATTGGAAATGCTTATCTTGAAATGGATGATAACAAGAAGGCTTTGGAGCACCATCAAAAAGATCTCAAAATAGCAGAGAAACTGTAAGAGTTGCTGTGTTTATATTCAAAACCTCAATCTGTTAGTTTACCTATTAATGCTATTAATAGATTTTCTGTCACATTGGAAAATATTTTGAGCTTGTACCTTGAATTTTGGTGGGGGGTAATGTAAATGGTGGTAACTTGTATATTTAGTTGCTAACTGTTGGCTTTTTCTCATTTTGTTCAGAGAGAATAAGGTTGGAAAATCAAGGGCATTGGATAACTTGGGCAGAGTTTATGCCAAAGCTGGTGAATATGGCAGAGCCATTGACCAATGGATGGAGAAAATGCCACTTGTCAAGACTCCACTGGAAAGTACCTGGTTATTCCATGAGATCGGTCGCTGTCACCTAGAACTGAAGAACTTCCAAGATGCTAAAGAATATGGTCAAAAGTCACTTGCCGCAGCACGCGAAGCTGATGACCAAGTATGGCAGCTTAATGCTACAGTTCTCATTGCACAAGCTGAAGGTACTTGTATAACATACAAGTTTTGTAGATCATTTAGCCTCAAATAGAATAATATTTATATTATATATCAAAATGTATTAAGGTTTGGTAATACTGGCAACAAAATGGTGCAACTTGCCATGCCACATTAATATTGTTGCCTTGCAAGTTGAAGAGAAAATGTTGCTTGTATTACCGCTCCACGTGCACACATTTTCTTTCCTGTGAAGAGTAGCAAGGGCTTCTACTTCGTGCAACAAAGAAAAATTGTTGTGCACGGATTGGTAATACGAGCAACATTTTTTCTTCAACTTGCAACACAACAATGTTGCACGACAAGTTGCATGATTTTGTTGCCAGTATTACTGAACCTTTACATGCAAAGCCAGTCACCCATTATTCTTACTCATTCTTCAAAATCTATGATTTGTTTATATAGTCAAGTTAAGTGACCTTCAGGATGCACTGGAGTCATTCCAGCAAGCCCACGACCTCGCAAAAATATTGGAGGACGAGGCAGCTGAGAATGCAATATCAAAAGCTATCAGGGATGTTAATGACAGAATTGCTCAAGGTAAATAAATATCAATGTTCTGGGTAGAAATGAGTGGTCAATCAAGTACACTGTAATTTACCTGAAATTATTATCACATATTAATAATAATTATTACAACGTGTAAATATGTAGGTATTCATGCAGGTATTGCAATGAAATCTTTTCTTTTGGCTGTTGACTTTACTTTTTCTATATTTCACTGACACTACAGGAGTGAAAAGCAGTGAAGATGAGGATCAAAAAGACGAGCTAAAGACAGACGAAGAACAAAAACCAGAAGACAAGGATGAAACTGATGAAACTGAGAAAGACAAAGATAATCTGGATGATAGTCAGCATCAAGAGCAAGATAAGAGCGAAGACGACCAGAAAGATGTCACAGAAACACAGGAAACTCCGCCAGAGCAAGAGAAAGAAGAAGATAAAGAAAATCAAGCTGAGCCAGCAGCAGAATGAGATTGATTAACAGCCATATATACAGGAATGTAGAATATCTAAATGTTAGCAATGTTTGTACATATTGTCCCAAAATGGTGTTTGAAAATCTGTAAGTGTAATCTGATGCTTTTTGGAAATAAACTTTGTAGTGTAACATGTACAGTACTTTCAATAAATATTAGTAACACCCTTATGCTGTGTACCTTCTTCTTATCCAACAAATCAACTGATAAAATAGGATAAAACTACAAAATAGGAATTAATATTAAAAGACAAAAGCAGAGCACTCAAGCTGAACTTCTCCTTTTGTCTTTTAATTAATTCCTATTTCCTAATTTTCTTTTTTATATAGCCTGCGTGGCCTGCTCTCCCCTCCTCCTCCTCCTCCTCCTCTCCCCCAATACCTTCCCCTCCCCTTCCCCCAGGGCCGGCTATGCAGGCTATTTTTTATATGACAATGTTATTGCAATTATAGGTGTACATGTATTTACTCGATTTAAGTACTTTTAAAAATAAACAAAAACATTTCACACATGGAGATCACATTATTAACTCTCCATTACATGTGGTAGTTATCCTTACAAATAATTAATATGCAATTAAATGCATGTACTACAGTTCAAAATAGTAAAAATAACAGTAATATCAGTAGATATATTTTAATTTCAATAATTAAATATTATTATTACATAAAAAAGGTATAGAAAAGTTCATATATGGACCACCCCGTGTATTAGTTTTGGAGACTTATATGACATGCTCACTACACTAAAAAATATGAAAATGCATGCAAATAATATATACCGAAAAGAAAGAAAATTGGGATCCCTGTGGTAGTCCCAAAAAGAACAAAACGTTACAACTGCTTCAGTAGAATAATAGACAGACTAGGGAGATATGCAGGATTGATATGGTGTGCAGTTTGTGGCTAAGCTGTCAATATTATTCTACATTGTATAAAGGTTGATACACGTGAGGGGACATATTGTGGGGATATGTAGCATGGTCATGGCAACATAATTTTGTCCCTTGGGACATGACCCCTTACGTTGGCATGGTTGATATTTGTGGTCATGTCACAGCAACACAAAACTTGTGTTTGTCTCCTTGTATGGGTTATGTCCTCCAGTGTGTGGCAACCCTCAGTGTTATCCTAGATGTCGTGGCTCCTGTGCACATGACCAACACACATGCACAGTTGAACTACAAGAAACCCAAGCAATAACACTAGGCATGCCACAGGCAGCCCAACCATTGTTTCTGAGGCTAAATTAAAATATATTTGTATGCATGCGTCTTTTCTTGATGGGTTTCCTGTGGTAGAGCGTGAGCGTGCTTAGTAACATATGTTGGGCTCCCTGTGTGCATCCCGCAAGACGTGCCCGCACAAATGTAGTATTTTACAGTTTCACAACTACATTGCTGTGGGCACAGGGATCCCAACATCATACATTTCTATGCACACGGAACCCAACATAATACATATTAATACTCCAGTTTCGTGTTGTTTAGAGATGACCGCTGTCCTTGACAAAAGATGCATTTGTACTGGCTTAGCCTCGATTCGGAAAACAGTCCTCCGTGGAATTAAAAAATGTTTCTATTGTTTCATGTCAATATTTTTCCGTGCTCTTGTTGATATTTGTGAATAATGTACACTGACTCGAGGCTAACCCTGTACAAATGTGTATGTTGTCAATAAGTACAGTGGTTTTACAATGGGATCTGTAAATGCGAAAAGGGACTATTGCGCATGTGCACTACCCTGCGAGCAGGTTCCTTTTCGTCTTTCTATGTTAACTCAGTCTTTTACTTTTACTTTTGCTGAACATCTTTTACCTTGCTGTTCTTGTAGTTCGAAAGAAACCTCTGCCCGGACTCGGCACTTTTCCGTTTGAGCATGCGTCGAGTTGTCGTCCACAAACCGGGACGATAAGACGCACACATAAAAGATGGAAGTATTTTACTGACAAGAAATGAGCCTGCGATGTGCGTGCACAGCCATATTTGGATATTACTATGGCAACTTGTAACGTACTTATGACGACAACTCGACGCATGCTCAAACGGAAAAGTGCCGAGTCCGGGCAGAGGTTTCTTTCGAACTACAAGAACAGCAAGGTAAAAACCGTTCAGCAAAAGTAAAAGTAAAAGACTCAGTGAATATAGAAAGACGAAAAAGGAACCTCTGCTCGCAGGGTACATGTGCACGCTCTACCACAGGAAACCCATCAAAAATGATGCATGTATACAGATGTATTTATATTTATTATTTGAGTAGCCTCAGAAGCAATGGTTGGGCTGCCATTTGGGCATGCTAGGAATGCACACATATGAGTTCCAGAGTTAGTTTATTCTCACTCAGACAATCATGATTGTAATATAATGACATCATTGATTGTTTGAGCATGAGTTAAGTCAGTTCTGGAACCATAATCTCACAAATACTATTGTTGGACTTCCTGTGCCAGAACCAGTTCCAATATACATGTATAAACAATAATTATTTATCCTATTATTTTGAGAACTGTCACTTGATCTGGCTAAAAAAAAACCTAGTTACTTTTAAGATATTATCATTATCGTACAGACCAGTGTGCACACATTTCAGAAAACATTATTTTGACAAAAGTCACATGATCGGGTCCATATGCAGTACTTGTGTTTTTCTGCACTTCCAGAGTTCCTGGAGTGGGTTCGTACAAACCTGTATGGACCTAGCCTCCTATGCAGACTTTGTATAGCGCTTCCGGTTCCCGTCATTCCTCCACTGCGTCTGCTCAGACTCGAACAACATTCCTTTCTATATTGTTTTCTATCAACCAATCAAATTGCTAGGTGATATGCAAATTTTTCATTTTCCCACGTTTGTACATGTATCGCGTGAATACAGAAAATACGCCAAAGAAAGTCTTAAATTTGACACTATATATGCAAGAAAGAGGAATCTAGGAAAAACCGTACAAGCCTGAAGGATATTCCCTCTATATTAGAAAGACTTGATGGATTAAAAGACCTTGCCGACTACACTTAGAACTTATTTCAGCTTTTAGTAGAGTGGTTCAAGTTTCAAGATGAGTTCTAAACGTGTAGTTTCCCATGCCAAAATGCTAAGAATATACCTGTCAAACGTCGACAAATTGCATGTCAAAACCATAACATTCACGTCAACAAACGTAGCCGCCGCCAGCAAACCTAACGTTTGAAACTAGAAACAACTAGAAAAACTTGGCTTACTTTTCTATAACAGTCATCCATACGCTCGCTCTCCACCATGCATCGCCGATTCATTGCCTTGTTCGCGGAAAAGACGGCCAAGGTCAAGGTCGTACCCACAAGCTTTTGTGGGGCTTTCTCTGATTGGTCAAATTCGTAGAAAGGAATGTTGTTCGAGTCTGAGCAGACGCAGTGGAGGAATGACGGGAACCGGAAGTGCTACACAAAGTCTGCATAGGAGGCTAGTATGGACCTGGTTGACTTGCAAAAACAGAGTTTTCAGCTTTGACATACTGTACTTGGTTAAGGATGAAAGTTTGCAAATATTTTGAGTACCTTAAATTTTTCATGATTTGATTCAAAATATACATTTTTCATTATTTTACAATTTTATGAGATTTTCATAAGACTGGCTTGAGAAAACCATTTACTACTAGCTAAGTCCTCAAAGTGCAGAAAAAGCCTTTTTATTATTGGGTCATATGATAAAGTGCTTATTGACTGAGTTAGGTTGGTCTGGATTTAGTATGGATCTCTCACAAGACTTGGAGCCAAATACTTTACAGTCCAGCCCTCCCACTCAGTCACTAAGTACATGACAGCCAATTAGAAACCTGTGATGTTTATAATTAGTGAATCTTTCTTTGAAAATATAACACTACATTATGAACTTGTATATTACTTAGAAAACTGGCTTGGAGTTAAATACACTCTAGTGCCTTGATGCACAAAAATGACCACTCCTTGGTAGGACATTCTTGGAATTCCCGCTTTGAAATCAGTCATAGCTCCTAAGGAACGTGCACGACTCTCAAACTCTCGCTTTGAAGAGTATGAAACTTGAACTTCTTTCAAGCCTAATGCTGAAGACTTTACCTGTTCGACAGTTAATATTGGAAGAGTATTTACCTTATTTTTAAATTTTTCATCATAATTATCCTTTAAAAGATAAGTTAAATCAGTTTGGGTGAAAGGATAACCATTTTCATTCAGCTTGATAAATTTAAGATGTTGATCAAAGAACTGACCTCTACTGACACCTATTTTTCCAAAAGTTCTTGTTCGACATATCTCTGGACGAATACATGCACGGCTTTTATGTTGTGCAGGATCTCTCATCCAGTCATCCCAGAAACCCAGCGGCCATTTTGATCTTAATTCATCCCAAACCTGTTTTGTTAACATCCAACCAAGTCCTGAGAAAAAGTCAGTTCTATAAAGTAAATCATTGCCTTGCACCATTCCTTCTTTTCCATTGTCGTTCCATGCAGACACACACCACAAGGTTGGGTCTTGGCTTAACAGTGGTCTTGTAGCTGTGAAATATTCGAAGAAATCTGGGGCTGAAAATGAAAAATATATATATCAGTCAATATATGTATCAGTCAATCATTCATCAATCAATCAATCATCTTACTTATGCCTTACCTATGTCCAAGTCATCCTCAATGATAATCACTGTCTCATATTTCATAACATCAAATACTTGTCCCAACGCCCATTTGTAGTGTCTGCTAATTTTATAATACCCCATAAAATGCATCATATTAGCAGGAACGCCTTGCACATTTCTCAGATCGGGTTGCTGAATATGTTGTACTTGATTACCATAAGATCTTATAACAGTAGCAGTCTCAGCATGACCACAATCCTGGCTTACTACTATAGGAAACTTCTCTACTGAGGGACGGTTCTTAATTAGTTGATCAAGACACCGTTTAACTGTGGGTCGATTGCATGCTATTACTAGTATCACGAATTTGTAATTTGGTAGAGATGGGTCAGTCTCGTGTGAGCGTTGCTGGTCTAAAGTGTCACTCTCATGTCCATCAAATCCAGCCATTTCAGTGACATGAATTTCTTGTTTGTCTTCGACGACGTGATTGTTTCCGACCGGTCCGACACGTTGTCTTATCATATCCATAGTAACAAAGTCTTCTGTTTGTTCTTTTTCATCATGATTTGCTGTTAGTGAACCGTATTTGTTGTTAATATTGATAAAATCAGTTGGTATCGACGTTGTTTTCATGTTCGTGCGATAGTTGTTCTCCAAAGCAAGTTTTCGAGCTCGTTCCATTTCGACATTTTTTCGGGACAAAAACTTGTAAAAAAGAACGATATTCCCAGCAACAAAGATGCTTAATGCAAGGAGAATAGTCCAGGCATTGTGTTTAAAGTAAATAATACGCATTGTGCTGTCTCCAGACTTATACTTTTTCACAAACTACTGAACGTGAAATCCACGCTTCGGCCATCACGCTTCATACTAATGTAGGTACTCCGCTGACCAGATTATACCAAATGTTCAGAAGACAGCTTGACAAAAAATTTACAGGATCTTTTTTTTTTGCAGTTTTTTTAAATAATATTTCGCACCTTGAGAATTTTTTGACGATTTTAGGGTTTAAATGTTAAGGAAGCGTATTACAACAATAATAATAATAATAATAATAATAATGGAAACTTTATTTCATGTAATTTTTACAATAATAATAATAATAATAATAATAATAATAATAATAATAATAATAATAATAATAATAATAATAATAATAATAATAATAATAATAATAATAATAATAATAATTACTTGAGGATAATATAGAAATAATAAAGTCAATCAATCAACAAAATGCATATAGGTTATTTGCCGACTGGGAGGTCCGAGAGGTCCGTATAAACAAACAAACAAACAAACAAACAAACAAACAAACAAACAAACAAACAAACAAACAAACAAACAAACAAACAAACAAACAAACAAACAAACAAACAAACAAACAAACAAACAAACAAACAAACAAACAAACAAACAAACAAACAAACTGAAACAAACAAACAAGCAAACACTGAAACAAACAAACAGACAAACAAACAAAATCAAACAAACAAACAAAAACAAAACAAACAAACAAAAACAGAAAACTGAAAAGATCGACTCCTGTGAGACTCGGCTGCTCCAGAACTTTTGGCTCCTTGGTTTTGGTCACGGTCCCACCCCTCCCGTATCAAAGGAAAGACGAAAATAAAAACCCGAAAAAAGAAAAAATTCTAATGGGACGATTCTCCCGAGACATTCTAAGAAGCTGAGACATCGAATCGACTTATGTAAAGGTAGCCTGTGTAGCTTGGCTTTCCGAGGGAAAGGGGACTGGGGCAAGGAGGGAAAGGAGGGGGGGGAGGGGGAAGGTGGAGGCGGAGGGAATCCACCTCCCCCTCCCCCCCCTCCCCCCTCCTCCCCCCTCCTCCTCCCCCTCCCCCCTCCTTTCCCTCCTTGCCCCAGTCCCCTTTCCCTCGGAAAGCCAAGCTACGCAGGCTAATGTAAAGGATGAAGATTTCGACTATCCCGAAGTTTGGACCAAGAGCATTTCCGTTTTGATGGCAATCGATACATATCGATTTGGAATATATGAATGACTATCGAATACCAATCGATATCAATGAATCCCGAAGTTTGGACCAAGAGCATTTCCGTTTTGATGGCAATTAATCGATACATATCGATTGGGAATATATGAATGACTATCGAATACCAATCGATATCAATTAACTAATATTTTGGATTGATATCGATTTAAGTCAGTCAGTCAGTCAGTCACTAACTAGTAACTATTATATATAAACTAACTAACTAACTAACTAACTAACTAACTAACTAACTAACTAACTAACTAACTAACTAACTAACTAACTAACTAACTAACTAACTAACTAACTAACTAACTAACTAACTAACTAACTAACTAACTAACTAACTAACTAACTAACTAACTAACTAACTAACTAACTAACTAACTAACCATATCAAGAAATCTGTGCTTTTTTCGTAGACCAGCTACGGGGACTGGGCACGAGTTTACCGGTCCCCCTGTGTTAGGTTTCCCAGTCTTTTTGGCCGTGTTACAAAATGGAGGACAATGTTTACATTCATTTACTCGATTTGCTGTAAGTTTGGATGGATTTTTCGATAAAAATCGTACTTTTAAGCGAAAAATATTTACAGGGTTTCCAAATATGGTAAGTACAATGCCCAAATATGGACATAGGAAAGCTGGCCGAGCAACAGCACACTTTAATGGGGGATTTCTTGATATGAACTAACTAACTAACTAACTAACTAACTAACTAACTAACTAACTAACTAACTAACTAACTAACTAACTAACTAACTAACTAACTAACTAACTAACTAACTAACTAACTAACTAACTAACTAACTAACTAACTAACTAACTAACTAACTAACTAACTAACTAACTAACTAACTAACTAACTAACTAACTAACTAACTAACTAACTAACTAACTAACTAACTAACTAACTAACTAACTAACTAACTAACTAACTAACTAACTAACTAACTAACTAAACTAACTAACTAACTAACTAACTAACTAACTAACTAACTAACTAACTAACTAACTAACTAACTAACTAACTAACTAACTAACTAACTAACTAACTAACTAACTAACTAACTAACTAACTAACTAACTAACTAACTAACTAACTAACTAACTAACTAACTAACTAACTAACTAACTAACTAACTAACTAACTAACTAACTAACTAACTAACTAACTAACTAACTAACTAACTAACTAACTAACTAACTAACTAACTAACTAAACTAACTAACTAACTAACTAACTAACTAACTAACTAACTAACTAACTAACTAACTAACTAACTAACTAACTAACTAACTAACTAACTAACTAACTAACTAACTAACTAACTAACTAACTAACTAACTAACTAACTAACTAACTAACCAACCAACCAACTAACCAACTTTACAGTGTCAATAGACTTTAAAGCCGGGGACCCAACTTTCGAGACTCTGGAACCAGGGTACTTGTATCAATATTGGGGACACAACAACATGTCATTCGAGTCCTTGTGGTCCGGGAGTTGTGGTCGAGCCTCGTCGAGCCCAACGAGTACAGCAAATTTACAAAGCGTGTGCGACGTTAAGAACCCAGTTGGCGATTTGTGACGGCGACATGAGGACATTCCACAGGAAGCCCGAGTAATCACATCCAAATTCTTGAGGACGAGGGTGTGTGGCTGCAACATAGTGTGTGCGAAACTAGCTTTGTCAACTTTAGTACATGTATATTTTTCTTATAACTTTGTTTACTTTAATCAACGTGTTATTGTCCATCTTGTTATATATTGCCTTTATGTATTTTAATAATGTATTTTTATAATGTATTTTTTTAATGTATTTTTTTAATGTATGTATTTTTATATGTAATTTTATGTATTTTTATAATGTATTTTTATAATGTATTTTTTATAATGTTTTTTATAATGTATGTATTTTTATAATGTATTTTTATAATGTATTTTTTAATGTATTTTTATAATGTATTTTTATAATGTATTTTTATATTTTATAATGTATTTTTATAATGTATTTATAATGTATTTTTTATATGTATTTTATAATGTATTTTTAATGTATTTTTATAATGTATTTTTATAATGTATTTTTATAATGTTTATTTATAATGTATATTTAATGTATATGTATATTTATAATGTATTTTTATAATGTATAATGTATTTTTATAATGTATTTTTATAATGTATTTTATAATGTATTTTTATAATGTATTTTTATAATGTATTTTATAATGTATTTTTATAATGTATTTTTATAATGTATTTTTATAATGTATTTTTATAATGTATTTTTATAATGTATTTTTATAATGTATTTTTATAATGTATTTTTATAATGTATTTTTATAATGTATTTTATAATGTATTTTTATTTATCCTATACATATTACATCTCAGCCAATCAGAGCTCACCATTTCTATGAAATACATAGAGGATATTACACGGCGGCGCGAAGATACGAATTTTATTTTCGAGTGGTAAAAACAAATATTGTTTTTAACACGAGAAAATAAAATTAATATCTTCAAGCCACCGTGTAATGTTCTTTTTATTACATAGACCAAAAAAAATAGACGAAAACAAATATTGTTTATCTAAAAGTACTGAGCCCGACGTCATCGATATCCCACTAGTGAGGACTTTTATGGAAAATACGCCACTCGGGTCCCGGATGTAGTTTCTTACGAATTCTACGAGTGAGATATTTTCCAGTAAAACACTCGTGTCTATATAATAAAGAGCGGTATTTCATAGATTTTTCTATGAAATACAGAGCGGTATTTCATAGATTGTATTAGCCAATCAAAATGTTGTAAATTTTCCCCGCTTTTTTCTTCCACTGGACGCGCTCGCGTCGTGTTGCTACATTTACCAATCTTTGCATAAAAATTGTTTTTAATTTCGAAATCCAAACTCATTCAAAGCGATTCAAAGCGTTATAAACATGGCTTCAAGTTCGAGAAATAATTCAAATCTTCCTTCACTCTCAGAAGAAGCGTTAGAAAACAACAGTTGACACGACGAATTCGAAATTCATAGCATTTATTTCTCAGGAACCGTGCAGCGTAATATGGTTATTCCATGGTTTACTATGGAATACGGGCGAAATTTTCACTCAAAAATTATATTATTTAAGAAATAATATAATTTTTTCGTGAAATATTCGCTCGTATTCCACTGATAGAAAACCATGGAATAACCATGCAATAAGTATTTTTATAATGTATTTTTATAGTGTATTTTTATAATGTATTTTATAATGTATTTTTATAATGTATTTTTATAATGTATTTTTATAATGTATTTTTATAATGTATTTTTATAATGTATTTTTATAATGTATTTTTATCATGTATTTGGTAATACCAAGATCTGGTAAAACATATTTTGAACATTTTTTAAACATATTTTATCGCAAATTTTTATAGTGAAATGTTTTTATAATTATAGGCGGTCACTTTCACTCAAATTCCAGGAAATCGGTCCCCATCAAGATTACTGTAAACTTAGGTTTGACTGTAGTAGGGTATGCAGTAATATAGAAAATAATCTCGAGATTTTATGTTGCAAGGCAGTGATTTTGAACTGCATGTTTCAATCTCCAGTATGGCGATGATTATTATAGCAGACATTTCTCAGTTTCAATCTCCAGTATGGCGATGATTATTATAGCAGACATTTCTCAGTGTCTCTGTATGGCTCTGATCTTGAAGTAACTTGCACTGGCCGATCATGCATACAGTCGAACCTCTCCTTACGGACACCTCTCTAATACGGACACCTCTCTAATACGGACACTTTGCTCTGTCCCTTCGGTGCCCGTATTAGAGAGGTTCGGCTATTCATTGTACAACGATCAAAAACAGAATATGCAAGTGCGCGTGAGAATTTTTAGTTTTTGAGACAGTTTGACTTTGATACATTACGATATCTGTCAATAAAGTGTTGTTGTTGTTGTTGAGTTGTTGATACATGTTATGTTACACATGAAACTCTATGAGAGCGTCTTGGCATTTCATGTGCCAGTAGAACCAACCGCAAGACTATTGAATGGGGCAGTTTAGTGAAAACTATGACTAGTTACAGTCATTCTCAAAAAGGTTGTCCAGACGAAAACACTACAATACTACAACAAAGTCACGTGATTCATTATATTTTCAATTTCTGCACGCGGAACTGCGAGTTGTACCAGCGCCATTACATTCAGTTCTCACAATGCCGTGTTTTTTGCATCTCAACTTGAAATTCCACGCGAGGGAATCGAATACATAATGAATCCCTTATGAATCACGTGACTTTATTGTAGCATTGTAGTCTTTTCATCTGGACAACCTTTTTGAGAATAACCGTGTATAACGGATACTAAAATTGGATGTAATATGTAATATTGGGATAGTTTTGGGAGAGGTGAGTTTAGTTAATGGCGTACGTGTTCGGCATTTGTTGTTTGTAGGGGCGGGGTTTTCAGGTTTAGTCATGGGCTCCTGGTTTAGTTTATTATATGCTTAGATACACGACCACACAGCCATACTATAAACCCATCGTGTTGAAATAAATAAATCAGGAGTATTATTTAAAAAAATATATGGGGAGGGGGAACCCCCGGAAATAGTCGCGTTCACAAATCAACAAGACCACGGGAAAATGTTGACATAAAACAATAGAAATATTTTTGAATTGTACGGACTGTTTTTTGAATCGAGGCTAAGGCTGTACAAATGCGTCTTTTGTCAAGGACAGCGGTTATCTCTAAACATAACCTGAGTATCAGACTTTTTTGAAGGCCTGATACTCGGTCATCTCTAAACAACGCGAATCTGGAGTAGGGGTGTGCCACAGAGAGCGGTCGACCCCTTTTCCCCGTCCCCAATCTCCCTCGGCCTGAGCTGCGATGCATTTTTGGATTGAGAGGTTAGATCCACCGTCACTGCGTTTTCAGTAATCATTGTGGTCAATAACGTAAGCGTTCAAATAAAGGCTTATAAATTTTGCTCTTTATTAACTGACTTTGCGGACTTCCTAATGCATGTAAATTACATACGCGCGCGCGGGGTGTCAACCACTTGATTACTGAAAAAACAAAACCTTATTACAATGTAAAGGTCATTTGTTTTTCCTGTTCATTAGAAAAAATTGTTGAATATGTTTATCTATGGCCAATATACCGTTAATGAGCCATGAATTGGATCAATTTGTTCAACAATTCAAACTATTCTGACTAGCAGAATGAGCGATTGTTGATCGCTTCCGCCGACATGCAACCGAGGCTCAGGAAGAAGTTTGTCGTATTTGTTCGAACATGGCGGATGAGAGTATTTACGTGGTGTTTTCTTCTTCTCCTTTGCCACTCAACTACATACCATTCATTGATTTTTCACGATATCATGTTCAGTTTACGAAAATCTAACTAACGTAGTAGACGAAGATGTATTTTTTATCCTACTGGGAGGTTTTTGGCATTGTTTTGATTACGTTATATTTTGTCTTGTCTCTGCTCTTTCCAAAGACTAACAACAACTCAAAGAAGGAACAGCAAAAGCCCAAAGATGCAAACAGCAAAGAGACTTCCATTGATGCACTAAAACATGACGAAGAAAAGCCGTCAGAAGAACCTTTGGTCGCTCTTCAGGAGAATCTAGTGACCGAAGGCGAAGTAGATGATGAAAGTTCTGGATTAGTTTGGTCCTCTTTACGAAGTTCATCTATTCCCAATACCCATGCTGAGTCAACTGAACAGGATGTCGAAATTACGGCCAATTCGGGCCATGGTGTCAATTCTTCTTCATGCTCGTCCTTGAAAGATTCTCAAAAATCTCTTGAAAATAAGACAGTTGACCAGTTTGATGTTGTTGAAGATGAAGGCAACGACAAAGCCGTCTACTTGGAAAAACTCCCATCAACATATTTGTACATGGAATGCAAGACTGAGTCATTATCCCCAAATGACGTTAGTATCGAGAGAATATCTGATTCCACTGATAAAACTAGTGAAATTAGCGCTTCTAGAGAAATCCAATCATCTGAAATAACGAATTCGGGTAAAGAAAACCTCTCAATCTCAGATGAAGTGGAAAATATGCATTTAATAACTAATGACTTGACAACAACACAAAACGATGGTAATTTAGAAAAATTTGCAGAAGGTTTGGCTAGTACTACCATAGAAACCGCTGTTGACAACTCTGTTTGTTTGAGTAATTTTGCTGATAATTTGTCAGAGAAAATATTTTGGGACTCTGCAGATGATGTTATTTCTGAAGTCCACGCTGCTATTGAAAAGCAACAGCAAGAGACTCAAGTAAACAAACGAGAATTAAAGGCAGTGCACTTAGAATCCCTGGGAGTTAATGTTGCTAGCGAAGTAGTCAATGAAGCCATCGGAGAGGCTGCTTTAAAGAAAGAGTACATGTCTGATGATGAACAAGACGTGGTCTCTCCTCAAAATATACAACCACACATTGGATACGTGGTTGAAAATGTTGTAAATAATGCAATTTGTGAAGCTGCTTTGAAATTAAAGGGATATGAAGAGGATGAAGATATTGGTAATGACTATGGGTTAGAGATATCTGAATCAGACAAAAGTAAACGTGTGGAGATACCATACAAAAGTGAAAGTATTAATAATGTGTCAGCAGTGCTTGCGGAAGGTAGTGCTGTAACAGGTGACATAAAAGATCCTTCCTTATGGAAGGAAGAATCTACTGAAACATTGGATATAGATAAACAAAGCAATAAACCCACAGATACGCCACTTGATACTTGTAGTCCCATTGAAGCTCAGCCTACTTCCCATGTTGAGAAAGAATCCGTTGAACCACTTGACAGACCAGAAAACAAACAAAGCCATGATCCTACAGTTGACACTCAATATTCCAGCAGAAGATCAAGTGACTGGATCAGATAGTGGATTGTGTGTTGATACTACATCCATTGATCATGAAACGGTTACTGAGTTGGTTGATAATTTAGCTAAAGAGCCAAGTAATGCTTGCTCAGTGTCTGAACCAGAAATTGATCATGACTCCACTGCAGAACAAGTTACTTCGATTGTCAAAACATGGACTGAGACAAATGAGAAGGAAATACAAAAAGCAGACAAGAAAGCCTCTACAGAAATACCTGTTGAAAGAGAAACACTACAAGAAACAGAAACAGGAAACGAAGAACCATATACTGTTTCCGACGTTGACCTGGTTGAAAAGGAGAAAAGCGAATTAGCGAAGGCTGAAGCAACACCTGAAGATGTATCAGAGCAGAATGACACTGATGAAGCAGAAATTAAAAAGTTTTCTGAAGTGCAAAAAGAAGGTGTTGGTGATTTGAATGGTAAAACTGTCAATAATAATGATTTTGAATCTCATCTTGAATCCACCACTATCCCAGAAATAACATTAACAAGTGACATCAAAGACAGCAGTTTGTCATCTGATGAATTAGAGGAAGATGTGGCAAGTCCAGCAAGTCCACTAGACCAAGCTGAAAAGGTTATACTGCGAAGTTCCAAACTTGATCAAAATAGAGAAAGCAATGACAATGTCTGGAGAAGAAGCCTCATTTTGGATTTGGAGGAAGATTTTGATCCAGAAGAAAGTTTTTCAAGTGATGCGACATCCCCAGATAGCCCAAAACACACACAAAAACCACTCTCTCCTTCAAGTGGGGAATCAGATGAATTTAGTGACTCTGAAGAGGATGAAATCATTGATCATGATGCTGATGCCAAACTTGGTGCTGTAGGGGGATCCGAACCTTCAACTCAAGATATTGAAGATGAAGACTTTGACTTGTATGACTATGGAAGTGATGATGATGAGCAAGACAGTATCTTTGAACCAGTTTTAACTGTTGATGGTCTCTGTGTCAGTAAACAGACAGAGAAAACTACAAAGAGAAGAGCAAATCTGAAGTCAGGTAACTACACTGTGTATAAGCAATTACTAGGTAATAAAAGATAAAAATTATTATATAGCACAGATACTATGCATGCTCTTATTGGTCAATTAGCGGGCCGTAGCTTCCCGTACGGCCCTCTGGAAACAGAAAAATAAGGAAAAGCTATAATATTTAATAAACATCTTATTAACCTCGCTTGCTCAGTCCGTATGGGAAGTTATGGATCCTCGTTTTTCTCTCTCACTTTTTATGGCCCACGCACTACACGCTTGGGCCATAAGGCCATGAGAAAAATCTTGGTCCATAACTTCCCTACGGACTTTGCACTCGGTTAATAAGTGGTATTTATTTTAAGAGGAGGCTTCCATCACTTTGTGAAAAGACAAAAAGGATATAGAATAATATATAACTGAATATTTATTTGGAATATTTATTTTCTGAATATTTATTTGTTTATTTTACTTTTTTTTAAAACTATTTAGCATTTTAATCACTTTCTTGTAGACCTTAGTTTTTTTAGATCTTGCAGGACAATAGTCTGATCATCTTTTTGCCTGGTATTATTTGCCTGGGTAATTTTCTTGTTATAGTTGATTCTCACTACAATCGAGCTATCATCCTAGACAATGGTTGTGGCCGTATCAAAGTGGGATATGCTGGAGACATGGTACCAAGAGTCAACCAGCAAACAGTGTGTGGTATTCCATCAAGGTACTCTGTGCAAATAACTGGCCTGCAGACGAATCTACGCGACTACAAGATGTATGGAGATAACGCAGTGTCTAAAGCTGGAGTCACACATCTCAGTACGTCTAGAAGTGTTATCATTAACTAGGAAGGGGAAAGCAAATTAGTTGGCTTTGATTCTTTAGTATAATTTTAATAGATATAGTCATTTGCAAAAATTCTGGCCGCTACGAAATATCAATATATCAATATATCGGGTGCATTATGGGTAATTAAATAATAGCAAATTCCCTGAGCCCAAGGGGGAGGAAAATACGAGCAATGAGTAAAAATGTCTGCAAGTATTATCTGTCAAACCATTAAATAAGTTAAGGGGTTTATTATTCCACAATTGATTTTGTTTCTTTGTTTCCTGAAGTTTTCCAGCCATTTTGCTCTTTTTTTAATGTGCGGGAGAGCTACTGTCAAACGCTGTAGTTTTGCATGGTTAATGCCCTATATGGTATATTTTGATGCACAAGTGGAATAATATACTGTAGTGGCGGGTCAAAGAAAAACAGCAACTGGTACATTTCATTATCTATTCTGAGCATTACTCGGGCACTTCTGAAGGAAGCCCGAGTTATAAAATTCTTCTTTGGCCATTCTAAAACCTGCATTAATGTGAATTGCTATTTCATGGTTAGCTGAGCCAACTATGTTTTAGCTACAACATGCTATCACAGATTTATTTATGGTGATAACACTTCATAGTTATAATTGCCATCGTGTCACCAAATTAGTGTTTAATAATAATAATAATACCCCGGAAACTTTATTAACGTGTCAGAAATATTTTACATGAGGGTTGTATCATGTAATTTCAAAACTCATAGGACAAGAAATGATTATCATAGCCCGAACTCCTTCGTTGAAATTACTAAAATGTGTGAAGTTTGGAAAAGGTCGCTCCACAAATTGCGAAGATATGAATTTTGAAAAAATTGAATTTTATGGTGATGAAAACCTTTGGAAATTACGCTTGGAGGCTAAACTCTAAGGTTCAACAAAGGTTTTCATACAAAATTTCGATTTTTGAAAATTCATATCTTCGTAATTTGTGGAGCGACGTTTTCCAAACTTCACATTTTACTAATTTCAACAAGTTCTTTCCAGCTACGATAATCATTTTTTAGTCCTGAGTTTTGAAATTATGCGATAAACCCTCATTGGCGTTAGCACCAATCTACCCTATCGATTACTGTATATAATGCTTCTAAGTAAATAAACAAACAAACCATGAACAGATGAATAAATAAAATTACTTAACTTTTTGCAAATTTAATATTAATAATTTTAAAATACTATATACCACCTACTTTCAAAAACTTTGTCCAAATAGCCAAATACGAATTCATTCTTATACGACTGTGAAACAGTAATTGTGAGTACAACTTCTTTTGTCTTTCAAATGAAATCCTATTTCATTATCTTTTGTATTATGGCCATTCTAAAAACTTTTTGAAATTAGGTGTATTTCATTATTATAAAGCCAACTCCCCCCCCCCCCCCCCCCCCCCCCCCACCTATGCACAAATTAATTAATAATTTATATAATAATAATAGTTACATCAATTATTACATAAAGGACAGTCATGACATTGGATAATCCTTTAAAATCAGGTCACCCAATGAAGGCTGGAATGATTGACAACTGGACAGACGTAGAGGATATTTGGGAACACATGATTTATAATGAGCTTGGGGCAGAAGTAGGTGACAACCCTATAATTATGACAGAAGTGTCACAAAATCCCAAGAAAAACAGAGAAAAAATAACTCAGGTATTAATTGGTACAAGTTTCTTGTAATCTACCCATCCATTCCTTTCACAAGTCAATAACACAAACTTATGTTTTTTAATGTATGTAGATCTTATTTGAACATTTCAACGTCCCTGCAATGTATCTGGCTGATCAATTGCCCTTATCAATCTATGCATCTGGTATGACATCTGGTGTGTGTCTGTCCTCTGGATATTCCTGTTCTCAAGCAGCTGTCATTTACGAGGGACACACATTGTCCTACACTCTTCAACAACTAGACATTGGAGGAGGACATTTGACAGAGAATTTGAAAAATCTTCTGAGGGACGTCAGAGCAAGAAACTTTACTACATCATCTGGCTGGCAGATTGTGAATGATATCAAAGAAAATGTAGCATTTGTTGCCAAAGGCAAGTTACTGTTACTGTAATTACAGTGGAATGCTCATAAAGTGTGTGCATTACCGTGTTTAATGTATTTGCATACTTGTTTCATCAACAATGGCCAATATTTTATTGAAATATTTACAGCGCGAAGCTCTCAAATATGACCGCTTTTAAAGTATTTCCATACTTTTGTCTCGCCATCCTCCAATTAGTGGTTAGATCAGAGATAAGATAAGAAAATCCTGCAAAGATGATTGGATAATGGCCGAGACGAAAGCATGCAAATACATTATATGTGGTCATACATTTGCGCTTCGTGCTGTAATAAATTATACTATATACTAATGATTTTATTATTTATTGGAATGTATTCTACAGATTATGAAAGTGAAATTCAAAACTTCAAGAGAAATGATTCTCTGACCAAATACTACACACTTCCAGATGGTCAGATAGTAGACATTGGTTATGAATGTATGGCATGTGTAGAGCCTTTGTTTCAACCTGCTGAACTAATGTCAGCTGATGCTACAACAGCATCTCAGTCACCTGTCCATGAATTGGTTAATAATGCCATTAAAAGGTACATACATGTATTGAATATGACTGACTGTACTAAATGTAATGACTGACTGACTGACTGCAATGACTGACTGTAATGACCGACTGTAATGACTGACTGACTGACTGACTGCAATGACTGACTGTAATGACTGACTGACTGACTGACTGACTGTACTGACTGACTGCAATGACTGACTGACTGCAGTGACTGATTGACTGTTATGACTGACTGTACTGACTGACTGACTGACTGTACTGACTGACTGTAATAACTGACTGACTGCAGTGACTGACTGACTGTACTGACTGACTGCAATGACTGACTGACTTGACTGAGTGACTGATTGACTGTTATGACTGACTGTACTGACTGACTGACTGACTGTACTGACTGACTGTAATGAATGACTGACTGACTGCAGTGACTGACTGACTGTACTGACTGACTGTAATGACTGACTGACTGTAATGACTGACTGACTGTAATGACTGACTGACTGACTGTACTGACTGACTGACTGACTGACTGACTGTACTGACTGACTGTAATGACTGACTGACTGTAATGACTGACTGACTGACTGACTTACTGACTGACTGACTGACTGTAATGACTGACTGACTGACTGTACTGACTGACTGCAATGACTGACTGACTGTAATGACTGACTGACTGTAATGACTGACTGACTGACTGACTGTACTGACTGACTGCAATGACTGACTGACTGCAGTGACTGATTGACTGTTATGACTGACTGTACTGACTGACTGACTGACTGTACTGAATGACTGTAATGACTGACTGACTGCAGTGACTGACTGACTGTACTGACTGTACTGACTGACTGACTGATTGTAATGTGACTGACTGACTGACTGTAATGCTGACTGACTGACTGTATATGACTGACTGACTGACTGTAATGTAATGACTGACTGACTGACTGATTGACTGACTGACTAATGACTGACTGACTGTAATGACTGACTGTAATGACTGACTGACTGACTGTAATGACTGACTGTACTGACTGACTAACTGATTGTAATGTGACTGACTGACTGTACTGACTGACTGTAATGACTGACTGACTGACTGTAATGACTGACTGACTGTAATGACTGACTGACTGACTGTACTGACTGACTGCAATGACTGACTGACTGCAGTGACTGATTGACTGTAATGACTGACTGTGCTGATAATGCTGTAATGACTGACTGACTGTAATGAACTGACTGACTGTACTGACTGACTGCAAATGACTGACTGACTGCAGTGACTGATTGACTGTAATGACTGACTGACTGTACTGACTGACTGTACTGACTGACTGTAATGACTGACTGACTGTAATGACTGACTGACGGACTGACTGACTGTAATGACTGACTGACTGACTGTACTGACTGACTGACTGCTGACTGATTGACTGACTGATTGAGCTTAAGCAACAGACGTTTTTGTCAACACTGACAGCATGAGGACAAAATACCTCTCGTTTACCAAGCCTGTCCCATCGTTTCATTGACTGTGTGGTATGATTTTGAAGAGTGCCGTACGAGTGGATAAATTCGATGGAAATTCAATTCAAAATGTCACGGACGCCATTTTCGACTCAATCCCCCCTCGGTATTTGCCGTCCGTGTTGGCAAAAACGTCTGTTGCTTAAGCTCCCTAATGACTGACTGTACTGACTGACTGACTGACTGTACTGACTGACTGCACTGACTGACTGTACTGACTGACTGCACTGACTGACTGACTGATTGTAATGACTGACTGACTGACTGTACTGACTGACCAACTAACTGACTGTATTGACTGACTGCATGACTGACTGCAATGACTGACTGACTGTAATGACTAACTGTACTGACTGAATGTAATGGCTGACTGACTGTACTGACTGTAATGACTGACTGACTGACTGTAATGACTGATTGACTGACTGTAATGATTGACTGACTGACTGTACTGACTGACTGACTGACTGTACTGACTGACTGACTACTGACTGACTGTAATGACTGACTGTAATGACTGACTGTAATGACTGATTGACTGTAATGACTGTACTGACTGACTGACTGTAATGACTGACTGACTGACTGTTTGACTTTACTGATTGACTGATTGATTGAACAACTGACTGTTTAATTTAATTCTAGACTGATTTGGTTTATGATTTTCCTCAAGGTGTGATACAGACCTGCAGAAAATGTGCTACAATCACATTATCCTATCAGGAGGCACTACGACTTTGAAAGGATTTACATCACGCTTACAACATGAGCTTCACCATCTCAATCATCGAATACATAAAATCCGTGTACCAGAGCATCGCCAACACTCTCCATGGATTGGTGCATCCATCCTGGGAAGTCTGCCTGTATTTCATGAACAGTATGTTACAATGGATGAATATGGCGATTCAGGATCTCACATTATTCATAAGAAATGCTTTTAAATTTTTAATATAAATAATATATGGTCTGCTCTGCTAACCCCTCTTCCCAGTGCCCTCTCCCTGGTGCCCTCTCCCTAGTGCTCTCTCCTTGGTGCCCTCTCCCTAGTGCTCTCTCCCTGGTGCTCTCTCCTTGGTGCCCTCTCCCTGGTGCCCTCTCCCTGGTGCCCTCTCCCTAGTGCTCTCTCCCTATTGCTCTCTCCTTGGTGCCCTCTCCCTAGTGCCCTCTCCCTAGTGCTCTCTCCTTAGTGCCCTCTCCCTGGTGCCCTCTCCCTGGTGCCCTCTCCCTAGTGCCCTCTCCCTAGTGCCCTCTCCCTAGTGCCCTCTCCCTAGTGCCCTCTCCCTAGTGCCCTCTCCCTAGTGCCCTCTCCCTAGTGCCCTCTCCCTAGTGCCCTCTCCCTAGTGCTCTCTCCCTATTGCTCTCTCCCTGGTGCCCTCTCCCTGGTGCCCTCTCCCTAGTGCCCTCTCCCTAGTGCTCTCTCCTTGGTGCCCTCTCCCTGGTGCCCTCTCCCTAGTGCCCTCTCCCTAGTGCTCTCTCCCTCTCCCTCTGCCCTCTCCCGGCGCCCTCTCCCTGGTGCCCTCTCCTTGGTGCCCTCTCCCTGGTGCCCTCTCCTCTCTCCTGGTGTGCCCTCTCCCTAGTGCCCTCTCCCTGGTGCCCTCTCCCTGGTGCCCTCTCCCTAGTGCCCTCTCCCTAGTGCCCTCTCCCTGGTGCCCTCTCCCTGGTGCCCTCTCCCTGGTGCTCTCCTCCCTAGTGCCCTCTCCCTAGTGCTCTCTCCCAGTGCCCTCTCCCTGGTGGCCTCTCCCTGGTGCCCTCTCCCTGGTGCCCTCTCCCTAGTGCTCTCTCCCAGCGGTGCCCTCTCCCCTGGTGGCCTCTCCCTGGTGCCCTCTCCTCTCTCACTGGTGCCCTCTCCCTCCATAGTGCCCTCTACTTGGTGCCCTCTCCCTGGTGCCCTCTCCCTAGTGCTCTTTCCCAGCGCCCTCTCCCTGGTGGCCTCTCCCTGGTGCCCTCTCCCTGGTGCCCTCTCCCTGGTGCCCTCTCCCTAGTGCCCTCTCCTTGGTGCCCTGGTCCCCTCCTCTCCCTGGTGCTCCTCTCCCTGGTGCCCTCTCCCTGGTGTGCCCTCTCCCTAGTGCCCTCTCCCTGGTGCCCTCTCCCTCTCCCTGGTGCCTCTCCCTGGTGCCCTCTCCTTGGTGCCCTAGTGCCTCTCCCTGGTGCCCTCTCCCTGGCGCCCTCTCCCTGGTGCCCTCTCCTCTCTCTCTGGTGCCCTCTCCCTGGTGCCCTCTCCCTGGCGCCCTCTCCCTGGCGCCCTCTCCCTGGTTCCCTCTCCCTGGTGCCCTCTCCTTGGTGCCCTCTCCCTGGTGCCCTCTCCTCTCTCACTGGTGCCCTCTCCCTAGTGCCCTCTCCCCTGCGCTCAACTATGTCACTGTGGAGAGGAGGAAGTAGGACCACTGAGGTAGTTAAACCAAGAATTATGCTCACAGCATATCATAGCGTGCGTAATCTCCCATAGATGACTGAATGGTGAAATATTTTCATGAAACACAGTTGTACTTATCTTGTGTCTCATGCAAATCTTTCACATATTTTAGGCTTAATGTGTGTTTTCTTACAATTATTGCACTGTTGAAAATAAATAAATAATATTGCATGGATAACCTGGAATTTGGTCCAAGAGAAAATAGAAAATGAAAAAAAACCTAGATAAACACAAAAAAAGTCAGCTCAAAAGTTCTTACTTAGAAATTATTTTATGTCATTGAACGAAGAAATAACAACAGCCATTTTCAGTCACATGCGCCGCAACCAGCCATCATTACTAGACGTTTTTGTCTACAACTACAGCGTGGGTTTCACTACAACATGTTACAACGCAAGCTGAAGCACAAGTGCAAGCATAAGAAACTTGTGAAATTTCAAAAAAAAATATCCTTAAAAAAAGAAACTTGTGTCATGTAATAACGGCCCAACGCAAACATAATACATCTTTAAACATCACTTAGTAATAATTATGGCCGTGATTGAAAATGGACAAATGTCTTGTCATCTCAAATATAATATTTACAAATTGCTTGATATCAATTGCTGAGTTGCAATCAATTCCTGGAGATTTAAAGTACAAAGGCGCAGCGGCCATGTTGGTGGTACAAGCAAGAAAAGCTAATGAGGAATGCTTTGTTATCAGGGACCAACATGGCCGCCATGACGTCACATGCAATCCAGCAATAGACGTCATTTCCAGTCTCGTGAGGAATAGCCTCCACAAAGCCTCATGCAGGCCACTCCAGTAGATGGGTATCCTGTGGTAGCACAAGCGAAGAGAAAGGTCTGGGTGAGGTACGTAATGAGAGGAGGCATCCTCTCTTACCTCCTTCGCAATCTCCTCTCTCATAGCCACAGGAAGCCCCAAAGCAGTTGACTGCAGAGAATCAGATAAATAGCTGATATTGAAGTTACACTCCAATGAATCTGAACAAAAGTTTCAAGTCGAGGCTGTCCGTCAAGTTTTTGTACTGACCCGATAGCCTCGACTTGAAACCATTCAGAGTCATTGGAGTGTAACTTCAATATCAGCTATTGAATTGAACAGAATTATAATTTATTGAAATAATCGATAGAAAAGCTTTATGACAAAGTCCTCAAGGTGCCAGTCTACTGAAATTAGTTGCTCTTGAATTATTATTTTTGTACTTCTCCCTAATCACAAGTGTAGTGGACCGTAAATCCAATAAATAACCGATGCTATGCAACATTGACGTCATTAAATGAATTTGTAGAATAATAAAAAAATCCTTTTAAATGATTGATGTTTACTTGAATTATTTATCGCCTAGTTTTTCAATACTTTGTTGGGAGCGGGAAAAAATGTGTTAAATTCCTTGAATGGTATCGCTACGTTGAAGAATGTGTTCCACGCCCTCACTACACTGAAGTCCTACAAAACACGTCCGTAGTTTTAAAATATCCTAAAACTATACCTTAAAACCCTGCAAATCACTGGTTTATTCCGCCAACTGAGAGCTCAAATATTGATCTAATCGTACCGTTGATCGTATGGGGCATAGTATCGGTTAATATAGTGGTCTGGAATATAGAACGAATGGTATTTTGACTGATCGAAGCAGAGGTATATGTTGGTTGACTATGATATGTAGAGCAATGACTTCCCCTCCCCTCCCTTAATGTTTACAGTCCTGACGACAGTATTGTTCTGAAGTGGGTAAAGGAGCCAAGCACTGATCGAAGGTGTCTTGACAGCAATTATGCGGTTCCGATATAATGGGTGTGTCCATAGAACTTCAATGTGAATTACTAGAACCCCCACGTTCATGACAAAATAGGTGGAATCAACACGCGACTGGCAGTCTGTTTAGAGGCTTTTCAAACAGGTTTCATAGGTTCCATGTGTGCTGCATAGCGGATTAGAGAAGTCAAGTCGACATTTTCTGATTACTCTTCAACGGTTACCTTTGATATAATTGCTTACTTGCATATACATTGACTGTGATGATCGATAGAAAGACGGCTAATTGATCGTTCATTAGGTTTTTACAATTTTCTATTAGTTGTTTTGGCTCCTTCGCTCATTTGCATCATAATTTTAAAATTTGGAAGTTATAAATTGAAAATATAAAAATTGAGGAAATGTTATTATCTGATTCAGAAATTGTCGCCACTCTGTCTACCGAAAATGAACTTTTTTTTCGCTTTGGCTAGCACAAACAACGAAGGAGATGTTTTGAGCGGCTATCACGAATTTAATTTTCGCGGTAAAATAGATTGGTCAGACTGAATAATATACTAAAATATACCATATGAAGAAAAATAATCGGGGAATGAGCTTGTGTCACCTGTCACGTGACTTTTTAAATTTTCACTGAAGACAAACGAAAATACCATAACTGGAAAGAGCATACTAAAGTTAGTAAAAGTGGAAAGTTTGAAGGGAAGTAAGTAAATAGGGTAAGAGTTACAGGCATTCAAACTTTGCCTTTTTTGTATGGAAATGTATGTTGGAAGGCAACGCTTGCCCTCCAAGCGAAAAACCCATACAAATCCTTGTCAAAGCGGGAAACTTTGAAAGCCTTTAACTTTTGTCTTATTTGCTTGATTCTTTTAAAATTTTCAACTTTTACTAATTTTAGTATGCTCTTTCAAGTTATGATATTTTCGTCTGCCTTCGGTGAAAATTTAAAAAGTCACGTGACAGGTGACACAAGCCCATTGAACTGGAATTTCGATTTTAGCAGGGCTAGATTTCTGAGCGTCATGCACCGTATGTACGTGACCAGTTACTCTTTTGAATAAATTTGAATGAAATTGCATCTTGTCACGTCTTCTCATTCGATAGGTTGTTGTCAGATATTTGCTTGTTTGTTTCAACAATGGCTATTATTTCCCTTTCTCTTTCAGTTATAACTTCCTTCCATCCTTTCCCATCCCACTGCACGATCCTCGTCCTAGATTGTCGCGGTGCAATAGCTGGCGTGGTTACCTAGCCCTTCAGCTTTGGACGGAAAGCAGGTTGTTGAAAATGTTGATGTTTACGAACAGGAATTGAATTTCTATTCATTTTACTGACGGCTCAACGCCATCTGCTGAGACCTACAACCAAGACTATTAACTAGCGATTGAAATGCAGTTTCAGAATCGCTTTTAACATAACAGAAATGAAACTCAAAACAAGATAAACTTGTTGTTTGGCGGCGATTGGACGACAAGGCGACAGCAATGGCTGAAGGAGGGTTTGACTTGAGGCAAAATTTTAACTTTTCTGACTCTGACAGCGAGGGAGATGAAGATAGAATGGCCAGGGAAGTGCGGGAAAGACTTTTTGTCTTCGGGCTTGATGGAGATCTAAGCCCAGAACGAAAGGAATCTTTAGAAGTTGGGTTACAATCCACACAAAACAACGAAGTTGAACCTACAACTAGAGATGTTTCAAACGACTCTTCAAATCAATCTACAAGTTGCCCCGTTCTTTACGATACACTATCGACTAGAAGAAGATCCAGGACATTTTCGTTGGGTCGCCTAGTAAGGCGGCTGAACCGCAGTCGAAGAAGAACGGATGACGATGCCTACAGAGAAATTGAAATTGGTTCAGACGGAAGGAGAAGAATGTTAACAGCTGGTTTAGAAACTGCACACAATTCATCTCCATCGACAGCGCAGAATGAAACTCCTCGAGGGGACTTAGACAGTAGAAGAGTACGACAGAGGCCTCAGAGTGTGATTTTGCGTCCTAGAACTTCTACAGACCCTATAAATGACAGACAAAACAGAAGAAGGCCCAACTCTTTTCTCGAAAGGGCTCGCAAGTTGTTTGATTCTAACGCTGAAAATGTTAGAGAAACCCCGCCGGGTACTTGTAATGCTGGGAGTTCTTCATCTGATAACTCAGCCTTGATGGTAGATCCAGAAACAACAAGAATAAGGTTTCCAATCGGAGTCAACGAACTTGTTGCAATAAGGAGAGAAAGAGCGAGATTGAGAGTTGAACAAACTCGAATAGAATATCACATCATCCCAGACATCCTAGATATCACCAACTGCCCTTGGTATTGGGGCAAAATCAATCGCTTTGAAGCAGAAAGGGTAAGTTAAAGTGGGTTTGTAGTATTCATTTAAACGATATGTTGATTTGGAAAACACTTTATAAAGCTAAACATACTCTTCACACTTGAGTAAATACAGCACGGTATTTGAAACTGGCTTCTTAATTTATAAACACCTCTTTTGACAGAGAAACTACTTACGGTACAAGGATTTATGTGGAATGATATTCCTGTTTATCTTGCTGTACATTTAATTGTTTTAAAATTAAGTGATAATTTTTGCAGAATTTGCGGAAATTTCCGTAATTAAAAATCATTGTAATTAATCTTATTTTACTGTGTTAACATTTGTGCTTTGGCTATAAACTTGTCAGTTTTTGTAATTGTGTGAGAAAACGTAGACAAAGACATAGTATATATATGGATACATGTAGAATACTTCAAACCTTTCAGGCCAAACCCTTAAAAAGCAAATGCATTCAATAGGCTTCATCAAAATATTTCAGTTTCAATTTATTAACTTAGAACTGTGCTAATCCTGGTAGCCAGTGGATACTCTAATACATTGTGTACATGTTGCAAATTGAATTGCAATGATATATTTATTTGTATAAATTTCCATTCTCTTGATCATCATGCTAAATGTGCAAATGTTTTGACAACTGTTAAAATATATATTCATGAATTCAGGTAAGCTTTTTAAAGTCTTTTGTTCATTAAATTCTAAAGAGGTTTTGAGTTGTTTGGCATAGTAGATGCTTAAGAATTGATTAGTGGCAGCTTGAACACATGGTGGATTATTGTGGTTTAATCGCACTCTTACTGACATGTCCTTCCATTTGCCAGCTGATTGTTGATGCTACTAGCTCAATATGACATGAATAATACAAAACATATAATCAGATTGCAGCATTTCATTCTTATGTTCTCTTAGAAATAGTATAAACAAAGTATTATTCATAACATGAACAAAAGAAAGTGAGATAAATAAAGCTGTTATCTGAAAAATGTTGGTCATTTGAGTCTGTATAAGATTCATAATGGAACACATGTATGCAGTACTATTGACATTGAATGATAAATCAAGATCAATGACATTAGTTATCATTTAGTTGATAATGTGAACCAGGAAGAAGTACGTAGTGGATAATCAGTGATATATCAGAGATAGATACAAACATGGCTAAATTTGATGAATTTAATTAAGTAAAAAATATCTTTAAAAAGTAGTAAATTTTTAGTTGAGTGGGTATCTAATACATCCAACATGGAAATGGAATGAAATTAAATCCACCCTAGCATCAATATACAAACATGGCTGTTATGTTTTTTGTTTGAAAATGAAATTCAGGGCCTGGGTTTTTTGTTTGAAAAAAAATGAGTAGAATCCTGGCACTAGCTAATCAGTCTTTCAGGAACGGCAGGCCAGATCTAGAATTCCTGATTTCCAATCATTTAGATTTTCGTTACTAAAATTCTACATGTACTTTGTATTGGTGATTTTGTGCCTAAACTGAAACCCTTACATCTGACATTGATGTCCCAGCATTAGTGTAATTTTGTTTAACCTACTTGTTGTGTATTCTTGTAGGTGCTTGAAGGACAATCTGATGGAACATTTCTTCTGCGAGACAGTGCACAGCATCATTATTTGTTCTCTGTCAGCTTTCGAAGATACTTCCGTACCTATCATGCCCGTATTGAGCAGTGGAAGCACAAGTATAGTTTTGATAAGCCAAGTGACTTTTCCTTCTGTTCACGCAATGTTTGTGACCTTTTAGAACATTATTCCCAAGCTGAACAATGCATGTACTATGAACCTTTGTTACTTCATGCTTTCCCAAGGAAGTCGGCATTGCCGTTGCAGCAATTGTGCCGTGCCGTCATCTGTAATCAAACTACATTTCAGGGAGTGGAAGAGCTGCCATTACCTAAATCTCTCAAGCTGTATCTTCGGGAATATCACTATAAAGTTGCCGTGAAGAAGATGGAGGACAAAGGAACACAGACCATACCAACTAGGAAAATCTTTGGAATATGCAGAAATTAAGAATGTCCTGAGCCTAAAAAAAACCATTACACTGGTAAATGGTTAACAGTTTAAATTGGAATTTCAAAAAGAGTTTAGAAAGTCTGATATGAGGCTATCCTTACAAACTAGTATTGGTAATTCCTAAATGTATTTCCTATATCTAGTAATATTATTACAAAATTAATAAGTTGTACACAGATCTTAGGACACAAGCACTATATATGCTACCTTATCTGTGATATACCTTGAGTTTCACGTCACTTCTAGATTTGTACAAGTTTAGATTACGTAATTGGGATAATATTGTCTCAAATTGTAGATATAAATATGAGGAATCGTCATCGCTGCAATCCATGATAATAATGTAGATAAAACAGTTGTAACAGACATTATAAACATCAGATACTTTACAATTTATTGTAACATATTACATGTAGCTGGGTTCATACTAGTAAGTGTAAGCATTTACACATCAAGTGAATTTGAACACTGAGTTTGAACCCATCAGCTCTACAATTTAGGGTCCTCTGCAACAGTGCACATGATTGCATGATGACCCTAACAAGGCTGTTAGAGCTTATCATAGCTAATTGTAAATTGTTAATATTGGCAAATATTAGAAAGTAATGTTGCAATGTTACACCAGATAGGAACTACAATACTTAATACCTGTTCTTGTTATATAACTGGTGTTCCATCATACATGAGTTTTATCATGATTTAGAATGACAGTGTAGCACACAACAAGTCTCTGACTTGGAGGGAGTTGTTCTTGATAGCTTAAAAACATGTATTTATCTGTTATTACTCTTGGAATACAATCTTGAAAAAATAAAAACAGTCCACATTAACACCAGCTGACAAGTGCTATATGTCTGAATTAAGTTGACCCACACGGTTACATTGTATACAGCTATTTCATAAAAGGTTGGTGAAGGTTTTGTTGCATCTTGCATGTTGTATCTTGCATACCAAGGCCGAAATGCACTACAGTAAAATCCCACATAAAAGAACCCCTATTTTTCCAAGTCAGGCTGAAATGGTTCTTATATATTGGGAAATTATTGTTCCTGATATGGTGTATTTCCTTACAATTTGTTTTAATTAGTGAACTATTGACCCTGAAAGGTCTAATATTCACACTAAACATTAACAACCCAACTGAATAGTAAATATAATATTTCTGCATATTCAGCACCGACCGTACCTAAGTGTTCTGAGCTTTAGTCATTTTTCACATAAGAACCTGCTTCATTTGTCAGGCTGAACTGGTTCTTATATATTGGGTGCTTAATTGGCTAAATTTCAGCCTGGAGGTTCTTAATCCGCAGTTTCTTATATGCAGGTTTTTACTGTATGGGCGATGTGAATGGAGTCAGCGAAAGGTCTGTCTTCGCAGTGTGGAGCCGCCATATTTATTCTGTATGTGCATGCTGACATTTAAATATGATCCACAATACATGTACATTTAGGGCTTGGTACATGTATGCAAGATGCGCAAGATGCAACAAAACCTTCACCAACCTTTTTTGAAATAGCTGTATATTGTATGGGTTTATATAACTGTTACAGTGGAACCTTGATTGCAAAATAATGAGGGACGGAAATTATAAATTTATTTTACTGTAACTTAGGTCGGGGTGAAGATCAATATCCTTCGTTATAATGGGGACTTTGTTATATTAGGTGTTTGTTATAATGGGGACTTTGTTATATTAGGGGTTTGTTATAATGGGGACTTTGTTATATTAGGGGTTTGTTATAATGGGGACTTTGTTATATTAGGGGTTTGTTAAATTGAGGTTCCACTGTATGTAGCAGTGTTTTCATAGGTGATGTATCAAACATAAAAAATTTAAAGAGTAGACCCACAGGAAGGGGGGTCACAGGCACCGTGACCTACCCCTGCCTTCGCCCCTAGTATCTAGTATCTATTGTAGACATATAAATAGAGATGTTGATAGTAACAATTTTGACACTAAGAATGGCTGCGTAGGAGTCTACACTGGCAATGTGGACCATATGCACCTAGTTTGTTGTCTGATATATACTAGTATATGCCTCCCCACTTTCAATTTAATAGACATAGTACAGATATGAATCAAGAGACAAGTAGATGAATATGATGTTGGAAGTAAATAACAATTTTAGCACAGGGGAGTTCCGACAAACTAAACTTTGAGACAAATATGGCTGCGAAACATCTATAGGAAGCTAGAGTCTACACTGGCAATGTAACCAGGGTTTCAACGTTGAGCACACCCAGGCCCCCATTTCCCCTACCCTGTTTGTAACCCCCCCTCTAGCTCTAGAGATGTAATATACTTGAGTGAAGAAATAGTTTCAGATTTTCACAAATTGAGTGGGAAAATCGACTTTGAATGTCGTCCTTTTGGCGGGTTACCTGTGGTGTCGCGCATACCACAGGAAGCCCAAAATCCGAAGACAGAATCATAACATCAAGTGAAGGGTTGCCAAATAGCAAAAAAATCAAAAAACAAAAAAGAACAGATTTGTTGTCTTGACATGTACTGTCACGTTGCCAAGTTTCATATTGATTGGATTCATCATCAGGGAGAAATAATGTTAAGAAAGAATGTTAACATCAAGTGAAGGGTTGCCCATGAAAACTGCGTATGTGACTATTTTGATGATTTTCAAAATGTTATGCAATTGCTTCAAAAATACACCTACTGGCTTCTAAATACTTATATAAACATGATTTGGTGTTTTAGATCGATTACACTCGAATTTTGGGCACTACAGTATATTTAATTTCTGATTGAATTTATCAGGATTAGTTGGTGAAAATATGCAAATTAAGAAACTTTTACGCGTCAGTGATCTGTACGCCGTGTTGTTCAACAATAACAAACCTTCAGATGTGAATGATTTCAACCTTTCACTTCCAGAGATTTTAGAAGTTTTTAGCGAATTTTGTTGCCATGGAAATCTTGACAGCTCGCGGGCTCAAACTATCATGCGGTTAAGTTGTCTCGTGGCGTGGCTATCGGTTCTGGAAGTGCTTCGCAGAACTGGGCCACTTTGCCACAATTTAAAGTCTTTTATTGCCATGTTTTCACCACAGAAGCCCCCAGAACAGCATCATTAAGCTTGACTGGTGGTAGAGGCCATTCTCCTGGAAGAAATCAGGGGCGAGGTGCAATTTCACGATGAAACTGAATCTGCAAACACGGTGTCAGATTTTCAAAATGGCCGATTCAGCCGAGTGAGAGTTGTTTAATATCTCTGGTCGTTCTGTGGTGAATTCGAGGACCTACTAAGGCAGTTTTGGCGACTTTCGACTAGTAAAGAATGCAACCGGTGCATTAGTTTGCCTGTAGGCCCGGGTGATAAAAGACTTTCTAAAATATCTCTAAAACATGGAGGTACGGAATGTCGTTGACAAAAATGTTCATGATATCCCAGAATGCAGTTCGGTCGTGCGTTAGAAAACAACAGGAATCCCGAAATAGTCGAATTGAAAATCCCCGAATATACCAAGAAGAGAGATGGAAGTTTGCCGAGCAAGTGGCGTTTTGTTTCACAATGATGTATTTTGGAAGAAAATCAAAGTCAAATGTCGCACATTGTCATGACGTCAAAAACGCGCATTTTTGATTTCTATGAAAAACGGCAAACTGCAAAACAAGCTCTTTTTCTAATGTAATCGATCTAAAAATGACCAAATCATGTTTATATAGGTATCAATAAGCCAGTAGGTGTATTTTTGAAATAATTGCATAACATTTTGAAAATTATCAAAATAGTCACATACGCAGTTTTCATGGGCACCCCTTCAATTATTGAAAATTTTAAAATATTTTGTTTATCGCACTAAAACTAGAAAAGTTAGTTGTGTTTGTTTGGTTATTTCTCATATATTTTACATTAATATGTTCAATACGAATAAAAGTTTTTAAAATCGATTTCAGCTTGAACGACTGGAGGCCTGGAACGGAAACGGTTACAGTGAAGAACGCCTGGCAAAAGTCGTCATTACTATTCTAAAATTTTGTGCTTGACAAAACCGATACTAAGAAATATGCCAATGTATTTATCTGGGATGCGCATGGTTGGATTAGGATGGTGAGTTATTATCATTGTATAAAGATTCGTCAGGTTATGTAATGAGTATATTAGTTAAAAAGAATAGTTTTGTAATATTTTAGGGTGGTTGTGATAACTGCTGGAATATCTTCCTTCGTGCTGGCAAAGAGGCATATTGACAGAAAACGTCTTGCGAAACTGAAGTCAATGGCAAAGAAGGAAAAAGAGGTGTCCTCCTTAAATCAAAGCTAGCTGAATATATGGAATTGCAAGAATTATTTTACATCCTAATACTTAAGCTTAATGCACAGAAAGAAAAACATACCACAAAACTCTCTAATCTGGAGTGAAGGAGATACAATCAACAATGACTCTACAGACCACAAAGGTTTTATGATGGCTGAAGATACATGCAACTCATTTGGCGATACAGAGGATGAATAGAACTAAGTAATGAAAGATTTTAGGAACTTTTTTCTACAAAATTCAACCAGAAGGGGTGTCGAATGGTCCCTGCAAAAAGTCAGTCTCGGTTTTTCGCAAAAAGCCATCTCAGAGTCTCGAATTTTGAAAACAAAGGAAATCGGTGAAAAAGCGTCTCGGGCTCACAAAAATATGCCTCGTCTCGGAGTCTCGCAAAGTCTCGCCTTGACCATTCGGCACCCCTACCAGAGTTACAGTCTCTTTTTAGAGGCATAATAATATTGTCTATGTACAGGCAGTTTGCTGAAAATATAGACTGCAAAACAGCCCCTACTTCTTCGTGAAACTCTTAAAAGTTACTCTAGTCGATCGAACTTCAACTCTTCTCAACAGAGTTTTGCGAAGAAGTAGGGACTGTTTTGAAGTCTACTGAAAATAAGGCTATTCTGTGGTCTGACTGTACTTCTGCCACTCACACCACTGTTGGGAAAGCATTCTTGTTCACTTAAAAAGGTTTTAAAATATGACAGTGTGGAGTTCTAGTATAACTAGTACTGTCTTAGAAGTATATACATTAAAGTTGCATGTTTTTATCTATTGTTTGTGTTGCTGTCCAAACAACCAAGATTAAAGTCACTACTTATAGTTTGCAGTAGACGCTAAACATCAGAAGCCACATTCAGAATATTCAATATACTTCTCATACTCATTAATTATTCATGAGGTAACCAGCCAATCAAATGTGCAGAATAATGCCACGTGATGTACCTTGAAAGTACGGAAAGTACTGGGGAGAGTAAAATTTCCAGTTACTCTCCCCAGTACTTATCATGAGGGACGATTAGAACTAATTGTTTCTCATGACTGTACATGAGTTCTTATCCCTCATATAACAATCATTGGGATCTTGGACAGAGTAGAGGCAAAAACACTGTCCGAATTCATTTGAATCTGAAAGCAGGTTCTACTCCATGCCCCAGGGGGGGGTACTCTGATACCAAAGTGGCGGGGATGCTCGTCGTCCCTTTTAGGTTTTTTTTTCGTGCTTTGGTCCCACTTAGGGTGTCAGAAATAAAAATGACCACCAATAGAGTTTTCCGGTCCCTTTTAGGGTATTCAATCAACAGCGATATTTAAAAACGTTCTTTAAAAATTGCTTAAAGATTTATATGACAACGTTGTCTAAAACTTGTAATAGTGGAAGGCGTTTGATGCTAGTGTTTTTTATACTATTAAAATGACTTTTTAAATTGGTCCCTTTTAGGGGTAAAAATATTCGCTGCCACGCCCACCAAGACAAGACTCCGGTCCCTTTTAGGGGTCATTTTCAAAATTTTCGACGAGCATCCCTACCCCCTTTTATAAGGGAGTCCCCCCCCCCGGGCTCAATGCTACTCAAGAGTCTAACACATGTGGGATATGATGTCCTTTACTCTGCGCATGAGCAGAGCATATGCAAAGACCGGAATTCTTGCTTTTCCGGGCTAAAACCTTGGAACTCTTTATTTATTGCCATTAGGCCATTGCATGTAATAATTAATGAGTATGAGAAGTCGTTCCGTCTAGTCCTCATTCTTGGCTTCGAAACAGTACATCTAAACCTCATTAATAATTCATGAGCAATTGATCCAACCAGTTGGTTGAATCGGTCACATGCATGGATCTGTATACCCCCGATACAGACACTGATGAATAAAACATCAGTGTCCTAGTAATGTTTTATTAATCAGTTCTATATTAGTGATATAGAACTGACACAGGTCATGAAAAGGTCTCATTTACTCATATCATTGACCTTCGTTGTGATTATTCTTACGGCTTCCTACTTACGAATACAAAAGCTCTCTCCAATGTGGGCTGACTTCAGGTATATCCTGCGCATGACAGTGACGTCAAAAGTACCTTTACAAGAAAGTTCTGTAATTTTATTGTGTTATTTGCTTATATTTCGTGTACTAATACTGTTTTAAATCAAGGTAAATTGGGATGGAGGTTTAGAAGCCATTTACAGCATTTGCGTCCGTGTTGTATCATCAGATATAGATCCTCGCCATACAACACGGCCGCTCATGCAGTAAATATCACATACAACATGGCCGCTCATGCAGTAAATACCACATACAACACTGCCACTCATGCAGTAAATACCACATACAACACGGCCGCTCATGCAGTAAATACCACATACAACACGGCCGCTCATGCAGTAAATACCACATACAACACGGCCGCTCATGCAGTAAATACCACATATGATTGATGGGTGTTTGTCTTGAGTAATAATGCAAAGATTGGTAAATCTATTTGACAGTGATTTACTCTCTCTTCATCAATCAAGAAAAGGAGGGATTTGAAAATTTTTATTTCTAAGATATTCAACCAACTCTCTCTTTGTTTATAATGATATTGATTAAAGCACTTCTAATCATAGTTATTGTTTGATTATCATTCAATTCAATTACATCTAGGACTGTTCCCTTTTCTGTCTTGCTACTATATACAGTACATCTTCAACTGCATGTGTTGTTTTCTGTAGTTATATGTGGTTTTGGACCACCAAAATGTCTTCTACCGCGTGGACACTGTCTGGTTTTCTGATGGATTTCAGTGCAAGAGGAAAGGCCAGCTTTCAAACTTGTTGGTACAATGTGCATTTTTACATTTCCATCATCTTCCAGGAATCGTCACATTAAAAACTTTCGCCGTATTGTCACCAGAACCGGTAACAAGCTTTGTCCCATCTCTGGAAGAAATGAAAATATCTTTAAAAACACAATGAACAATAAGCAATTCTTTTACAATATTACAGCTACTTTCCGTCACGCGTGACCAGTAATTCGAACATTTGAAATCAACATTTCAAATAACGGTATGAACATTTCAAAGTCCAACAGAATCTCCTACAGACCACTAAATATTTTCTCAAAAACGATCATAAAATTAAAATTAAATTGGATGAAAATTTGTGCCAGCTAAGCCTACATACTCTGCAATCACAACAGCCTAAGTAAACATATATCTGATACTTTTTCTTATAGATATATTCGTGCAGATTTGAGTTTTCTGTTTGAATGTTCGAGACTCGAGTCTAGACTTCAAAACTTCATTTGAATGTTCCAATTTACTGGTCACACATGACGTAAATTAGCTGTAATAATCCAGTTAAATTCCCATTCATCTGGAAAAAGAGAATTGTCTGATTATGTTTCAGTACTAACAATAATATTCCCTATACCACAGGCAACCCAAGCCACTGAAAAGGCTTTCTTCACCAGCACATGATTTTCAAAGTGGAAACATCTGGAGACAGAAACAATATTACACACACTAGCTGGAATCTAAATAGTTTTGTGAAGCCTATACAAAAACATTGCCTGATTTTTTTCAACTTTTGCCCCCTTACCAAATCAAAAATACCCTAACTTTGAAAGTTTCTTGGAATTCCCTGCGTGTGGGAACCCTGTGGCATAATGTACAATACCTTGAGACAGCAAGATCAAGGATTTCTGAAGCATGTCCCAGCCATTCTCTTTCACAATTTCCTGATCTAATATCCCACACACGGACCACACCATCAAGACAGCAAGAATATAAAATAGAACTTGTGGGGTCCCACTTGAGACGAACTATTGCGGCCTGAAGTTACACATATACATCAAACATTTGTCAGAAGAAAAGCACCTCAAAAGAAAAATAAAGTGCGACATGCAAAAGTTGTTGTCATGACTACCAGTAACCAAGCAACAAGACTGTATTGAGAAAGACATATTCATGAAGACAGATCAATAGAAAGATGTGACTATCACACTGCTATATGACATATACTACTTACTGGATGTTTACATTGCTGCCGTAGTCTATATGTTGACAAGTCCCAAAGGCCTAACACACCACTTAGTGATGCCGTTGCTATGATTGGAAGACTAAAATCAAAATGACAGTAATATCAGAATAGAGGAAAGGACAACATATACACCAATAATGTGCTAATACCTATCAGAGAAAGTAACAGCTTCAATGGAGGGAGGGTTTTCTTCTCGTGGATCAGGAAAGCCTGCATCAAGAGTTACCAGAACCTAAAAACACAAGTGCTTGAAGTTTAGATCTTTTTACACCTTCAACTAATGCTTGTAGCTACTAAGATGGTCTGCCACGCTGGGGCCAACCACCCCCCTAAATGTTTCATATCAGTTGACAAAAAATGCCTTTTTCATCATAGCTTTTCTCCCAAAAAGTGTTTTTCGACCAAACTTCGGGTATGGGGTGATATCGAAATGGAGAATAGTTTGGTATATTTCTGACGTAAAACATCAATAATATGACGTCAGTATGCATGTGGCAACATTTTGCCCATTTTACAGATAAGAAATACATTTTATTTATGTATTGAAAATGAAAGAACAGATAATATGGAGATGAATACCAAAAACGGATTGTTGATAACATTATTATGGAAGGAGTATTATTTTCTTAAACTTTGGCTTCTTTGAATTACGTCATACCTGATTTGGGAATTTAGAAATTAATTATTTAATTGTAAATTTCAATGATATAAGAACAAATACCTTGTAAATATGTTGTACTAGTCTTTTACAAAAATATATGAAACTTTTTGGAGCACGAGTTTTTCTTTAAGTCTCTTTCAAACGAAAAACAAAAACTTGTGACGTCATCAAATGACGTCATAATTTAAACATTCCTCAATCATTCTGAGACTGAAATTAAAAATTCCAACATCATACCATCTTAGAAGCTGTTTAGTTTAGTACTTTAAAACAAGAATGGATTGATTTTATGAAATAACTAAAAAGTTACAGTGCGACTACACCAACCAAGGCCACCCAAACAAATTTTGAATCAAATTTTCTAATCACATTTTTGACGCTGAATAACAGATTGATGTCAAATTCTACAATTTAAACTGTTTCTTGTTCACTCTTGATCATATACATACACATATAAAGTAAAATATATGCTTTTAAAGAGAAAATGTGAAAATTTGTGCAAATTCTATTGTTTAAATTACTCAATTCTGATTGGATAATTTGTATGAAAATTTGTTTGGTTGGTGTAGTCACACTGCAAATCAAGGGGTTTATTTCCCCTCTATCTTCCTAATAAAATGAGGTTGAGGGGAGGGATTGGTTGGATCCATTATTTAACTTCCTATAACTCAACAACTATTGATGCTATCAAGAAACGGTTTTTTGCTATGAATTCCTCAAATTCCTAATATAAAATTTTTGAATTCCAAAATCCAAACATCTATAAAATATTGCAACATCAATAACTATATGACATCACAGTATCAACTTTTTGTCACCAAACAAAATGAAAAATGTTTTTCAGAATCGAGTAACCCCACTGACAAAGTTTACCAAAATATATCAATGACATAAAAAGTTATTGCAAATTGAATCTCTGATGACACATTTCTGGGACTGGTTGGCCCCAGTGAGTGCCTTGCCAGCTAATTCTGAATCCAAAACACGAGTCCTCTAACTTGCTGTATTTGTGAGTACTTTTTGTGTCCACACACTCATTAGAATAGGTGATACCAACATACACTATTCAACACTACACACACTCTGTACACCATCACCACTGAGTACATTGCCTACACCAATGGTTTACACACACTCATTAGAATAGGTGATACCAACACACACTATTCAACACTACGCACACTCTGTACACCATCACCACTGAGTACATTGCCTACACCAATGGTTTACACACACTCATTAGAATAGGTGATACCAACACACACTATTCAACACTACGCACACTCTGTACACCATCACCACTGAGTACATTGCCTACACCAATGGTTTACACACACTCATTAGAATAGGTGATACCAACACACACTATTCAACACTATGCACACTCTGTACACCATCACCACTGAGTACATTGCCTACACCAATGGTTTACACACACTCATTAGAATAGGTGATTCCAACACACACTATTCAACACTACACACACTCTGTACACCATCACCACTGAGTACATTGCCTACACCAATGGTTTACAAACACTCATTAGAATAGGTGATTCCAACACACACTATTCAACACTACACACACTCTGTACACCATCACCACTGAGTACATTGCCTACACCAATGGTTTACACACACTCATTAGAATAGGTGATCCCAACACACACTATTGAACACTATGCACACTCTGTACACCATCACCACTGAGTACATTGCCTACACCAATGGTTTAGACACTCATTAGAATAGGTGATACCAACACACACTATTCATCACTACGCACACTCTGTACACCATCACCACTGAGTACATTACCCACACCAATGGTTTACACACACTCATTAGAATAGGTGATTCCAACACACACTATTCAACACTACACACACTCTGTACACCATCACTACTGAGTACATTACCCACACCAATGGTTTACACACACTCATTAGAATAGGTGATCCCAACACACACTATTCAACACTACGCACACTCTGTACACCATCACCACTGAGTACATTGCCTACACCAATGGTTTACACACACTCATTAGAATAGGTGATACAGCACACACTATTCAACACTACGCACACTACGTACACTCTGTACATCATCACCACTGAGTACATTGCCTACATCCATGGTTTACACACACTCATTAGAATAGGTGATACCAACACACACTATTGAACACTACACACACTCTGTACACCATCACCACTGAGTACGTTGCCTACACCAATGGTTTACACACACACATTAGAATAGGTGATTCAACACACACTATTCAACACTACGCACACTCTGTACACCATCACCACTGAGTACATTGCCTACACCAATGGTTTACACATACTCATTAGAATAGGTGATACCAATACACACTATTGAACACTACGCACACTCTGTACACCATCACCACTGAGTACATTGCCAACACCAATGGTTTACATACATACTAAAAACACTCATTGGAATACACTATTTTATCTATTTATAAAAGAAATGCAAATAAAGTATTGTATTACACTCTGTACTCAGTAAGAAGCAAGAAAATTAGTTAACCTTTCCTGTGCTTCCATTTATAATTTTTGATTTAGAATCTTCTGCTCCTGTTGCAATTAATATACCATCTTTGTGACAGTCAATGCAAGTTACAGGGCCTTCATGACATGTTCCATCTGCAAATATGAACAAAGAAATAACATAAACAAATAAAGGAATGAATGAATGTGTGTATGCATTAACATATGGATGTATGCATGCAGCCATTGACTGATTGACTGATGGAATGAATGGGCGAATGGATGCCTGAATGAATGAATGAATGAATGAATGGATGAGTGAGTGAGTGAGTGAGTGAGTGAGTGAGTGAGTGAGTGAGTGAGTGAGTGAGTGAATGAATGAATGAATGAATGAATGAATGAATGAATGAATGAATGAATGAATGAATGAATGAATGAATGAATGAATGAATGAATGAATGAATGAATGAATGAATGAATGAATGAATGAATATATCGATGGAAGGATAGACAACTGTGCCTTTTTGGTAAGAAGACTCAAACATTTGTACCTGATAAATGAAACGTTGGAGATCCTTCCTTTACATCCCAAACCTTCACTGTACCATCCTCATAACCAACACCGAGTCTTACTCCTGTACAAATCATTACAACATGTAATTACTCAATGTCAATATCAGACAAAGACAGCATATTGATATTTATAAAATAACTATGATATAAGGTGCACTCTGATTGGCCAAAGGATGCATATTCAGCATGCACACAGATATTAAAACAGTTTTGTAACAAACAAAATTGTATTTTATGTACTGTTTAATAAACGAGGAGTGTCTTAGCGGGTTTAAAACCATTATCGGGTTTAAAACCATGAGGCGAAGCCGGGTGGTTTTAGACCCGATAAAACACGATCTGCGACAGCTTCTTGGACAGCTTCAAAAATGATCTTCCAAAATAATACATTTTCGGATGATTTCAATTAAAAAAACAGCAAGGAAAACACAAACATAGCAGTATCGTGTTGCTTCTAATGCCTCACATATGCGCACCAATACTACTAATACTCTCAAAAAGATCCCACATTTGAACAACGGTCCGAAAGTGTGACCAAGGAGTGATCTTTCCGGACAACATATATGTCGTCCCGTACAGGGAACAGGGAGGTCAATGATACGACACCAATATGAGACCTTCCCTTATTAGTATTCTTTATATAAAGAATACTAATGAGGATGGCTTTATATACCTCATTAGTATTCTTTATATAAAGAATACTAATAAGCAGTGCACTACCGGGTATAAAGGTACATGCACATGATGTATTTTGTCCTTCTGATTGGACGAATTGCTCATTAATAATTATGCATGAGTTTTTGAAAACAGAAATAGAAAACTTGTCCGCTGTGCTATGTGCAGATTTAGAACACTTGGGAACTGATCAGAACACACGTTGTGCTTCTCTCAACACTTCTATAGTGTTCTGATCAGTCCCTGCATGCTCTAAATCTGCACATAGCATGCACACTCTTTTTCTATTTCTTCAATAAAGAATACATGTATTAAAACCAGGCTACTCAACAAAAATTCATTTTTCAAACTTTCTTTAGAAGAAAACAAGGAAAATGTAAAAAGATTGTACAACTAACATAATGTACCATCTTTCATGAACATGCCGCAAGTTGACCGACAACCATGTCCTTGGAAGGTCTTCGTGTCTCCGCTGGGTATCTTCCACATCCAGACATTACCATCAGCTGTGCCAGCAACAAGTACATGAGCAGAATGGTGCCAGTCAAGCCACTGAAATACAATATTACTTTACATTTACTGTAAAGTTCCGAAAGTAACGACCCCCAAAAAGTAGCGACCCCCCGAAAGTAGCGACCCCCCGAAAGTAGCGACCCCCCGAAAGCTAATCAAGAGTATTCTCGTTTCCGGTATCCTATTTCACACTGAGGCGCACAAGAATATTTTTTGTTTATTAATTATGTACATACATTATAATATATTAGATATGGAATTATAAAGTAGTTTTTAATGGTTTGTTGAGTATGATCCTGTGTGTAACTGTAGTCTCGAATAAGACCATTGGCGACTATCAATCATGTAGACAAACCATCAGTTCACTCAAGACTCCGCTTACCCAGAGGATTTAAACAAACTGTAAGTAAACAAACCATTTTATTGTTATCTAGAATGTTAATATCATAATATGGTCACCTCGAGATCTCCACATTCAAAATTCCACACTTCTTGTCCACTCTCCTTTTTCCATACTTTAATTATCCCACTCATATCACCCGTTGACACAAATTTAGAATCATGACTGAATGCTGTACATGTTACTGAATCTTTATGCCCTGAAGAAAAGAATATTCCGTGGGTAAGAATGGAGACGATGATTGAATCATATACAATATGATGCTGATCTATAATAATTACCTGTGCAATCAAATACTATTTGTCCATCATTTATTTTCCATACATAAGCTTTGTCATCTTCGCCACCAGACACGACATGTGAATTACTGCTTGGATCAATAGCGACTGAGAATACTGATGCTGAAAGACATAAATTACAAGTTATTCATTATTTTATCTCCCTAGAAAAGCAGGTGGAGAGCTGGATTAAGTAGCTGGGAGTTTTTATATTTTGCTTTTTAATTAACAAGAATTATTATTGTTTGAAAAGTAGCCCATGTTCATAGTAGCTGGGGGAAATCATGCCCCCTAATGACCCCCCCTGACACCCCTATTTATTTCTTAATACTGTACCAGTATGTTTATCAAATGTTAACAATGAATCATCGACAGTGTCGACATCTGCATCGCCCTCTCCACTGTCATTTTCACCAATGTCAATGTCTTCGAATCCCATTGCTAAACCATCTACAAAAGTAATATTTTATCATTAATGAATGACTGAGTATTTTTAGAATGAATGAATGAATGAACAAACAAATGACATGACAAATAATTGAGGGGAATACATGTACCTCTTTGTCATATACGTACACCTTTGTCCCCTCCCTGGGGTGGCTATACATACATGCTTACAGCTGCTTTGATAAAAAGCCTACTAGATATACATGTACATGTAAATTGCATTACAGAATGCTTGTTTACAGAATTCATTTCTTGTTTTAACAGCTGCAATGTTTCAGTTTCATTGTTCTATGCTAATGAGGCCCAACCTTGCACCTGTTATATTAGTACCACCCTTCATTACTTTGATATTAACCTATAACCCTTTACCAAGCATTTGTATTTCAATTCAATAAACACAGAAACAAAATCCTACTTGCAGTTAGCTGACAGTCACCTGATGTATTTCACGATGGCTACTCTAATTATTGGTGTATTTAGCTACAATAACTTTACAAATAAAAGTGGCCTTAGGCTTAGCTGCATATTTATATTGATTATATTGTAGGTAGTACATTGTACAGTATCGAGTAATTTAATTATATTAAACTAGCTTTAATTTCTCTCTTGCTGAAATCAAATAAATGATCCCTGATTCTTCAAAATCTTACCTTCTTCTTCAAATCCCTCGTCTCTTTCGATTACTTCTAACAATTCCTCATCTCCAACGCCCTCATCTTCTGGAAGCTCTTCTCCATTATCCATTTAAAGCGGTAAATAATAGAAAATCTCCCAAAATTCTGTTCCTTTCAACACACATGGGTTTATAAGCCCGCGGTACATGAAATCAGCGGCACTCGAACCCAGGCTCTCGCGTCTTACCAAAACAAGATGGCCGACAAAAAGTTGTCAAAGACTAATTTGTATGAGGAAGGAAAACTTGAGAAAGCAGAGACTCCCGTAGACTTTCTGTGTATGTAAAGCCTACCTTTCGTTTTATAAGTTTAGAAATATGTAACTTCGTTTTTATATTGCAATATTTATATTTATAACATTACAAAACCTTCCTCTTGAAATGTAAACAAAGATATTATAAAGTCTTTTTTAAATACTCACATTTTCTTACTCTGTATTAAACTACTGGAATAGATCGGACAGGAGTTACATCACAGTTTAAAGATGTTATAAAATTACTACTAGAAAGCAGGCCAGAGGATCCAATAGCCTTTCTGGCAGAATAGTACGTAAGCTTATTGTACTGTAAAGTTTGTTGTGTGATTTTAAAATTTGTTTCTAAGCTTATACTTACCATAGACATTTTCTTTCTTTCAGTTTTGATAATGTGGCTGACATTTCAACAGCTTTAATAAGAGCGCATCAAAAAATATGTCTGGTTCCTTACTCAAGACCTGCCTTTTATGACAATCTTATGGATGCATATGACTTACTAAGATATCAGAAAGGTATATCATTCATTCATTCATCCATCCATTCAGCCATCCATCCATCCATTCAGCCATCCATCCATCCATTCATCCATCCATCCATTCAGCCATCCATCCATCCGTCCATTCATTTATCGATCAATCAACCCATCAATCAACCAATCAACTTAAGTCAATCATCCAATCAATCTGGTCCAGATACATTTACAAACATGTACAGTACATGTATGGATTTAGGATTTCTATCGAGGACCTTGGAAATCTTCAGGGGGTAGGGTGGTTAGTGGGTCCTGGAAATCTCCAAGGGGTAACTGTTCTCAGATAGGAATTTCTTCAAGGGGTAGCTGCATGCTACATGTATGACATAGGAATTCTTCAGGAGGTTAAAATATAACATCGTTGTATGGAATTCTTGAGGGGTATAGATGTTATATAAAAAAAACTGTGATGCATTTGAGCATGTGTTTGAGACTTATTATAAATGGAATGTTTCAAATGCATCTTAGGTGGGAATGGACTCAGAGGCCTGACAGGCAAGATCTACGGTGATGTATTAACTTTATTATGCAGGTACAGTATGATGCCCTTTGTTATCATTTCATGGTTATAAATTCTTACAATGTGACCCTTTTTTTAAACACAAAAAACGGTACTAATTTACAGGGACCTCCCAAGCAATCAAGCTGAACCATTAATAAAACGGATCATGTGCTATGACCATGAGGTTATCAGATTTCATGTTTTTAGAAGTGGAATACTGTCATCACTCATTTACCAAGGTATAATATTATTATTTACACACAATAATAATTTATGCTTGAACAGATCTAGTCTCCCTTGCACACGATGCTCAGAGCATTGCGTGATGACACTAAACACAGCTGCGAGGGAGACTAGAACACTAGATCATGATTTGAGCAAGTCATCGCCTCAAAGAGGGAGAGCATTACAGGGGTACCCAAGTGTCCCCCATCCATACTTATCAAATAGAAAGGAATGTTTACTTACATGTATTTAGAGGGGTTCGATTGAGTAATATTTGGTCTATGTGTTTGATGTACATTATTCTGATTGTAGACTTTTTAAAGCAAGCTGAGTCTCTATACCAAGAGCTTGATCTATATGAAAGAGGTTAGCTGTTATATGACAACTGAAACGTTTACTTAACTTTTCATTAGTTTTGATATTTCTATTTGAAATGATAACTTCCAGGGAGAGCTGATAAAAGACTGTGTGATTTATGTCTCAAAAAGCTGCAAGAAGCTGTTTAAGAACTCTAGTATATCAGATCCTATAAGGTAAAATAGAATTTTTCTGATAGAAATAACATTATTATGTTACAGTGCGACTATTGTATCCAGGGCCACTTAGACAACAAGAACCAATCACAATTCAGATGAAAACAAAGCCGATTTCAAAATTTGTGTGTATTTCAGCCAATCAGGAGAGAGCATTCTCGTAAGTGGCTCCAGTTGAAGTCATTGCACTGTAATATGTACTTGTTGATCCATACATTGACACTTGACATATCCATTCCTTTATCCATCCATTCATCCATCCATCCATTCATCCATCCATCCTTTCATCCATCCATCCATTCATTCATCCATCCCTTCATCCATCCATCCCTTCATCCATCCATCCATTCATCCATCCCTCCATCCATTCCTTCATCTATCCATCCATTCATTCATCCATCCCTTCATCCATTCCTTCATCCATCCATCCATTCATTCATCCATCCATTCATCCATCCATCCCTTCATCCATTCATTCATCCATCCATCCCTTCATCCATTCATTCATTCATCCATTAATCCATTCATCCATCCATCCATCCCTTCATTCATTCATCCATCCATTTATCCATCCATCCTTTCACCCATTCATCCATCCATTCATCCATCCCTTCATCCATCCATTCATTCATCCATCCCTCCATCCATTCCTTCATCCATCCATTCATCTATCCATTCATCCATCCATTCATTCATCCATCCATCCCTTCATCCATCCATTCATTCATCCATTCATCCATCCATCCCTTCATCCATCCATTCATCCCTTCATCCATTCATTCATCCATCCCTTCATTCATCCTTTCATTCATCCATTCATTCATCCATCCATCCATCCATTCATCCATTCATCCATCCATCCCTTCATCCATTCATTCATCCATTCATCTATCCATCCATTCATCCATCCCTTCATCCATCCCTTAATCCATTCATTCATCCATCCCTTCATCCATTCCTTCATCCATCCATCTATCCATTCATCCATCCATTCATTCATCCATCCCTTCATCCTTTCATTCATCCATTCATCAGGAGCCCATCATTCATTCATCCATCCATCCCTTCATTCATCCATCCATTCCTTTATTCATTTATTAACCTTACGATATTTTCTTTTTACATTCAGTATCATCCAAGCAGGATTACTTGTGAGTTCAAAGTCATTTGAAAAGGCTGCATTGGAGGTAATAAACTATGGTTGTATGAAGTAGTTATATAAAGGCTGTATTGGAGGTAATAAACTATGGTTGTATGAAGTAGTTATATAAAGGCTGCATTGGAGGTAATAAACTATGGTTGTATGAAGTAGTTATATAAAGGCTGCATTGGAGGTAATAAACTATGGTTGTATGAAGTAGTTATATAAAGGCTGCATTGGAGGTAATAAACTATGGTTGTATGAAGTAGTTATATAAAGGCTGCATTGGAGGTAATAAACTATGGTTGTATGAAGTAGTTATATAAAGGCTGCATTGGAGGTAATAAACTATGGTTGTATGAAGTAGTTATATAAAGGCTGCATTGGAGGTAATAAACTATGGTTGTATGAAGTAGTTATATAAAGGCTGCATTGGAGGTAATAAACTATGGTTGTATGAAGTAGTTATATAAAGGCTGCATTGGAGGTAATAAACTATGGTTGTATGAAGTAGTTATATAAAGGCTGCATTGGAGGTAATAAACTATGGTTGTATGAAGTAGTTATATAAAGGCTGCATTGGAGGTAATAAACTATGGTTGTATGAAGTAGCTATAGTTTGAAAAGAATTCCTCAAGTCATGTACACATAGTTATGACATCTGTTATCATCTACAGTTATTATCTAAAGGTGGTCATGTACACATAGTTATGACATCTGTTATCATCTACAGTTATTATCTAAAGGTGGTCATAGCAAAGAAACATTAGGAAAAGAGGATTTTGTTAAATCTGCTGGCAGCATTTTCTTGAATCAGGTTGGTTGATTGTTTTGTTTGATTGTGTGTAACGCTTTATCATCAGCATCAATCTGTTTATCCTTTCAGATTCCTTCCTTCAGATGAATTCAGTTATTGAAGAAGACTGCATTGGAGATTTCTCTTTAATTTTATGCTATAGGGGTGTCGAATGGTCCCTGCAAAAATTTCTCACAAAATTTCCGGTCAAATTTTGCAAGTCTCGAAGTCTCATTTTTTTGCATAAAAGCAGTCTCAGAGTCTCAACTTTTGAAAACAAAGGAAATTGGTGAAAAAGCATCTCGGGCTCGCAAAAAATGTTTTGTCTCAGAGTCTCGCAAAGTCTCACCTTAAATAAATAAATAAATCATCTTTATTACATCTTGTTATAGAGAACCCTCCTGAAAACCACTTTACGTAGGTGACGGAAGCCTTCTCTCAAAATATTTATTATTATTATTATTATTATCATTATTATTATTATTTATTTGTTTATACAAGAACTGAAACCGGCACTTAACATACAGACCGACTCCATCAACGCACAGTTATTTTAGTTTAGTATACCCATGGGAACTGCCACTTTGCTTAATTTAATTTATTCTTCTTGTACCAGTTTCACTTGATAATGATGTCTGCGACATCGAAACGTCGTATAGCGTTGATTTTTCCATTTCTATTGAAAACCATAGGCCAAACAACTATTATTATTATTATTATTATTATTATTGTCATTATTATTATTATTAACATACAATACATATTGACTATCACATGTTTTTATAATTAATATATATACAGTACTTGTATAATAGGCATTTTTAAATACCTTAACAAAATGAGTGAAAATAAAACACAACAGCTGTTATTATCTGAAACGTAAATGTTGATTTCATTCCCCCTAGTTGTTGTGATTATTACTTGCCACAAGTCCCTACCTATGTATTTTTTCAAGAAAAACATATTTTTTTATTTCACTGCATTTGTTGACTTTATTTATTAGGGAACTTGTGACAAGTCTATTTCCCCTCCCAAATTATTTCCCCTTGCAAAAACTGCCATACTTTTTTAAAAATTGGTTAATGAATAGAAAAAGTACTGGAATGAATGGCAAGAAGGAAAGAACGATGGACAGAAAAAGATATATAACAAGACGAACTATCAGCATGAACTTGGGCTTCTTAAAGCTGTTTTGATAGGTAAATGAACCTTGCAAATGTTAAAAAACTTATTTCTATCGTCATACAGAAGTAGCTTTAGCCTATTACTGCACAATTTACTGTAAAACAGAATATGCACAGTCGACAATACCAGCTCAGAATGAAACTGCAAGGTTATACTGGCTGCTAGTCAAATCGATGATTGATTGAGAACATACAAAGCAGCGTAATTATAACAGTGTTTGGTCAACGCTCCCGTCAATTAAAAAACGCTATTCTGTATAGATATATTATTGGGGTTCCTGTGCATTGCCTTTGTCAAAATCAAAACTTTTTATTTCAAAATACCTCAACGACAAATCCGATAAAATTGAATACAAGAAAACTAAAAGGAAAAGACAAGAAAAAAGAGAGAGAATGAAACACGCTAAAAGAAGAAGAAGAAAAAAAAACAGAAAAAAAAGCTCGACTCGAACTCCAGACCTTTGGCTCCTTGGTTTTGGTCACGGGCCCACCCCTTCCGTATCAAAGGAAAGACGGAAAAGATTAAAACTCAAAAAAAGAAGAAAAATAATAATAATGGGACGATTCTCTCGAGACATTCTAAGAAGCTGAGACATCGAATCGACTTACGTAAAGGGTGAAGATCCAACGGGAGTCGGCCCCGCCTGCATAAAAGAATTAGCATAAAAGTAGGTCCTAACCAAAAGTCCAGTGAGGACGAAAGTGGCCGTGCTACCTGTGTCTTTATATTCAGTCGAGTATTTATTACAGAGAAGTGGTTGAACGCTTGCAAAATGTAGATCTTTATCAGTTGTTTCCTTCTTTCTTACTCGTTGCTTGTACTGTGTTTTATTCTCTGGATTTGGTTATAGCTGAAAAGTTATGGTCGATCTAAGACCATCTAAGGTCGATCCGAGCGGCGATCGCAAATCGCGGCTTTTTAGAGACAGAACTGTGGTTTAATATACTTGTATTCTCGTACTTGTTTGAATAATCCTAGATGTAATCAGAACTTAGTCAAGCTATCATTTTAAAATCCTAATGCCAGACCAGATTGCAACGAAAATCTTATTTAAACATTTGTTAATTTTCAATTTTTGAAATATTTGCATTCTCTACTTTCTCATAGCACATAATGCTTTGCACCTTGGAGGGTAATACAAAAGAAAATCGGAGCTTTCTGTCGACCATGTAATTATGCAACACCATTTTCTTTTGTAATATCCCCCAAGGCTCAAAGCATTATGTGCTAATATGAGAAAGTAGAGAATAGATGGTATATTAGTGGGATTCCTGTGCATTGACTTGTCAAAATCAAAACTTTTTTATTTCATGACAAATCCAATAACAATGAAAACAATGAAAATAAAGGAAAGGACAAGAAAAAAGAGAGAAAATGAAACGCGCAAAAAAAAAAAAAAAAAAAAAAAAGATTGACTCCTGTGAGACTCGAACTGCTCCAGACCTTTGGCTCCTTGGTCTTGGCCACGGTCCCACCCCTCCCGTATCAAAGGAAAGACAAAAAAGAAAACTTGAAGAAAGAAAAAGAAAAAAAGAAATAATGTGACGATTCTCCCGAGACATTCTAAGAAGCTGAGACATCGAATCGACTTACGTAAAGATTTCGGCCCCGCCCGCGCTATCCCGGTGCTACATAAAACTAGGTCTTAACCAAAAGGCCAGTGAGGGAGGGGATATCCGGCCCCTAATCCATAACTTCAGATATCCTCTATGAGACCATTGCTCCATCTAGTCACTCATTCTGCGAAGCTTCGATATGCTAATACGTAGTGTATTAATCGATTAGACTTTAGAATACCCTGTCACATTATTTGCATAACAATAGAATCTGGAAGAATCTATTGTATTATTCGTCGTTCTCAAAGAGTGCTGCTACTAGAGCTTGATATAGTGACGGGGTATTCTAAAATTGCTCCGAACTGTGGTTTTATACTTGTATTCTCTTACTTGTTTGAATGATCCTAGATGTAATCATTATGGTCAAACTGTCGTTTTAAAATCCTAAAGCCAGACCAGATTGCAACGAAAATCTTATTTAAACATTTGTTTTCAATTTTTGAAATCTTTGCATAGATATAGTATTGGGGTTCCTGTGCATTGCCTTGTCAAAATCAAAGCTTTTTTATTTCAAAATACCTCAACGATAAATCCGATAAAAATGAAAACAATATAAAACATAAAGGAAAGGACAAGAAAAAAGAGAAAATGAAACGCGCTAAAAAAAAAAAAGAAAAAAAAAAACAGAGAAAAAAATCGACGCTTGTTAGACTTGAACTCCAGAGACCTTTATTTATTTGGCTCCTTGGTTTGCACAGGAAGCCCGAGTAAAAAACCCTTCAGGTATTTTATAAAATATTGGGTTTCCTGTGGTAAATGACCTGAGTAGAGCCTGGTACCTGGTCTAGACTATATATCCCATAATGCGTCGCGGTCGTAAATGAAACGTCACCACGTCCAAGATGGATTCCGTCGTGTTGGTGAGTAAATCGATTCTTTGTTAATTTTAGTGTATTTTCACCAGTATTCTGGTCAATAAAACCAAAATACTTATAGTTCTAGAATCTTGTATCATCATATTGCTCGTATTTGGTGAATTGGGTAAGATTTGCTTTATTTCAAACTGTTTTCAACTCATACACAATTCGTCTGTCTTATTCGAAATGTAAGCTACATGTAAAACAAAGTAGTAACGCAATTTTAATTTTCTCAACCGGTTAACGTCGTAATGATGTTTGATAGATCTGAGCAAAATTGTAATTAAAAGTTTGGTTTTAACATTAGCATTTTTACAAAGTTTTATCTCAATGTGCTGCGAGATCGAAATCCGCGAGATCAAATAAGTCGTACATTAATTTAGTGATTAATTGTGTATTTCCTTTGAGTTTGACCCAGGTTTGACTGTGTCCAATATTTGTTTGTCGTTTAGGAAGCCTCACTCTATACAGTCAAAGGCTTAGCCATTCTTGACAATGATGGGGAAAGAGTCTTAGCCAAGGTAATATAACGATTGAACATTTTGTATTTACTTATTCTATAATGAATAACGTTGAATAACTATTTTCAGTATTATGATCGCGATAATTACAATACAGCAAAGGAACAAAAGGAGTTTGAAAAGAACCTTTTTAACAAAACCCACAGAGCAAATGGTAAGTATCTTTACATTGACTATATATGCAAATAGTCAGTTATTATAAAGATCTGCATTTGCATTGCTACAGTAGACTAGAGATAACAGTTGAATGAGTTGCGCCATACATGTGCAAGGCATGATTACAAACATGCCAGCCTGAGTGAAAGCCTTCAACCCAACAGTCAGATAGCAATACAAATGTAATAATAAATCCAATATCTATCACACTTATATATTTACATATGTTCTTATCAATGCTTTGCTTGTTTTCCAGCTGAGATTATCATGTTAGAAGGAATGACCTGTGTGTACAGAAGTAGTGTAGACTTGTACTTCTATGTCATGGGTTCATTCAATGAGAACGAGGTGATTATTGCTAATAATTCTGCAGTAGAGTCGTCTTCATATGAGTGGGAAAGTTACCGCACCGTCACTGCACTGCGCCTTGCCGTATAGAGGGTTTGCACGATCCTGAGGAATTGAATTATTTCTCATGTAAAATTATTTCATTGTTACTGCCACCCGTCATGGCTGCCGGCATGTGATTGTGCAAACCATCTATTGAAAGAGTTTGATTGGATTAGATCCATCTGCACACTTTTGATCAGAAAGGCATCCATTTGAGTGCCACAGTACTGTAGGTTTCCCACTCATACGAAAACAACTCTATTCAGCCAGGGACTAGTATTAGTGTAGTTATTAAATCCATACATTTCTAATAGTGGTTTCCTTTGTTTTATAGCTCATCCTTGTCAGTGTTTTGAATGCATTTTTTGATGCAGTCAGTATGATGTTAAGAAAAAATGTTGAAAAGAGAACACTGCTCGAAAATCTTGATGGCGTCCTATTAGCAATGGATGAACTTGTAGATGGAGGGTATGTATTCTGTATTTCTTCAAGGTTGTCAAAATTAGGTGGCAACTGGTCCTATGGCCAGTAACATAATCCTCCAAAAGTACTTTTATTTTTCCAAGACAAAATGTGTTCCCTAAAAAAGTCCTCCAAAAAATTGGCTTTGGACATCCCCATTGGCTACTCTTGCCAGCTATTCAAAATAGTAAAGTGTATCACACTGCTATTATGATACTATAAGTATTTGAGCTGTCTACTTTGTAACTAGAGCTTAGCAACAACCCTGTTCTTATACTTCATGACATCCACTACTCAGGTCTTCTATAACTTGGAATGTTGGTGTAAAATGCCTGTCACTAATTAATGTCTTTCCATATTTCAGGGTTATTCTTGAAGCTGATTCTACATCTATAGTTCAACGAGTAGCAATGAAGGTGAGCTGTTACTTATTGATTAGACTAACATCCCTGTAGATTTCATTGTGTAAGATTGTGTTGAGGAAAACCTCGCAATAATATTGCTGGTTTGCAATCAATCTCTGGAGATTTAAAGCACAAAGACGCAGCAGCGGCCATGTTGGTGGTACAAACAAGAGAAGCCAATGAGGAATGCTTTGTTATCAGGAACCAACATGGCTAACATGACGTCACATGCAAGCCAGCAATAATGAAGTTAGAAACTAGAAATTATTACTGCCGCTATGTTTTATAGAGCAAAACTTACTGTTTATATCCATCTATTATTCTGTTTTCAGATGGATGATGTCCCAATAACAGAACAGACTGTAGCTCAAGTTATACAAACAGCCAAAGATCAACTAAAATGGTCTCTACTCAAATGATTAGTTGTAGCAATGAACATTTTTTTAAATTTAAGTTAAAATTCATATTGTTGTACACACGGACCAAGCAAAATACTAGTCTCAACTACACTCATGATATATTAATGAATGGAATTACCAGTTTACAAATAAACAAGAAGATGTTTATACTAAAGTTGGCTTCACATCAACAAGGAGTTTTGTATTTTAAGAACTAAACCTCCACCAATTCTAGAACATGAATATCATACCCCTTATAAGGTTGAACCAATATTCCTTATCAAGTAGCATTATTATGTACATGTAAGTGCTTTGTCAAAAATGTATCGCATTAGAGAAAATATATATACTAATAATGTCAATCTCAATAAATTTTATGTGATACTGTACACTGTGTAGAAGTTGTGTAGAAAAGTAGATTCCCCTAAACTGTTAGTCAGACTGTAAGCATTTCTCCCCTATGTAGTGAGTGACTGTGACAAGTAAAAGGCTTCAAAATTGACAGATGGAACTGATAACAGTAGATGGATTCGTGCTGAAATGAACATCCATCTATTCATCCATCTGATCCACGATAGAAGGGCCATTTTAAAGATGCAAAATCTGAAAAATGCTATTGAGGGGTGGGGGAAGGTAGCACCTCCATCTGATCCACGATAGAAGGGCCATTTTAAAGATGCAAAATCTGAAAAATGCTATTGAGGGGTGGGGGAAGGTAGCACGTCCATCTGATCCACGATAGAAGGGCCATTTTAAAGATGCAAAATCTGAAAAATGCTATTGAGGGGTGGGGGAAGGTAGCACCTCCATCTGATCCACGATAGAAGGGCCATTTTAAAGATGCAAAATCTGAAAAATGCTATTGAGGGGTGGGGGAAGGTAGCACCTCCATCTGATCCACGATAGAAGGGCCATTTTAAAGATGCAAAATCTGAAAAATGCTATTGAGGGGTGGGGGAAGGTAGCACCTCCATCTGATCCACGATAGAAGGGCCATTTTAAAGATGCAAAATCTGAAAAATGCTATTGAGGGGTGGGGGAAGGTAGCACCTTTGCTGACTTGGAAATTGAGTTTGGAAAACGGTCAACTTTTTTTCTGAATTTGCCCCAGTCTTCAAATGAAACCCATGCTGTAGTAAAGTGTAAATAGAGTTACGTGGGATTTAATATTTTATTTCCTGCCAAAATATTGTATATATAATTTCATATTTCTTTCTTTGAGTGAAAATGTAATTTTTACCGCAATTTACTGTCACTTATCTCTGGAAGGGTCAAACATCCTTAAACATTGTAAAATAATCACCCCAACTCCTATCCTCAATTAGTCTCCCTAGCAGCCATGTTCAGTGTCGACACGCAACACGGCTGCAAAGGAGACTAATCCATAAAAAAACTTCAACATGTTAACAACAATACCAAAAAGCAACATCTATTTCTTGGTTGATGTGTTGTTCAGTACAGAGTCTATACACTGTTTATACAAATAAAAGAAAATATAACCATCTCTTGCATGTCCATAGCGAACTTTGTGTTCTTCAATCTTGATAGCTGTCAAGTCGTCATAGCTTGTCCATTCATCTTTTGCACAGTCATACACATCACAAATGTAATGACCTACCATACATAATACATGATATAATAGCCATCAATGCCATGAAAGTATTTGACAAACATTTACAGTGTAGCTCCAAGAAGCATCATTCCTGCTAGTCCTACCACATTCTTGCCTCTCACATTCTTCACTCTCTTCCAGGCCCAGCTCAAGGTCAGTTTTCTAAGCAGTGATGTGTCATGTCCTTATATTATAACTACACTGTCACATTATTCAGATCTTACAAACTCCACTAGCTTTGAGAGAGTGAAGTTTTGGATCAACAAGTTCAAATTTTGACAAATACGTTGTACAAGAACCATGTAGTAATCGTAGTTCAGGAAAGAACATCCGAGTGACTTGAAATCAATCAAGATTCTTATTTGGAAAACAAAAAGTGGGAGAATTTATAGAGCAGATTTCATAATTTATGACTGAAAAACTTACAGCATGGATTTACCGCGACCATGTTCTTCTTTTTGGATTTCAAATGAGTCTGCACAGTGCAGTGTGCTGAAATTTATCACATCTGAATCTGCTCTATCTTGATGCAGAGATCATTAAAATTTTATTGTACTGTCAGAACATGTTGTGTTTTATGGAGGATGAAATATTGAGTCTTGTATGAAAGAATACTTGGTTATGTTTACCTGCAGATGACTTATCTCCAAGATGGCTGACCACACTAACTAAACGATATGGATACGTAACTGCATCATCACCCTAAAGACCAAACAAGACATGCCCTTGTCAACATCACCATGGTGAATCATCATCATCAATCCCAACAACATAACCTGATCATCACCATAGTAGTGTAGGGAGTTTAGGGGGGTAACTGTTGCCCCCCCTATCAGCATTATCACTGTAACCACACAAGATTGATGACACATCTTACTAGATCATAACGTCCTTCTGATTCTCATCCCGCATCTGATGGTTCCGAGTGAGCCTCTACTTTACAAGTTTTGAATGAAAATTACCTGAAATCCTGAGTCTACTGAATCATTTTGAGCAGCTGTCACTTCTTTCTGAGGACTTTCATCATTTTGCAAATTATCAGTTGCTAGAATATCTTCCTCCATTGAGCATGCAATCTTAGTTTCTAAAAAGTGAAGTGAAATGCTTTGTTATAAAAGTTATAAACATACACCTGTAAGAATGGGAGGGTACATGTATATGGGAGAAAGCAAAAGATTTTAGATGGAAATAGAATGGAATACATAAGTACAGGTACCAGTGACAAATACCTTGAATACTCAGCTCAATTGCTCTTCGCATTTCTTCATCATCATCATTCTAGAAGGAAAACATGTTGATTAAAGACAGAATGACAATTCAATTCTGTGTACAAACTCACCTGATCTTCCAAGCTTTTTTGGATGGCTCTTGCAAGATCATCGTCTTCATTGTCAGATAGATTCGTCCTGCTTTTAGATGGTGCTTGTGCAGATTGCGAGAGTTGGTGATTCTTTTTAATTGAATATGAGATGCGAGGATTAGGTGTTCTGACGTGAAGTTTTTCTGCAGACTGTGTCCTACTGCCAGATAAAACCGGTCGAAACTTTGTATTAAAAGGACTTGTGGCTGACTTAACAAATTTCTCTCTCCTTGGTGACTTTGGCAGCATTTTTGTAGATCCAGTATTTGTATCAATTTCTATTAACAAATCATCAACAAACTCATTCAACACTGGTCGCTGGTCAATGAGTGAACACAGACTGTTGTCTTTTTTAGGTTTTGCAATTCCTTCCTCATCAACAGAAGTGTCTGTACTATCATCACAACCATTTGTTGTTGAGTGTTTCCTTTTTGAAGACACACGTGTCTGATGGTTGTATCCACTATGTTCACTGTCGTCACTGTCATCATTCCCACTACGCTCAGTATTGCTATGAGCACCACCTTTTAGCCCAACCATCTGTTGACTGTAAGTACCAACAATTGGAGTGATATCTTCAAGAGCTGATAGCATTTCCTCATCGGTACAGTCCATATCTGCCACTTCATCTACTTCCATCTCATCAGAACATGTCTTCTCTCTTTGGGATGCAGTAATCTTGTGAGATGTATAACTAGGCTTCATGCTTTCCTTCAAAGCCCACTCTAGCTGCTGTTCTTCGGGTAAATCTGAAAGGTTCTTCACACTAATATCTTTATAGGACTCGACAACAAGGGATGTTTTATCAATGTCTTTTAAATCCTCAGTGAAATCCTCTAGGAAGTTATTGGTCACTTGCACCTTCCTATGACTTCCACTATGACTTTGATCTTGGCTATTTGAGGTATTCCTTACTGTAACCTGAACACTCCCTCTTCTTTGCTGGAGATTTGTGGTGTTTTCACATCTTTCATCACCAGACTCACTTTCAATAATGCAGATTTTTTTATTTCTGTAATTTATAAAAATATGAGATTAGTTTTACATGTATGTGTTAAGCAGGATTACAGAAAGTAAGGTAGTGTAGATAGTTATGGACATAGTTGTTTATAATAGGTATGTAGGTAGCATAGGTACAATGTAGGTAAGTAGGTAGGTACTATAGGTAGTGGGATAGGTAGGTAGGTAAGTAGTGGGATAGGTAGGTAGGTAATAGGTAAGGTAGGTAGGTAGGTAGGTAGGTAGGTAGTGGGATAGGTAGGTAGGTAGTGGGATAGGTAGGTAGGTAATAGGTAGGTAGGTAGGTAGGTAGGTAGGTAGTGGGATAGGTAGGTAGGTAAGGTAGGTAGGTAGGTAGGTAGGTAGGTAGGTAGTGGGATAGGTAGGTAGGTAGGTAGGTAAGGTAGGTAGGTAGGTAGGTAGGTAGGTAGGTAGTGGGATAGGTAGGTAGGTAGGTAGGTAGGGTAGGTAGGTAGGTAGGTAGGTAGGTAGGTAGTGGGATAGGTAGGTAGGGTAGGTAGGTAGGTAGGTAGGTAGGTAGGTAGGTAGGTAGGTAGTGGGATAGGTAGGTAGGTAATAGGTAGGTAGGTAGGTAGGTAGGTAGGTAGGTAGGGGTAGGTAGGTAGGTAGGGTAGGTAGGTAGGTAGGTAGGTAGGTAGGTAGGTGGGTAGGTAGGTAGGTAATAGGTAAGGTAGGTAGGTAGGGTAGTAGTAGGTAGGTAGGTAGTAGGTAGGTAGGTAGGGATAGGTAGGTAGGTAGGTAGGGTAGGTAGGTAGGTAGTGGGATAGGTAGGTAGGTAGTGGGTAGGTAGGTAGGTAATAGGTAGGTAGGTAGGTAGGTAGGTAGTGGGATAGGTAGGTAGGTAGGTAGGTAGGTAGGTAGGTAGGTAGGTAGGTAGGTAGTGGGATAGGTAGGTAGGTAGTGGGTATAGGTAGGTAGGTAGGTAGGTAGGTAGGTAGGTAGGTAGGTAGGTAGGTAGGTAGGTAGGGTAGGTAGGTAGGTAGGTAGGTAGGTAGGTAGGTAGTAGGGGATAGGTAGGTAGGTAGGTAGGTAGGTAGGTAGGTAGGTAGTAGGTAGGTAGGTAGGTAGGTAGGTAGGTAGGTAGGTAGGTAGGTAATAGGTAGGTAGGTAGGTAGGTAGGTAGGTAGGTAGGTAGGGTAGGTAGGTAGGTAGGTAGGTAGGTAGTGGGTAGGTAGGTAGGGTAGGTAGGTAGGTAGGTAGGTAGGTAGGTAGGTAGTGGGATAGGTAGGTAGGTAGGTAGGTAGGTAGGTAGGTAGGTAGTGGGATAGGTAGGTAGGTAGCATAGGTACAATGTAGGTAAGTAGGTAGGTACTATAGGTAGTGGGATAGGTAGGTAGGTAGGTAGTGGGTAGGTAGGTAGGTAGGTAGGTAGGTAGGTAGGTAGGTAGGTAGGGGATAGGTAGGTAGGTAGTGGGATAGGTAGGTAGGTAATAGGTAGGTAGGTAGGTAGGTAGGTAGGTAGGTAGGGTAGGTAGGTAGGTAGGTAGGTAGGTAGGTAGGTAGGTAGGTAGGTAGGTAGTGGGATAGGTAGGTAGGTAATAGGTAGGTAGGTAGGTAGGTAGGTAGGTA